>JAHLJT010009419.1:213943904-214339998 GCA_031308135.1 Acheta domesticus
TCACGACTCAAAACAGATTTTCTGTATTAGACTACTACAATGAGTTCCTTGCCTTCTCAATCCTCACCACCCCCACCCATCATCGACACGTCCATTCACAAACCAACGCAAACAGGCTAGCAAGCGCAAAGTAACAAAGACACGTAGAGTTGCGCAAACTAGCTCACCAGAAAACAAGGACATTCCCACTGAGCCCATCAAAAAGGTACTCATTTTAGCAGATAGCCATGGGCGACAAATCTCCTCCCTGCTCAGTGAGAAACTCCCAACCAATTTCTCTGCCATGTGTGTGTTTAAACCTAACGGGAGGTTTGCCGACGTGACCAGTGAGTTGGACACGCACACAAAAACCCTCACCAAACGGGGATACTGTAATTATCATAGGAGGGCAGAAATGACATTAATTTGGGTGGTCACTTTACGCCTGAAGAACATGTTGACAAATTACAACGTGCCGCCCAAAACACGAACATTGTAGTCTCGACTCTGCCCTTCTGGTACAACAAGCCCACACTATGCAAAGAAATTAGTCACGCAACAACCAATTGAAACTGCATCTGAGAGATACACATGTTAAATTGTTTGAGCTAAACTTTCTCTCAGAAAAACACTTCACCCGACATGGTCTTCACCTGAACCTTGTCGGAAAACATGCACTCGGTAGTGAGCTTGCAAAACACATCATTTCACAAACTTGGCAGTGTCCTGCCCAAGGCCCATCCCCACCCACATCTCCTAGTTCTCTTCCATCCCCTGGGACCCCTTTGGACCCAATTACCTTATCCCCTGAACCTAATCCGTGTATTACCTCTCCCACTATTCATTCCTCTACATCTGTCACCGTCTCCTTCCTCACCTCTTGTCACTGCTGGGACACGATACTTCCTTCGACCACGCACTCGAGGTAAAAATGAAATAAATAAATAAATAGCAACTACAGTCAGATGCAGCAGAAAAACATCCGTGTAGGTACATGCAAAAGATTCGAATAATGCATCATAATGTGCAATCTCTTTCAAATAAAATTGAATTTATCGAGGCAGCATTACAATGTGATCTAAGACAAATAGATGTTTTTTGCTTTACAGAACATTGGTTGTCTCAAAATGATATAAACACACTCCAAATTCCTAGCTTTTACCTTGCAGGATCGTATTGCAGAGCGAAGGAATCAAATAATGGCCCTGCTTACGGAGGTTCGTGTATTTACATAAGAAATTATATTGATTCTACCTTCTTGTCAGAATTTAATTTATATGCAGTTGAAAAAGTTTTTGAAACAACAGTAGTACATCTTACTACGCTCAAAATTATCTTACTTTGCATTTACAGACCTCCAACAAAGCGAGCTTCAGATTATTTCACTTTCTTGGAAAATCTAGAGATAATTCTGAACAAAATTAGTAAACTCTCTTTTAAATCCATTGTTGTATGTGGAGATTTCAATATTGATTTTCTGAGCGAATCCCACGAAAAAAGAGAAGTTTCTCAATTTACTTCATTCTTTTAATTTAGACATTACAGTGAATGTACCTACACGGAATACGCTTAAATCACAAAAAGCATTAGATCAAATTATAATTAACAAAACCACAACTACATATGAAATAATAACGAATAATCTAGGATACAGTGACCACGAATGCACAAATTCTTACAATTACTAAGGAACATAAACACTGACACAATAAACAATACACGCATGTGCAGAGCATTCACTAAAGTTAATATAAAATTATTTACGGACTACTTGATGAAGGAATCATGGGACGAAGTTTATAACGCTGTTGACACAAATGAAAAATATAATTTATTTTTCTCCAAGCTTTCAATTCATTTTAACGCGTGCTTTCCTCTTAAAAAGAGAAAATTAAACATTTCAAGCAAAAGTAATACTTGGATCACACAAGGAATTAGAACATCGTGTAAAAACAAACGTACGCTTTACTTTATTTCTAAACATCATAACGTATCACCCGGTTTCCATATATACTTCCGAGAATATAAAAGAATTTTAAGAAAAGTAATAGTTCAGGCAAAAATAATGACAAAATAGTCAGGACATTTTGAGCGCTAGTAAACAAAACTAAAGCAATGTGGGATATCGTAAAAAATACAACCACATCATCTCGATACCTTGTAGAGAATGTTATTTTAAAGGATAATGAAAGAGAAACGAGTAATCCGGAAAAAGTTGCCAATCTCTTCAACAAACACTTTTCCAGAATTGCGTCTGATCTCACGAAGGGACTAAAATCACAAAATTAAACATTTTACACATCCCAAAAAATTTTAGATACGATGTTTATTCCCGAAACTTCTCCCAACGAATCCTCAGAATAGTAAGTAAACTAAAAAATAAATATTCATCTGGTTTAGATGAATTTCCGGATTGTTTATTAAAAACTTGTGCACCTGCCTTTATACATCCGTTAACTCACATTTTCAATGCTTCTTTATGTACAGGAATATTTCCAGATATTTTCAAAACAGCAAAAATTAAGCCACTTTTTAAAAAAGGGAACAAAAAATGATATTCAAAATTACCGGCCAATTTCTCTTTTGTCAGTTTTCTCAAAAATATTAGAAAGGCTTTTCTACTTACGAATGGAAACATTTCTCAGGAAAAACAGAGCGTTTTCGGACTCACAACACGGTTTTAGAAAATCAAAATCTACGGAAACTGCATTTTTTCTTTTCTCAAAGATGTTGCTTCATCAATAGACCAAAATGAAGTACCCATTGGAATATTCTTAGATCTCTCGAAAGCTTTTGACGTTATTGACCATAAGATCTTGCTCTCAAAATTACCTTCGTATGGAATTCGTGGTATTGCCCTAGATTGGATAACTTCTTACCTTAAACATCGGACTCAAAGAGTAGAAATACCATACTGGCAGGAAAGGACATTACATACTGAAATATACCTTCATCCTTCACTTCGTAATACGTTGTCGTGAGTTTGACCTGTTCCGAATTTATAGAAAGATGTGGGCGCCAGGAACAGGTGACATAAACTAATACTAACTTTTCCCTATTTAATTCTGTCAAAATTATATGGGCATCCAGCTAACTTGGGCCGATGGATTCGGATTACATGTATTCGCTATCGCTAAGATAGCCGATTACCTGATCTGCCGACTGTACAGCCTGGCGTGGAATCTGAAATATGGAAATTCTCTGCTTCAACTAATTAGAAGCTTATGATTGACAAATGAACAGACTCTTTTCTTTTTCCAAAGAACAAAATTTAACAATTTATTCAATGTTAATTTTAACAGATTACTTAATGGCCATGACCCCTTTTAAAAGATATTATTTTAATATACTGCAGTATATGTTACCGTCTTGCCGACCCGCTCGTTCCGAAGACGCTTCTCACTTGGCCGATGAATCCGAGTCGCTCTTCTGTCTTCTGATCTTGCGCGGTTGCTGAAGTATCCAGTCCACACTGCATAAAATCTAGCTAAGTTCTCTCCGACGCTTTAGGTTTATAATCTTTCACACGAGTTTAATAAAATACTAATGTTCGAACTATCGTCCGGTGAACACCCAAAACTGCCCAAGTCCGCGGATGTACTCCGGCAAATAATTTCTAAGTCCGATGACGACTGTTACTTTTCGCACGAAAATGTATAAGTCTCACTTTCAACTACAAGGTCCGCACACTATTTGCACTCCACGAAACTCAAGAGCCGAGTTCACGACCTACACTCCACCACTCTGAGTCAGACCGTAACGATCTGCACTCAACGAAGCTCCAAGTCCGAATGAATGTTTTTCTGTATTTTGCAACCCTTGATGGGTCGGTAGCGTCTCACGTTCTATTTTTCCAAAACACGGCGGTAAACACCAGAAAGTCTAATTGCCCCCCGCCAACCCGCTCATTCTTACAACCCCATGTAGCCCGCGCCTTCGTCCCGTCATACGTTTTTTCCGACCAATCACATATTCTTTATTATATCGATCTAGCCAGCGTTCCGGCACCTACGAGGCTTGCAGCTAGTTTATTTACCTGCCCTGCACCATAGCAACCCTCTGCGCTGGCGTTACTAGGGCCGGATATCGCCATTTTACAAGTCCATTTAGTCGCCCCGTATACAACTAATATTATGAATAAACCATGTCCCGTTCTGGTATATCACAACATCCCCTCTCCAAGCGTCATTTTGTTTGCTACCACCTAACTAAATGACAAGACCATATTAGAACTTTCTTCATGCTTCGTCACGCTGAACTCACTGACACTTTGCACTGTACTGACACTGAGCAGCTGCACTGTACTCTTGCAGCCTTACAACTATTTACATTAATTTGTGAACACGCCAACATAGTTTTAACCATTTCATTGCGTATCGCCTTATTGCCTATTATTAAACATATTAATTGAAATTCCTTGCACGTTCCAACGACAAACAACACAACAAAACAAACAAACTATTATACACTACTATATACAAAACTATTTACAATGACACACAATCTTCAGTCGTAGGTATCGTCCCTTTTATACGGTTTGATATTTCTGTAATTATAGGTCCCCATCTGTTTGCCGTTTTCATCTTTTAGAATTACCGCGTTTTTACTTAATACCTTGACAATTCGGTACGGTCCTTTATACAGAGGAAAATTTATGAAATAACTTTTTATCCACCGAAGATACTTGAGGCACTCTAATCAATACTTCGTCATTTTCTTTATATTCGCCTTTAAAATATTGCTTCTCTTTATGCTTATCTCCTTCTTGCAGCTGCTTCCTTCAAGTTATCATAAACTATGCTTATGTTATTATTATTATTTGAAGTCCCACTGATTTCCGGAGGTACTTCTATCCCCTTGAACGGTATTTTTTCTCCTGTTCTCCCCATATGAATCTCTATCGGCGTATTTCGCGTACTTCCATGAGGAACATGATTTTAACACATAATTAATAAAGGAACGGCCTCCATCCATCGGTTGTGACATTCCGAAATGTATACTCTAAATAGTCGTGAAATTTCTTTCATAATTCTCTCACTGGGGTTAGCTTGAGGATTCCGTACCGTTGTATAACCTACTTGCACCCCACTTTTTTCCCATCTCTTGTTCCCATTTTCCGCTAGTAAATTGCGTTCCCAAATCACTAATAACTTTTCTCGGTACACACGAATTCTTCAAAAAATTTGCGACATTGCGTAATGCAACTCTGTGCAGTCGCCTTTCTAATGGGATATAATTTTACTATTTGGAGAAAAAACTCCATTATTACCAACAAATATTGATTTCCAAATTTAGATCTCGGCATCGGCCCATAGAGATCCACGGCGTATATTTCCTTAGGGACATAGGTATTATCGCTTCTCTACTTCCTTCATACTTTTTATTGGGCTGTTTAGGTTTTTTGACAAACGTCACACTCACTAATCTGCTTGCGAATTTGTCGCCCCAATGCCTTTCCAATAACATTTTGATCGAAGAATAATTTCAATTTTGTTACATCCGAATGGCCGAAATGTTGATAGTTGATCGAATAAGCTCTCGCCTATGTGCCTCGGGTATCCAAATTTGATACTGTGTTCCCCGATATCTTAATTCGATGTAGTAGTATCCCTTCGTACATTTTCCACATTGAAAATTTCGGAATCATCCCGTCGTCGGTCGTAATCTTTTCCGCTAAAAAAATGCTCAATGATTCGTTTCCCCCATAGGATCCTCCCTTTGAATTTTGATTAATTCCCTCCTTCGTCCATTTCGGTTGTATTGTTCGTTAACTGCATAGCATTATATCCGATTCCGTACTATAATCCATTTCTTAAATTTATTCTCGACAAATAATCTGGGCAAAACATTGTCGCGACCTTCACAATACTGGATGTCAAACTCAAATTGGTTGAAGCCCATAAGTGACCATCTCAACAATCTATCATTATTTAAATGGCTCCTCATTAGGAAAATCAAAGCCTTATGATCAGTGATGACGGTGAATTGGTTGTCCAATCAACATTGTTCTTAACTTTTGCGTAGCCCAAACAATCCCTAATGCTTCTCTTTCACTAGTAGTAAAATGTCGTTCACTAGGGTTCAACACGCGGCTTTCTAGGGCGATTATTTTCTGCTTATTATCTTCATCGAGTTGAAAAAGTACCGCTCCCATTGCAAATCCGCTACTATCTACTTGTAAATACATTCTTTTTGTCAAAATCCGGATAGCTGATCAGGAACGTCTTATCAAAAAGTTTTTCAATTTTTTCAAACGCGTCTTGACATCTAGCGTTCCATACCCATTTCTTCCCCTTTCTTAATAGTTCTATTATTGGGTGTATAACTCTGAATCCTTTACAAAACCGTGAATAATAATTACACACCCCCAATTAATCTCCTAACTTCCCTTACATTCCGTGGTCGTGGAAGATTCTTGATCAATTCTCTTTTCCGATCTGTATGGACATTCCTGATCGGATATGACGTGCCCCATGAATTCAATGCTCTTTCTACCGAACTGACATTTCCTAATATTCAATTTAAGGTTATGTGCCCGAAAGACTTTAAATAATTTTTCCAAGTTTCCTTAAGTGTTCGCGCATTTTGCTAGAAAATAACACAATGTCGTCGGACATACATCACGAGTTGTTTCCTTCGTTCAGCCGGAAATACATTCATCTAAGTAACTAATTAAGGCTGCGCCACTTATTCTTCAATCCGAAAGCCATCCTTTGAAAACTATAAGTATTGCCTTCGAATGCAAAACTAACAAATTTTGGGGATTCCTTGGGTGTAATCCAATTGCCAATACGACGCCGTAAAATCCAGTCCTGTAAATATCCGGGCTCCTTATTTCAACATCATCTCTTCCAATTTTGGCGGTTTCTCAATGACGAGCAATGGTTGCTATTAGTTCCTAGCATCGATACAGAATCGATCTTATTATCTTTCGTTGCGTCTATTAAAATCCGGCTCACATACGGTTCATAGATTTTTTATGATACATCCTCAAGCATCGCGTTTGATTTGTTTCCGTACCGTCGGCTTTAAGTATATGTGGGATGCGGGTATTGCTTAACATTGAAGGGTTCCTCATCCATTAATTCAATTTTAAATTGATAGCCCTTTACAGGATTCCTTCGAACCTTCGAAAAACATCTCGATATTTGCTCACTAACGTCTCAACGGAATGGCTAACATCTCAACACCATTTCATCGACCGCATTCTCGGCTGCAGCTTGAATCTGGTCCCTGGTCTCTTCGATTAGTTCCGCAACATCACAAATACACAAATCTTCGCCCTCCTGGGTCCTTGATCCCTAAACAATGTTGTTGCCCTTTGTTAGTTCGTAACAATATAATCCTGTTACCTAGCGTCGACCTTGGCGTCACACATCTTCAGGCCATCAATCCCCAGAATGACTGGACGAATCAAATTCTTTATAACTATTGCGAGGAAACTGTATCGTCACCCCTTGGACTTCCAGCTCCACCCAAATCTGCTGACCTTCTTGTCTCGATGCGGCCTCCGTTAGCTGTACGGATTATTCAATTTCCTAGTAGGTAATTCCGCCCATCTTATTCCCTTCTTTCTTTAGTTTTTATACAATTCCTCCGATACGCCGCACAAACATTGGCACCTGTGTCAATCAAAAACGTCTACTGGTATATTCCGGAATGTCCCTATCACACTAAACACGTGCATATTGTCCGCCCGTTCGTCCGTATCTTTCTCTAATAAATCATCCGCTGATACCTCGATGCTATTCAACTCTGTAATCATCGTCTCATCAGTCTTATTGTTCGAAATAACCCGCCTATTTACTTCGAACAATGGGAGTTTCCTGCTCTATGACATTAATTTCTACATGTTCGTGTTTCTTGTCATCCTTAAATCGTCGCGGATAACCATTTCCGGACTTTTTGGACTCTATCTTGTCTCATTTTCCCCGCTCGCCCTTCCCTTCTGAGCTATACTTTCCTGTGGCAATTATCAACATATCGGCTTGTTTTCCCGTTCCATACTCTTTCCATTTATATTCATCGATATCCGTCGCCATTCAATGTCGATCAAGAGGCTACGCCGCTCCACCCAAATCTTCGTAATCTACGGCATCGGTTTCCATAGTAAATTTTGGATACCTAACTGGCAACTGTCGATAATAATTCTAATTAAGTCATTATTATTTATTCCTTCTTCGCAAGCCTTAAATGCTGCAATTTTGCGTGTCGCAAAATCGCACATGGTTCCGCCCCGCCTTTCCTATATTTCTCACTCATCATTTATACTTTAAATCAAATTTATGGTTTTCATTCCAATAACCGCCTTAAAAATTTATCTTTCCACTCTTTATAACTTGTGGGTTCTGGAACTAAAGATGTCCACCAATGATGCGCTTTCGCTGACATGGCTTGGCTCGACAACATGTAATTTTACCTATCCGGAATGTTGTTGATCGTAAAGTAGCTTTCTAATTTTGAAATGAATGACCAAGGTTGTTCCTTAACATCCCCATGGAATTTCAAATAGCTTGGTAAAACCAACGCGGATGGGGAAGGTTATTACATTTCCCTGCGCGCGTGTAGGACGTCATTTCCAATTGATCTATTTTCCCTTGATATTAGCTAACTGTTTTTCCGATTCGGACTCTTGCAAGGTTTTAATACTCCTTAGGCCCTCTTGTATCTGCTGTTCTACCTTGTTGTCTGTCACAACCATTTTTAATTCAAGATTATCTATTTTATCGCCATGTTGTTGCGCTATATCATTCAAACATTCTAAACGCGATTCAACGTTTGTCATTTTTTTCGCATTGTGAGTTTGTAAATGTTCTAACGCGGTGACATTTTCCCCGTAAAGCTACAACTTCCGAATTCATTTTATTCAAGCATTCCTTTTGTTCTTCCTGTATTTGATTTACTTGACAATTCAATGAGCTATTTTGAATAAATATTACTGAATTCACTAATTATTTCGGTCCGTAATTGTGATATCTCCTCACATAGGCTTCGCGAAAATTCTTAAATTCCTGTGTTTGACTATTCATTTCTATCTTTATATTTTCAAGTTTATTTTCCAATTAGCATTATTATTTTCTAATTTAGCATTATTAGCGTTCATTTCTGCCTTCATTTTCAGCTAACATTTTAATTATTAAATTACTCGAATCCGTATTAACTACTGGAGATACCGCTACTTCCTGTTCTATTTCAACTACGTTCTCGCGAAATATCTCCTTCGGGATTCATACCGGTATCCGCCATATTATCTACTTCAATATTTTCGGCACGTGCTGTCTTACTTCTAGTCTCCATCTTGAAATTATAATACAAATTAGAATTTTCTCTATCAAATTCTTTCAAATACCGTCAATGAAATGGTTTTGGCTCTTTCTTATAATTACACGTTAGTTTCATATGTCAATCACGAAATTTCAGATTCCAGCAGAATCACTTTGTTATAATTTATAATAACTCCATTAAACGTACTTCACTTGTGTTATAAATTATAACAAAATATGCCCCCACTTGGCGCGCCATTTTCGAAATATACCTCTCATCCTTCACTTCGTAATACGTTGTCGTGAGTTTGACCTGTTCCGAATTTATAGAAAGATGTGGGCGCCAGGAACAGGTGACATAAACTAATACTAACTTTTCCCTATTTAATTCTGTCAAAATTATATGGGCATCCAGCTAACTTGGCCGATGGATTCGGATTACATGTATTCGCTATCGCTAAGATAGCCGATTACCTGATCTGCCGACTGTACAGCCATGGCGTGGAATCTGAAATATGGAAATTCTCTGCTTCCAACTAATTAGAAGCTTGTGATTGACAAATGAACAGACTCTTTTCTTTTTCCAAAGAACAAAATTTAACAATTTATTCAATGTTAATTTTAACAGATTACTTAATGGCCATGACCCCCTTTTAAAAGATATTATTTTAATATACTGCAGTATATGTTACCGTCTTGCCGACCCGCTCGTTCCGAAGACGCTTCTCACTTGGCCGATGAATCCGAGTCGCTCTTCTGTCTTCTGATCTTGCGCGGTTGCTGAAGTATCCAGTCCACACTGCATAAAATCTAGCTAAGTTCTCTCCGACGCTTTAGGTTTATAATCTTTCACACGAGTTTAATAAAATACTAATGTTCGAACTATCGTCCGGTGAACACCCAAAACTGCCCAAGTCCGCGGATGTACTCCGGCAAATAATTTCTAAGTCCCGATGACGACTGTTACTTTTCGCACGAAAATGTATAAGTCTCACTTTCAACTACAAGGTCCGCACACTATTTGCACTCCACGAAACTCAAGAGCCGAGTTCACGACCTACACTCCACCACTCTGAGTCAGACCGTAACGATCTGCACTCAACGAAGCTCCAAGTCCGAATGAATGTTTTTCTGTATTTTGCAACCCTTGATGGGTCGGTAGCGTCTCACGTTCTATTTTTCCAAAACACGGCGGTAAACACCAGAAAGTCTAATTGCCCCCCGCCAACCCGCTCATTTCTTACAACCCCATGTAGCCGCGCCTTCGTCCGTCATACGTTTTTCGACCAATCACATATTCTTTATTATATCGATCTAGCCAGCGTTCCGGCACCTACGAGGCTTGCAGCTAGTTTATTTACCTGCCCTGCACCATAGCAACCCTCTGCGCTGGCGTTACTAGGGCCGGATATCGCCATTTTACAAGTCCATTTAGTCGCCCCGTATACAACTAATATTATGAATAAACCATGTCCCGTTCTGGTATATCACAATACTTATATTTCCAATTCTTTGCCAATTGTGCATGGGGTCCCGCAAGGTTCGATCTTAGGTCCTATTCTCTTTCTGTTATATGTAAACGATATGCCCTCGTCTATTAAAAATGGAAGAACGGTTCTGTTTGCTGATGACACGAATGTTCTTTGCAAAAAAGAAGCAGTAAATAGTACAATTTCAGAAGTTTCAAATTGGTTTAATAATAACAAATTAATTGTTAACGAAAGAAAAACTGTTTCAATGCATTTTTGCATCTCAAATCGGAAATCGCATGTTCCATTGAAAATGAACAATATGCAATTAGCTGATGTTGAGGCAACAAAATTTTTAGGTCTTTCAATTCAATCAAACCTCAAATGGAATGTACATATAACAGAATTAAACACTAAATTAAGTTCATTATGCTATGCATTCAGAATTCTTTCAAATTCTGTCAGCCTTCATGCAGCTCGTTGCGTTTATTTTGCAAATGTGCATTCCCGCCTGAGATATGGCATAATATTCTGGGGAAGCTCATCCTGTAGTATTCAGACTTTCAGATTGCAAAAGAAAATTATTCGAATAATGAAAAAATGCCTTCCACGTGATTCCTGCAAGCCTCTTTTCATTGAGCTGGGAATCCTACCATTGCCTTGTCTATTTATTTACGAATCTGTAATATTTGTCAAAAATGACCTACTTAACGGAGGGAACATATTTTCATGCAATATTGATATTTATAATTACAACACACGCCGTAGAAATCACGTGCATCAAGTGTCAGTATCAACAGCTCAGTACAAGAAATCAACATACAATACATGTACGTTACTTTACAACGCATTGCCAGATGACATAAAACAATTAAAGTCGGTACACAAATTTAAGTTAAAAGTAAAATCTTTTCTGCTGCAAAACTGTTTCTATACAATTAGAGACTACACTGATCGTGAAAAAGAAAAATAATGTTTATTGTAACAAAACAAAGATATATAATGAATTAGTTTATGTTTGCATTGTATACATTTAAAAAAATATTTAATACGCCTGTAACAAGTAATGTACTTCAGCTTCCGGGTCAATGCCCCCCATCTCGATTAGGTTTTTGGCCAGTTTCCCTGATCCATTGAGCAAATGCTGAGATGGCCCCTTGTTTTGCTTCTGGACGTAAATGTAGCTTCACTGTGCGCACGTTTTGTTGAGCACTCCTTTTGCTTGTAGTTCATTTACAGTTGAAATTGATTTTCTATAACTCGGGAAAAAACATTTTTTCAAATATCTTTATTTTCTAAAATAATTAGTTTCTAAATTCATTTTTTCGTTTTTTTTTGTTTTTTTTTATATATAAAATTCTGGCCCTCAAGAAAATGTGCGCAGATAACTTCTTTCCCCACACGTCATATACAGTTTTTACTGTTTTTTGACAAATAAATATCTATATCTATCTAAAGAGATCAGATGTACAACAAAGATGCATCTTGGCTTCAATCTGAAGTTGATGCTGCAAATGAACTTGTGGAAACAGTGGAAGATGTTCACGAATTCTCGGAAGAGGACCTTTTCCAATCAATTAAGAACATGGGTAACTGGAAATACCCCGGGATTGATAAGATCCAGATGTATTGGATTAAGAAAGTAACAGCATTACATCCGCATCTAGCAAAGGCTATTAATAAAATTTTAGAAAATCCAGAGGAACTCCCGGAATGGCTCACACGCGGCATCACGTATCTGCTATCCAAAGAGAGAGACAGCTCTTTGGCGAAGAACTACAGGCCAATCACTTGTCTGCCAGTACTGTACAAAGTTATAACTTCAGCCATAGCTGACAAAATGTAGAGACATCTAGAGAAGAACCATCTAATGCCAGCTGAACAAAAAGGATGTCGTAAAGGTTCTTATGGCTGTAAGGAAATCTTGCTACTGAATAACGTCATCTTGAATGATGTAAAGAAACGAAAAAGTAGTTTGAGCATGGCTTGGATTGACTACCAAAAAGCCTTTGATTGTGTACCACACGATTGGATTTTGAAGACCCTGGAGATCTATCGATTTCATCGTAGACTTATTGAATTTGGCAAGGCTAGTATAAAGTCGTGGAGTACCAGGTTAAAAATGGTTAGGAGTACTCCTGGTCGTGGAGTACCAGGTTAAAAGTGGAAAGGAAGCAGTGGAAACCAGAAGTATTCAGATTAACAGGGGTATTTTTCAAGGAGATTCACTATCCCCTCTGCTGTTTTGCATTAGTTTGATCCCACTATCTAGACAGTTGTCGCAAGCTGATTTTGGTTACAAGCTCCATGGTGATGAAAGGCCAGTATTACATTTGTTTTACATGGATGATATTAACGTATTTGCTAAGAATGAAGCGATTCTCTCCCAAATGCTGTCTGTCGTGAATGACTTAAGCAATGACATCTGCATGAAGTTTGGTCTTGACAAATGTGCAAAAATCAATTTAAAAAGAGGCAAACTGACAACGTCAGAGAGCATTGAAATTGATATGCACACTGTGATTCGAGATCTTGAGCCAGGTAAAACTTATAAATATCTGGGCATTGAAGAATGTGAGACTATCTCGAACGAAACAATGAAAGGGATAATTCGCAAGGAGTGTTACAGAAGAGTGAGACTTGTCCTGCAGTCTGCTCTGAACTCCAGGAATAAAATATCTGCAATTGGTAGTCTGACGGTGCCTGTAGTCAAGTACAGTTCCGAACTAGTGAACTGGACTGAGCAAGAAATCCACATCATGGATCGAAAAAACAGAAAAATGCTAATAATACATCATGTCGCCTATGCTCGAGCTGATGTACATAGACTTTATGTGTCACGTAAGGAAGGAGGAAGAGGCCTCAGACAAATTGAAGCCTCCTGGCACAATGCAATAGTTGGAATGGGAAAGTACTGCAACGGGTCTACCCTCTACTTCCCTTGTTTATTTATTTCCCCTTCTCCTACTTGCTCTTTACTCTGGTGCCAATGCAACTGTACCTCTCTTACCACTACTCAATTTATCAATATTATTATTTAATGGCGTTGCATAAAATTTGTTTGTGTCGTAGGTCGTGGACGGCCCCGTACGGGAATTACCTGTAAACAACGTTTAACAAAGCAGCGTGCACAGGGCTACTAAATACTGAAATAAAAACATATATTTTCAAACAAGAAAGCAAGAATTTTAATTCCTTTTTCTATTTCTTCCGTCAACAATGCACGGCGCGTGAACATTTACGTCCGCTTGGCAATATTGTTATGGGTTTCTTTAAAATGACATTGCCCAATTACTTGAATTTCAATTAATTACAATTCAAATGGCCATTAATTAGTCGTTTAGCAGTTTACTGATATCTAGGAATTCCTTTCTTTAAGACAACTCAATATTATTACCAAAACTATGTACGTACGTACTTCCAAGGCAACAATGAAAATGAAAACTAACAATTACTAAATCCTAGCTTACAAATTATTGTATTACACTAATTCCGCTTAAAAAATTTCGTAAAATTTCAAGAGTCTCATGAATGTTTATTTACGTCTTTGATATGCGCAAGTTCAGATATGATTTTTTTGATTATTTCGCGAATGCATCACTTCCCTTTTTCTGCCTCGTCGAAAACAGCGCCGTTGCCGGTTCGATGGTCCTATGCGCGCCCACTCGCACGCATCGAATGTCCACGCACGCTCCACTCGTGCACGGGCCGGTTCTCTTCAAATATTTTCCCCCAGGAATTCCAAAAAAATTGTCCAAACACCTTGCGTCACAAATTCACTACAAAAAATAGTACTTCTTCTCTCTTCAAAATGTAACTGCATTAACAATGTCTGCACAGTTATATCTTCATTATTTACTTTCTATCCGCCGCCCAAAAAATGTCTAAGTCCGAAAAAGTTTAAAAATCACGGATACGGCAAACGTGGAAACCATGTCCTCTCAACCGCTGACTAGACCGAAGTGCCGTCAAAATCATGTCGATTTAACATGTTAACTCGGATTATGAAAAATGCCGGCGAAATCCATTTCGCTTTTTTTCATTGTTGTTTCCACAAAATTTTTTTAAATGTTCAATATTTCCCGTTTTAACTTGTGTTCGTGTTTATTCGTTTCAGCTTTTCCCCAATGTTAAGGTTTTCTTGTCAAAACGGTTGTTTTCTATTTATTTCACGTCGAAAATGCTAATTTTTCTGTCGACATTCCCCAGCAGTAATTCGTCGCTTGTTTTCTGGTATTGTTAGTTTGTAATATTTATTTATTTAGAACGTTCAATGTTTTTATAACTCTCTAAACCATTTATAAATTTTGCTTAATTCATATTACGACGATTCCCGCCGCCTCTCATTGTTTAATCAGCATTTCTTCGCAAAATCTCGATAATTCAAGTTATGCCATTTGACATGTTCGACTGGGCTTTTCCTCTAAATTTTCAAATTACAATTTTAAGAGAACCCGTCGTCCGATCTCGTTCAAACAAAAAAATACAGCGTTCATTTAATTCTTCTTCAACTAACTGGTTAGTCAAAATTTCTTTCCGAATTTGTTGAACCCCTTAAAATTCTCCAGAATGATCGAAATACACCTTCCGCGGCGCGCTGTTCTTTTGTCTTGTTCATCGATTTCTAATTCACGTTGTTTACTTCATAGACTATAGATCCTAAATATTTATTCTTTTGTCCACAATTGTTTTGGAGTATTCCTAAGAATAATGAAATCATTACAGTACGTAGTCAGTCATCAAGATGACACTCTAATGAGGCAGGTCATGAAATCTGACCGAAGAATGGGAAACAGAGGCATTGCTAGTGTAGCAAAAAGCATTGGAAAGAAAACTATGCAAGACACGTCAAATAACATAGACACTGAACTTCTGATACTACTAAAGACGAAATGTGAGCCACAAAACATGTTCAAGAAGTCGTGGAGGGACAAACTCCTCCATGAACAATATCTAAAAAGAATAGACAAGGTGCTGATCAATAAAGATGAATCATTTATGTGGCTTAAAAAGGGAAGAATGAATCCAGAATCGGAAGCACTTTTAATAGCTGCTCAAGATCAGGCGTTGAGAACACGACATTATGATAAAGCGGTTCTCAAAATTTCCCAAGATGTCATATGCCGAATTTGCCAGGAGTAAGTAGAAACCAGGAGCAAGTAGAAACACGACAGGGTGTGTAGTTACCTCCACTGGCAGATCTGTACCGCCCTCGAAGTTTCAAACACATGCCCCAAGTGGTACGAACACTCACCGAAACCGGTGACATCGGTTGGATTGTGTACAATATTGTACGTCCAACAAATTCAAACGGATCGCACGATAGCAGCACAACAAACCGGATATTGTTATCCGGGATTATGAGAAAAAATCGTGTTTACTTGTGAATGTTGTTGTGCCTTGCGATCAAAATGTCGTAACTAAGGAGGCAAAGAAACGTCTTAAATACAAGAGTTTGGAAATTGAGATCAGCCGAAAGTGGGGCGTAAAAGCACAGGTCGTACGGTAGTTATCGGAGCTCTGGGATTTGTTCCGCAAAATTTGCGTAAGAACTTGGCTAAACTTCCAGGTCATTTAAAGGACTGGGAAGTGCAAGAAATTGCTTTATTTGGCACAGCTCACATTTTGAGCAAAGTATTGCAGAGGCACCAACAGTCTCTAGATCTGGTCCTTGGTAGCTGGTTGCGACCTGGAGTAGATTTTATACTCAGCCGACTCATAACGTTTGTAGTGATATGGAGGATTAATAATAATAATAATTTTTATTACCATCTTGTTTTACAGAGATAATATACATTGAATTTTTTGGAATTACTAACCAGCGATGATCAGTTGGGAGCAATACTGTGTTTATAATTTATTATCTGTCTACTTCTACTTGTTAGAATTTTTTGTGTGGCGTGTTTTCGAAATATTTTTTGTGTAAATTTACTATCGAAGTTTTTGTCAACATTAAAAAATAAAACAAAACCGAGCCTTAAAACATAAAAATCAGTGATAATTTACAGATATTACAGCAATAATATATTTCTATAGACAAATATATAACTCCATAAATAAATTGAAACTTAATTTACACAGTTAACTATTTTTTTACACAATTAACACTTATTTGCACAGTTTTAATGCAATATTTCATCATGTTTTAAAATGCAAATCTTTATTCTGCGTTTGAAAGTATTCAAGGACTTCATGTACTCAAGGAAAGTATTCAAGGACCGAGCATCAAAAGGAAAGTACGAATAACATTAATTTTAACAATGATAGTTAATGTAATTATTTATCATTTGGACTGTACAATTGTAAAGAACCTGTAACAAGTACTGTACCACAGCTTCTGGGTTGATGGACCCTATCTAGATCAGATGTTCCGTCCAGTTTCCCTGATCCTTTGAGCAAATGCTGAGATGGTCCCTTGTTTTCTTCTGGACATAAATGTAACTTCATTATTTGTGCACGTCTTCTGAATTTCAGTGGGAAATATAGTTATTGAAATTATTGTTTTCCATATTGTCGCGGCAAAAAGTATTATTCTTTCATGATGACCATGATGAAGGTTAAGGGCACACATTCATAGCTAATTTACCTTTTAAATTATATTTTATCAGGAGCGAAAATTTTTGCCAACAAAACTTGAAAAAACCGCTCTTTTTCTGACTAGAATGGAAAATTTGACTAGAATTTGGTTTAGGATAGAGATCACAGAATTATGAAAACGTGCACAAATTTCACGTCTCCCCATAGCTCGCCACACACAGTTTTAAACTGTTTTTGACGTAAATAAATAAATAAAAGACTTACAATGTTTTAATGTTAATTATAAAGTTGAGGCCCCATGAAAAAACCAAGGTTCTTGATATTAGAGATTAATTTTGGGTTTTTTAATTTGATTAGTGGCTTTGCTGCGTGTATTGTAATTGTGCAATATTCAATCAGTTAAATTAATTACGGTTTTGACGTAGAATATTTGTAGTACTTTATATACAAAGACTTGTTGTAGTAGTGAAATGTTTGATTGATTATAAAGAGGAAGTGAAAAATCAGTCTTATTTTTTTTACAGATAATGCGGATGAATTTGTTTTGAGTTGTTCTTAACTTCTTAATATACGTCTTCAATCTGCCTCCCCATATTTGAATTCCATATTGAAATTTTGAATTTCTTTCGAAATTCCTTCGAAATTCTCAACACCTTTGGGGAAAGCTTTTGTTACATGGGTGTATACCCTTTGCATTTCGCAATTGTTTTCCAAATCCTAATTCAACTGCTCCTAAGCCTTTTACGCAACTCCCAATAGACAGAAGGTGATAGCATCCCTCTTTCAGGTGCGTTAATCTGGTTCAGCTTTTCAACCTAATCAAACAAGTCAAATTAAATGTTTTATTGCTAATTAATAGCAACAATTGGCAATTAATTGCCATGCACTGTACTGGCGAAAATGGGTGTGAGCTGATTTGACGCGACGCCAGATAAGTTAAATTCATGTCCGTTAAGAAAGCCATTTCAACAAAACACATTTCCTTTATAACCAGTTTGCAATAAAATGTTGAAAGTCCTTTTATTGATTCATTTTGTTATGTAAGAGGAGGTGGCTCATTACATCTACATAAGGAAGAAATATTTCATGGTATTTTGATGCATTCAATTTCATAAGCCACTTTTTAGTCTGTGTGTTTACCTGATTTAAATGTTTTTGAAGCAAAGTAGTTGCAGTTTCTAGATTTCTATCAGTACTGTGTAATATATAGTCGTTTGAAAATAATACTAATTAAGTGTCATTTGTTGAAGGAAAATCTAAAATAAATAAATTGAAGAGGGTGGGTGAAAACACTACTCCTTCAGAGACGTGAGCAGCAAGAATTGATTTTTGAGTTAAAATAGAGTATTTTAAACGTAGGGAAAAAGTGCGATTATTTAAGCTAGTGGGGCTACAACAGCACATACTTTCTCGCAATATTACAATGTTATCGTTAGGTAGGACGGGATGCCTATATACGTTTCAAACAGAAATTAGGCGAAAACTTTTACAAAAAAATGTTCACCTTTTTTAAAGAGTTAATTTTGTACAACAGACTCTGTATGAGGCAAAACTCTTTATCATCAATTTTGTAGTTTTGAAATTGTTTTTGCAATTTACGAAAAAGACGAGCAATACCTGAAAATGGGTCTAGCGTCATATTTTTTACCGTACCTTATTACGTAAGTGGAGAAAATTTTAAAAAAACATTTGGAGCGGTTTTTGAGAAACAAAATGTTTGTGAATTTCAAGCGCAAATTACGCAAAAACTACTCGTTTTTTTTCATAAAATGTACGTGACCTTGTTTAAAGAGCTAATTTTGTACAACAGACTTTGTCTGAGACAAAACTATCAGTCTGCAATTTGAAATTTGTAGTTTTGAAATTGTTTGCAATTTTCGAAAAATCAGGTATTTCAACAAAATGATATCTGCATCATTCTCTTAAACGTCCTTTGCACTATTCAACAACAAAATTTAATCAAAAAATTTGAAGCTAATTTTTTTTTAATTTTGAAAATATCCGAGGGGCTTCATGTAAAGAACACTCCCAAAATTAAACTATGGGTTTCCAACTCCAGGAGCCGCGGTATCAGCCAAAATCGATGGGGGAATATCAATTTTTGAAGAAAATCGGCTGAACGGTTTAGGCTTTATTTTTTGAAATCAAGAACAAGGAAAACATGGATTCTGGCTACACCACGTATTCGAGGATTTTTTTTTCTAAATGAAGCAACAGGATTTATCCACTTTTTCATTTACAGAAGCCCGGCCGACTATTATACTATTTCTGGCGAAAATTAACCGTTGTCTGGCGCACGATTACGTAAGTTTCTCGGCTTACGAAGAATTCGCAAGACGAGAAAGTAATAACTACGAATTAAATTGTAGAGGAATTTTTAAAAGAGAAAGTTTGTAAATTAGACTGGTGACAATATCAGTAAAAACTGGACTCATGTACTGAAAATTGTGAATAGCAAGAAGTATATATTCAGGTAGTCTGGCTGTGAGTATGTAGTGAATCGCGGAAACGAGAGTGCGAAATCCAAATTGGTAGTTGTCAAAGAAAAGAAAAAAAACTTTTAACAATTTCCAAAACTCTTACAATGTTATGGTAGAACTTTTAGTGACAAGCGTACTTACTGGGCAAGGCTACATGATTAATACCATAAACAAATGATGGTTGGACTAGTTTAAGCATTACAAATTAATCTAGAACTTTCCAGGAAAAAATGAATGGTTAATCTAATCACATTTCGTAACTCTACAAAACAAGGCTACACTCTTAATAAAACTCTTAATAAAAGCATCTCTAGCCACAGCTATCTAGTAGGGGGTCTAACTGCGCTCAAATCGCCGAAACAAATATCCGCGAGATGGTTATCTCGCAGTGATCTGCTCTTGCGAGGACATGGGGGTCACATCCAGTTTCTCCACTGCACGCGCGCACTCCCAGTTCACACCACCGCAAGTCCAGCCCTCCTTTTCCCCGCTAACCTCTTCTCGCCGCACCGCCCCGTGGTCGAAACGAACTCCCCCCGGGCGGGCGGCGGCGGCGGCGGCGGCGGCGGCGGCGGGTTCCTCTTGAGCCAGTGGAGGGAGGGGCAGTGGCCGCGCCGCCAGCTAGGCCTCTCATACGGCGAGCGCGGACACTGCAAGCGCAGATAGCGGGAAAATCAAAATTTATTAATGTTTTTTAAATGGAACGCCCGAAATTCATATTCGCGCCCCATAACACACAGCTGCACCACGGAACTCCCATAACTGGCGGGAAGATTCCACAAAGAGCGCCGAGCTGGGCGAAAGTTACTGTTTATTGGGAGCGCCGGGAAAAATGTGGTAACAGTAGTAAGGAATAGCATTTTAGAAATTTAAGAAAATTTGGAAAATATTTAACCTATAGAAAATGCATCGCTTAAAAATTCTCCTTAAAAATGGTTGTAAACGAATTGGGAGAATTTTCTGGTCGATTTTCATGTTCAAGGATTGGAATAACATGGGAATATTTCCATTATTTGGAAAAATATCTTAATCAAACTCATATGGTAAATGTAGATACGTGTCGGAAAATAAGTGAAAATGAATATTATTTAAATGTAAATGGAGAAGTATAATGTAGCCCAAACGATAATTTTGGAGGAAAATGTTTTACATTTTGGTAGGTTAGGTTAGCTTCCTAAATTGAGCAATTTATAATGAGGATTTTTAAAATGTAGCGCCTCTTGTTGGTCCGTTTGAGAGGAATTCGTGTTGTTCTTCACTGACTCCGAACACTGACCACTCTACATGTGTCTTCTACAAAAAAACAAACAAACCATTGTAGCACAAAATATGACTGAAAAATATGACCATTTCTAATGGTTACACGAACGTACAATTTTTTTTACGAAAACTGCCTTAATGTAAGTAGCTCTTCTAATATTAGTAATTAAGCCAGAACAATAATTATGATTTATTGTTTAACATTGATTTTTCCAATATTCTCTTTTCTTCTTCCACAGCATAATGTAAGACGAATTATCCATTATATACACACTAAAATCTGAAATTGATTTCTCAATAAATACAATCGCCAACACTTCGTCAGACAACGCAGAATATGAATTTTCTCCAATGACACAAAGAATGTTCTAGAAAATAAAAATAAGTAACATTATTCTACTGAAAAGTGCGCCAAAGAGCGTTCAAAAAATGGCGTGTCCAACGAAGGGTTAATCGTTTCCACGTGGGGAATTGATTTCCCCTTAAGGGCCGCAATGGCTGTCTCCAGGTCCTAGTAGTCGAAGCCACCCTCTCGAGTCTCCAGAGTGCCTTCTAAATCGATTCCGGGTGGATTATATCCACACAGGAATCCTTTTCCCCTATACGGCCGCAATGGCGGTCTCCAGATCCTTGTAGTCGTAGCCGCCCGCTCCAGTCTCCAGAGTGCCTTCTTAACCCTTCGGCGGGCGCGTAGCGGCACTCAGTGCCGCATTCTTACATTTTGTTGATTTCTTGTAAATAATTGGTGTCATACATATGAGCTCATAGGTATGCTTCATTGATTATATTTTAAACCGGATTACATTCAAATCTCGGTTTTAGATACTGCTGATCGACGTTATTCATTAGTAATACGAACTCTGCAACGGTCGCGGCATTTCGTACCGATAGCGCTTTGTTATGTAAGTATAATATTTGCGTATTTAATCCATTAGAAGTCTTACTGCTGTTTTGTTGTCGAGATTTATGACACAGATTTTGAAGTACTAACTACTAATACAAATCTAAAACGTTGTTTAAGAAGAAATGTTAGAAGGCACGTTTTTACGCTATTCATTCCCCGACATGTAACACGTACCATGTCACAGAGGGAACGAGTGATGGATTAGATTCTTATTAATATTATTTCGTTTGGTAATTAGTTAGTTATTATGAAATAATATGTATAAAATCATAAATAAAGAATATTTCCTTCACATGCAATTATGAAAGTAATAGCGATTGACTCGAAAATCGAAGTTGAAAAATGCGGTACGGAGTGCCGCACGCGCCTGCTGATGAGAAGTGATGGGACGCGCCCGCCGAAGGGTTAATCGCTTCCGGATGAATCAGATCAACGCTGGAAACCTTTTCCCCTATACGGTCGCAATGGCTGTCTCCAGATCCTCGTAGTCGAAGTCTCCAGTGTGCTTTCTTAATAGTACAGGCAAAGTTATTTAATGCTGCGGAAAATCGAGCTGGAGATTTCAACGGAAATGTATGTTTTTGGGTCCTCAGATACCGAAAAAGTGTTGTTTTTTTTTTTTCAAAACTTCTGCCCGTCCGTCTGTCCGGTGTATGTGAACAACACAAGTGCCTAAATAATGCATACTGTGATATACCAATATATTATATATTTTGACAGTAACATTTGCTGTAAATGGGTTGGGTTAAAAGGGTCTGCAAATGGCAATATACGGCCTTAGCAACGCCGGCGTAGTGGTTAGGTCAAAATATAGGTCAATACTCTGCATTCAGGCCTTGAATAGGTGGAGGCGCTGGCTAGAAAGACATATAAGATAATTTGGGATTGGTCTGGAAAGGAATGACTGTCGAGGGCGTGGCTACTTGATTTGGTAAGAACGAATGGATTGGCTAAGGGAGAATAGACTGTCGAATTTTGTCGTTTTGTTTAAAAAAATAAGAATGAAGGACGGATACCGAGGCGTAGAGGGCGAAAAACGGAGGAGTAAATGACATTCTGATAGAGGTCGTCAAGTGGTACAGATCGCTCGCGAGTATAATATTAGGGGAGTGGGACTTGTAAGTTTGATGTGAGACTCAATGGTTTTCGGACTCTGAAAATTGATGTGCAGCAGTAAATTCGCATAGGACTTTGAAAGTTTTTTATATTACGGTTTTGGATTTTAATGTTTTACCACGTAGTTGGGGAGAAATAGGAACTGTGAATATCAAGTAAGAACCGGTAGATATTCTAGGCAGTGAGGGCTGGATTCGTCGGCAGCGTCGCAAGATTAGAAGAGAGAAATTGGACTTGGGATTATCAGCATTCAACTGAGAAGATACTGCGGGGCGTCGTCGGTCAAGACCACGTTAGATAAGTACTGCAGTACGAAGGTTTTATTTTAAAACGAGGTTATGACTTAAATGCAGAACAATTGTCAATAGAAGTCAATAAATTGTTAAATTTTTCTTTTGGAAATGAAAAGATGATTTTCATTTGGTCAATCACAACTGTTAAGTAGTTAGAGATATATAATTATTTCCTTTCAGATTCCTCGCCGTACTGTATAGTTTGGCAGATCAAATAATCGGCTATCTAGGCGATAGCGATTATTCATTACGTGACCCATTGACCCAGCTAGCTGGACATTTATCCATACGTTAAAATTAGCTGTGGAAGCATTGGTTTTAATTATCAATTATCGTAACCTGTTCCTGGCGCCCAAAAGTTTTCTATAAATTCGGAACGGGTCACAAATATAACAGTCCTAAGGTAAATGGTGTCAGTTAAAACGGCACGATCTCGTAATCATTTATGACGAGACATTGTTGGTACATTTCAATACGAATTTTTTTATGTTGAAGAATCCCTTGTTCACCTAACCTGAATTAAAGCTCTGAGATTTTAAAAGCATTCATTAATTTTTGGTGGTACTTTACATGAAGACCCCCGAACATTTTCAAAATTTTTTGTGGGTCTCTCAACCGGTAATGTTAATACGATCTCTCACATCCTATTTGTGAGTTAACCTGCTTCACATGACTTCCAAATGAGCCAGCGATGCGGCGTCTCTCATGCAGCCAAGACGTCAACGACTTCCAATGAAGTTTTTCGAAAATTCAAACTTTTTTGTGAAAAAGAGCTTTAAATTTCGCATTTACAGTGAAGCTTAATCGCCATTTTCTTAAGAATGGCTTCAAATTCTTTAATGAAAATTGCGTTCTAGGACGAGGGTTTACTTTTCTTTACTATTCTTAAAGTAATATTTTCGTTCTAGTTTTACGAAACCGAACAATTAAGAAAATATTAAAAAATGTAGTTTGGGCGGCAATAATGGCAGCTGGCAAAAGTATATAGCAAGTGCGAACAGGTAGCCGAGACCAAAAGAAATAGAATACTAATATGGGAAAGTCTGAGCCATTCTATGGCTACACTAGTTTTATTTGAAATATGTTCCAGGGGCTTCAGATAAAGAAGCTCCCAAAATTAAATTTTGCAGCTGAATTTATCCACTTTTTCATTACCAGGGCTCGGAAATTTTGCCGAAATTCGCCGCTTTTTTTAGAGAATTATATAATTTTCTCTCTTGTGCGTAAGCGATAGCGAGGAAGTCAAAAGAGTTCGACTATCGCCCGCACTTGTGATGGCAAATTTTACCAAAACATCGATACATCTATGTTTCGATACATCACTAAAGGGTTTTCAATATCGATGAAAACATCGGCAATAAAACATCGATGCGTTTAATGTACAGTAATAATCATGCTATTTTCCTATCCATGTTTAATATGGTGAAACTCGTGCCAGTTTGAAAACTAATAGTTGGTCACAGATCACATGAGACTTACTATGAGACTTTCCTGGCTTAAGTGGAGTCTGGCTCTGGTTCACGACTTGTCAAAACGTCTGAGGGCCTTTTACAACAGTACTATCGATTCAGGCAATGACACGCTCATCGATAACATACACTCATAACAGGAGAAACTCCCAAACTTCCCCAGATTGCACAGGCGAAATGTGCGTGATAAAGAGGATGACACAAAAATCGATATTGCTGTGGATTGCTCTAGGCCGTGCGTTTGTATAAAAAAATTTAAAAAATCGATGTTTTTGCAACAAAACATCGAAATGTGGAGAAAACATCGAAAGCAATATATCGATGTTTCTGGTGTAAAACATTGCTGCTGTTTTGCCATCCCTAGCCCGCATTGCGCGGCGCAAGAGAATTTTGGGAGTGGGCGCACCGCCACGGGCTCGCTGGCCGAGCCGGCGCGTCGCACGGTGCGTCCAGATGACAAACTCGTGGCCAAAACCTCAAAAACAAAAGTTTACTTTGGGGAACTTCTGACCTTCCAACTCGAAAGGGGAATGTTTCGTACATCTGTTGTCAAAGTATGAAGCCTAATCCCTGCCCCTGCTGGGCGCTGTGAAAGCTTCAAGTTGGAACACTTAGCTGTTGTGGCGTCAGAGAAGATGGTAGGCAGTGGTTTCTAATATTTATAAAAAGGAGCTCTAAAATACTTTTTATTATATTTGTCAATGATTGATGTCCCTATTGATGGTAAGTAAAAAATTATGTTAATTTAATTTAATTTAGATTACAGTAATGTGTGTTCAAACTAATAAGGTATAAATTTCAACTAGCATAGAAGTTACATACAAAAGAATACACCTGAAAATTTATAGAGAAGCTTACCTTATTTAATATTCATTCAGTAAAAGGAAAAATTGGCTGCGTGTTGCTGCAGATTCATGTTTTTCGAACAAATTCGTGCATATCTCGAAGCGACAACCTGCGTTGCTGAAATGAAACGGAACATTCGGTTCGGTTCATTTTTGTATTAACCCCAGAGAGGTGACGCGGGGTCTCTTGTGACCCCAACGTATCTTTGCTTAGCTGCAGTTGCCTAATTTTGCGAGTCAGAAGCTCTACATTTCACATACCTCTCACCACATTCTTTAGCTTTTGTCTGAAAGATTTTCAAAATTTTATATGTAATAATTCATTTATAAATATTTTTAAAACCAATACAAGCATCTTAAATTACGTACTTTTTCTAAGTTGTATTGGTTGGCTTTGAAGCATTTTCAATAAATTGTTTGTTTTTGTGTGAGACAATGTTAGAAAATGAAACTTACTGAATTTTCTGATACCTTGTCGTTGAAATATTCAGGAAAATGTAAATGAAGTCACTACATAAAACAGATAAATGATCATTTTGCCTTTTTATTTGTTTCAATTCCTCTTTTGGATGTTTGTTTATAATAGTGCATTAAGTTAATACGACCTTATAAATGATTGATTATTATTAAAATAACTAATTTCGCACTTATTTCTTGCTGAATATAATTTATAAAAAAATAACTTGAAGGGTTCAGAAATGACCCCGCGCCACCTCTAACGTAACTCCGGCAACCGCCACCTCTCCAGCGTTAATATGCATACAAAATCGGGATATGTATTAATATAATTGAAATTAGCGACCTCGACACCCCGTGGGTAGAACTTAATCAATTTGATGTGTGTCACTTGAGGTTTTGGCCACATCTTCGCCGTGAGGTCCCACCGCGCGTTGTCCCGCCCTCCAGACGGGCGATGTCGGCGGTGGGCCGGAGCCGGTTCGCGGGGGGCGGGGCGGGGCGGGTGGCGGGCGACTTGGCTTGGCGTGGTACTGCAGCCGTCGCTCGGCGATATTCGCCGCTGCGCCCGGCGCATGCAGCTGCACCGGCTGCAGCAGCGGGCACGCCACGCCGCACAGTGGACCCAAACACCAACGGCGGAGCACCAGTCAGGTCGTGTGCATCAGGACAAGCATTACGATCGAGACAAGGTTTTTTGTAAAAGGATGTACAACATACACCCAGTGATCAAAAGTATCCGGACGCGTGGCTGAAAATGACTTACCAGTTCGTGGCGCCCTCCATCGGTCATACTGCAATTCAATAGGGTGTTGGCCCACCCTCAGCCTCGACGACAGCTTCCACTCTCGCAGGCATACTTTCAATCAGGTGCTGGAAGGTTTCTTGGGGAATGGCAGTCCATTTGCACTGAGTAGAGATATTGTTGGAGGTCGGGAGGCCTGGCACGAAGTCGGCGTTCCAAAACATCCCAAAGGTGTTCGATAGGATTCAAGTCAGGACTGTGTGCAGACCAGTGTATTACAGGGATGTTATTTTCGTGTAACCACTCCGCCACAGGCCGTGAAGTATGAACAGGTGCTCGATCGTGTTTAAAGATGCAATCGCTATTCTCGAATCGCTCTTCAACAGTGGAAAGCGAGAAGGTGTTTAAAACATCAACGTAGGCCTGTGCCGTGATAGTGCCACGCAAAACAAGAAGGGGTGCAAGCCCCCTCCATGAAAAACACGACCACACCATAACACCACCGTCTCCGTATACTTTTGATCACATAGTGTATCTTTTGAAAACCAAAAAACAAATAATATTTTCATTAATTTATTGCAATGCGTTTTATGTTTACATTCGTGGTGAAAGAGATCCTATAATCGTAATATATATTAGTACATACAGAGATCAGTACTTTTAAACCATTACAAAAAGAAGCATCCCTTTCTGCGGCGCCTTCTGTGCAGACCTTTGTGCTTTTAGATAATTTTATATTATAATTTCAGTTTTTCTCACATTCATTTGACGTACTACTTAAAAATAGTTAGAATTTTTATGGATTAATTTTATTAATCCAAAGGTTTCAAGTGGTTACCACTAACCTATTCATCTGGACACTTAACGGAGAGAAAACTCCAATATTTTAATGTCAAAAGTTTAATTCTGGTAAGCATTCATTACATCACAATGTAAAATAAAAAATGCACATGACCTCAATGAAAGAACTTACTTTAGAGAACAAATTTTATTTGAAGGAAAAATCTCTATTTTTAATTTTGTAGTTGGAGGAAGATGCCGAAAAAATTCAAAAATTTTTGCAATTTTCGAAAATTTAGAGTTAACCGTTCATATTGGACCTATGCCACCATGATAAGTGTATTTTACTCTATTCTTACAAGAAATTTTTATAAAAATTGGAGCCGTTTTTGAGAAAATTTTGAAAATGTCTGGGGGGCTTCACGTAAAGTATCCCCAAATTTTGAAGAAAGTTTTTCAAAATCTCATAGCTTCGAATCGAGCGAGATCGACAGTTTATTCAATTTGAAAAAAATCCTACGAGCTGATTAGGCGCTAGTGTTCATAGACGGACGTTTTGCTTTCAATTGGTTTTTCGGTATCAAGGACTCACAAAACAGGAATTCTGGCTACCCTACATGCTAGAGTTTTTTTTATTCATTAACAGGTTTTATCCACTTTTCTGTTTCACGGCCCGGCAATGAATTTTTTCCCGCCGAAAATTGGCCATTTTTTCGCGCAGCATTCCATAACTTTCCCTATTCTACGTATAAGGGAAGGTAAACAAATAGCTCTACCTTCTTAGCTCGTCCGTCTTTATGACGCGTGGCGTCTTTCGGTGCATCCGCAGGCAGCCGCCCGGTGCACGCACGTGGCCGTGCAGTGGCTGCAGCCACCTGCACTCCGCAGGCGGCGCTGCTCGGGCCTCGCGCCGAACCGCCCTCAGCGCGCGCCGCCGCGCCGGCGAACCGCTTCCTGGCGGCGAGACAGAGGGGACACATGATTCGAATAATACGAAAGCTGTAGAGGAACTGTTTATTATATTCAATAAATTTTATTCCAATTGGCCCATATATTGACTGTTATGACTTTTGTAAAATGTATAAATAATTCACTTCAATGTGCATTTCAGTTAGCTACAGTTTCGAGGATTATTTTCGTCGTCTTCAGGCTAGAATAAAATTAATTGAAAAAATCCATTTTAAGAAAAATATTTTTTAACAATTTTGATGTTTTCATCAAATAAATGATTACTCAATTTAATCATATGGAGCTTACCTAATATTCATAATAAAAACCTTCATTTCCAAGTCAAATGAATTTGTTATCTAATAAATTGTATTGCGAAGAAAGGGGTCCATGGCATCATAAACAAACTGGTTTTCTTTTAGGATATAATTAGAGACCGGACTTTTATGTAATTACATGTTTTTGTCATTCTACTTATCGTTTTCAAAATTGTAATCTTGGGGAATCATAGCCCTCCTAACACAAAATTGAACTTTTTCGTTACATATTTTTACATATTTGGGACTATATTACATAATTTACATATTTTGCTATTTTCACAATATATTTTCTTACTTTATCAATTTTCTTCAATTTAACTTCATATTTTTTATGAAAAGATGTATTTTGTTTAAATCAGCATTTTTCCTACGTCATTTGGGAATTCTAGGTGTCCGAAATATCATTGTCACCGCGTTTTGTGATCTGTAACCTTAATTTTCAAGAAAAAATTATGACCACCTACGTGTAACACTTCGATGAAGATGCTACAGTGTATGTTTGCTGGTCGTAGATCTCGCCAGTTTGTGCGACGGCTTCTATTGCAATGATTCCAGCTGCTAAACTACGGTCCCGGATTACAATAGATTACGCTTTTCTTGCTGACGAGAAAATTGTTTGATGTAAAGTGAGCAGTTTTTGTAAATGTAGTTTTTTTGCTAAGTAATTGGTTTTCATTAGAGAATCTTAATATTACATATTTCATCCGATTTTACATATTTATTACATATTACTGTTTTCATTACATATTTATGTACATATTTTGACGTTTAATACTACATATTTTTCCGGTCTCTAGATATGATAAATTTTACCAATCTAACTCATGTAAAAATTACTGAGGAATGAATCATATAAATCAGTAAAAACATTAGACTCAACTTGTGTATTAAAACAATTATTAGTTTTTGTAAATAACGTTTCAAGAATAGTCCTAGAAAATTGTTTTTGTTCTATTATTAATACATCTACATTTATAAAATCAATATTATACCCCGTTTCTATGCGATGTGTAAATATAGAATTTTGTTTCTGTGGCCAAATGGATTATACTTTAATGAATATAAAATCATATGAACAGACATATAAACTATAAATAATTGTATACAATGCAACTAGTTTATGGAGCCCCTCTAGTTTCATTTTGTATTATAAGACTTGTGGTAAGTAAGTTTTTTTCGGTTCTCTAACTTTTGTCCTGTACTCCGTATGTATAAACATTTACATTACAAAAGAAGAGAAACAAGCATTATTTCGAAAAAATGCACGATCAACGGCAGTCGAGCGAGTCTTCTGCAGAAATGGTTGCGTACCTCAGTAAGCGAAAGCACGGGAATAAAACGGCACTGGAAGTCCGGCCGCCTGCAGAGCGCCCAACGACTCTTCGCGCGCCAGGGCTTCCCAACACAGCGAAGTCAAAATTGTACATCGTGAAACGATGATGTAATAATGGATCTTACTACACGAGTGTGGTATTATGATACGAGCGAGGAACGACCGAGTATCGTAAACTTCACACGAGTGTATTAATACTCATTACATTGAGTTTCATACGGCACTTTTTCTATGATTTATGGTAACTTTTATCGGTTAAACGTTTAGATTGAATCGTTTCGTGGCAATTGACATGCAGGATTCAGCCAAGGCCACCAAGTGGACAGCTCCTTACCCACCGCAGATGGCTTTGTTTTCCCAGAACGCCGGCGAGGGAGTACAGAAGTTGCTGCAATAATTCCGACGTCACCATTTTCGCATTTTTTCCTTATTTCTAGAATTCCACCTTTGACTCACTAGATATTTTAAACCAGACTTCGTTTTAGGAAAACCACATGGCAGGAAAAAATAACCCAAAATGAGCGTTCAGATCTTAACCTTAGTCAAATGTTATCTCCAATAACTACCTCCGCGCTAGTTAAATAGGATCAAAGTGAAATTATGGTTCAATTTACTTTAAATAATATTTCACTTTAAAGATGACTAATAATAAAAGAAATTAAAACTGAGAAGCATAATATAATATTAAATACAATTTTAATGTACACAATCGAACGAAACATTTACTATAAAGGTTCTCAATTGCTAATTATGTGTCAATACTTCGTTTGTAAGATTTTCTGTGATTGGTCATGAACCTGTATCAGAATGAAAACTGTATCGAAATGGGTATCATTATGCAACTGGTTGCAGCCATCAAATGAGATAATTATACAATGGAAGTAGAAAAAGCAGCGAATTGGGAATGCACGAAACAACGAAACTCTCCTTTTCTGAATATTAGACAACTATTCATATGTTTAAAAGCATAAGATATCGTATGAAGATCTACAATTAAGACATGAAATGCATTGGGAAAGAAATCTCTGACCTGAATATTGGGGGTGCAGAACACATTCGAAAAATAATAGAACTTTTACAATTTTCAATATTTCAGTGGTTTTATTGAAAAAAAGTAATAATGCTGTACTTATAAATGTACATTCCTCAGTTCATTCAAAAAAAATTTAAAGAAAAAAATTACATTAATTTTTCAGAAAATGATGGAACATTCACACGGACTTTATGTAAAGTACTCCCAAAAATTAAAACGTGTTAATGATCTCCCAAATGACACACCTAGATCTTTTCCTGATGGGTTTACCAAAACTGGGTTTACCAGTGAACCAAAATTGTTACTCTCCAGATGTGGATGCAACGGTAGTGGCGGCGCGCGCCGGTAAGCTGCAGGAGAGATACGAGGAAAAGAAGAGTAAATACAGTGCCTCCCGCGCAGCTCTCCTCAGCGCCGGCTACGCCTCCGCCGAAATGATACCGCTGGTGGTGGGTGCCCTGGGCGAATGGTACCCCGGAAGCGACGCTGCGCTCCTAAAGGTCTCGAATGGCTATCAGCTGAAAAACTAAGACAGCGCATCATAGCTGAAGCCATCACTCTCTTGTAATAGCATCATAGCCAAGCCTCTCACTCTCTTGTTATTTAAATATTCTGCCACCAAGTAATGACACTTAATTGCAGAATTAATAATAAATCTAATCTAATATAATCACCGGGAGCGCGGCGTGCTACTTCGCCCACACGGCCATGCCTTACTTCGCCCCGCGCGAGTACAGAGAGATCGTTGACAAGATCTGTGCCCCCGCCCTCACCGCATCAACGGCAGCAGCAGCAGCAGTACCGGAGCAGCACTTGCGTCACAGACGCCACACTCGTCCCTCACGGAGCAGAACACTGCAGATCCGAATTAAATGCCTCTTTTTCTTAACTTTTAAACTTTTTCTTTAGCTTTTAACTTTTTTCTTTTCTTGAACCTTTGTCATTTTTTAAAACTTTTTTAAACATTTTTCTTTAACTATTAACTTTTAACTCATTTATGTATTAGAAGAAATCTGAATACAATTTTTGAAATCTGAGTCGACTGTATATTCCAAATCATATCACAGAATAATAACAAAAAATACTAGACTTAAGACATGATAAACAGCAAACAATAATTCCTAAATTTCTGTAGTAAACTCACAGACGCGTTTGTACAGACTGTCCGGGGAAAAAAGTCCAAACTTTGAAAATAAGCTCTTAAGACAATTCTAAGCATATTTTGTCTAATAAACTACGTGGATATTCCGAATAGTTGAGCCGCAATAAGAAATCAAAAGTCGGGTTGAAAAATTGATTTATAGGAAAAAATTTGCATTGTGGAAGCATAAAAGCACTCCAGAAACATGTAAATTGTTTATTATTTACAAAAGAAATGAATATATTTGCTCAGAAAAATCAAGCGGGAAATAACAAAAGCAGTCGAATTGTTTACATTGGGTGCTTTTTTATTTCTCGCTTAATTTTTCATTCTAAACAAATATATTAATTTCTTTTGTAAATAATAAACAAGTTATATGTTTCTGAAGTGTTTCTATGCTTCTATAATGCAAATTTTTGCCTAGATATCAATTTTTCAAACCAACTTTTGAGTGCTTATTGCGGCTCAACCATTCGGAATATCCACGTAATTTGTTAGACAAAATATGCTTAGAATCGTCTTGAGAGCTAATTTTCGAAGTTTCGACGTTTCCTCCTCGGAAACCCTGTATGTGTCCGAATTTTCTCTCATTCTGAAGTCTGAGCAAAATGAATACGAGAGTGTCGCATTCGGCCGTCGGGATCCGATTTGCGGACCCCTGGTCCTTGTGGCTGTTCGAGGGGCACTTGCATCCTACGGTTAACGCGAAGTGCAAGAAAAGGTCGTCGACGTCCTTTCGCGCTCACTCGGCGGCGTCGATGTCAGCGAAACCACCCGTAAACCATTGGAAGCACCGCCGTGCAAATTGTTTTGCGGACATGCAATGAAGTTTACTCCTTACCAGCGACTGATTTAAAATGTTGAAATTTCACAACAAAATTTGCATCTACATCGATTTGCATTAAGTGTCCTGGAGCGTGTACAATACTGAGAAGCTGGGACTGCACTAAAGAGTAACAAAGAACTTCTTCAGAATGAAATACAAGATATACGACGGCTAAGTCAGTGCAATCAATAAGGAATGCATAATTAAATGGTTTTGCGTTGTGGAGATGACCGCACAAGTAACACTTTAAACCAGAAACGGAAGAAGAAATAATTTTCATTTTACGGTTACAGTTTGAACTTGTGTTGCGTCCGCGCTCTCCCACGGTTATTTTTACAGTATTTCGAAACGTTAACTGTTATGGTCATCCCTGTACTTGTAATACTGATGCTAAGATGATCCATACTTTTTGAAAGTATCTTTTAGTTCAGTGTCACTTAGTGGCTAAGTAAGGTGTACTAGATGTTTGAGAGAAATTGCTTTTGCTTAGGAAAGAGACCTGAAATTTCTGGCTTCTAAAATTTTATCTCCAGAAATTTCTTAACTTAAGCTAAATTAAACTAATTGCAGTATACAAATTATTTTCCGGTAAAAATTTGCATGTAAGATATCTAAATGTGTTTAGCAAGAACAAATTTCCATACCCTTAGGCTGTTACCGGAGCAACGTGTGAATATGAATTAACAAATTATTTCTTAGAGCGAAGATTCAACAAAAATATAAAGATAAATCAATATCAATTACTGGAGCTACAGAATGGCAATACTCTCTCGTAAAGTTTTCTAATTTCCTCGGTGTGGACTGTATTTACGGTCTTGCTCCATCCTCTAGCCAGTTGCCATCTATCGCCGCCCAATCTATATTTCTTTTCTCAATTTTTCACTTTACTACTAGTAGAATCAAAATAGTATTTCAGGATTTTAAAGAAGAGTAAAATCTAGACCTAAATGGCAATTTTCATTGAAAAATTTGGAGCCATTTTCAAGAAAATGGCGTTTATACATTACTGTAAACGCAAAATTTGAAGCTCTTTTTCACAGATTGTTTTTGGGTTTTCGAAAACCCTCATTTGAAGAACTTCCCCAACAAAATGCAATAATGCATTCAAATCGCTGGAAATATACATACTAACTGCGAGAGAGATATTTAGAAAAATTACGCTGGGTAATTCTTGAAAAAACGAAAGAATACAGAAAAATTACTTTTCTGTCATCTTAAACAGTGCATTTAGCACTAGCCATAGGAAAAGTTTAAAGAAGGTATTTGGAGCCGTTCTTGAGAAAATGTTATTCGAGCTTTTCTGAAAATGTTGAATGTTGACCTCATTTTCACAGAATACTGTTGAGTTTTCGAAAAACTTTAATTGACATTATTTAAAACACATGTCATAAATAAAAAAGTGAACAAATCGCCGCTAGTGTAAATACTAACGATGTGAGAGACAAGTAAAAAAATACATTTTTGCAATGTTTGAAAAAACGAAAGAATAGAGTAAAATGGCTTTACGTCATCTTATAGAGTGCATTTAAAACTATTCCTAACAAAAGCTTAAGGGGATGTGTAGGCAAAATTGCATACTTCTGAAAACTTTTTTTCTCCTAAACTATTCATTTCATGCTAATGAAATTTAGTATGAGTTTTGCAGAAATACAGTGGCATATTCCGTCATTTTTTAAAAACAAAATTTGATAAAGTTTGAAAACTGTAGAGAAATAATTTTTTAAACAAATTAAAATTTTGAATGTACTTTTTCTCAGAAACTAGCTGCATGATCAACTTGTAATTTTTAGTGAGTAATTACCAATAATGTTTAAATAAATACATGGAGCCATGCAGCCATTTTGTGTTTGGGTAAACGGTTTCGAAGAAAGAAATTTTTTTAATTCAGTGAAAAAATTCTTTCAAATTTTATTAAACATTTTATAACTTAGAAATTCCTTCATAAAAATAAATACCCTTCCACTAAAGTTAATCTCATTGATTGATTTTAATGAACAAACAAATACAATGTTCCGTCATTAATAGTTTCTGAGAAAAGTGTACCTTTGTTGAGAGAAATGCTATTTCCAGAAAATGAGTTTTAAGAGTTATTCGGAAATTATTCTACCGAGAACCCTCGATATTCATATTCTTGTGTCTCAAGCAGCTCGTCTGGTCTTTTCTTGGATTTTTTTTCATTCTCAACGCAAACTGGGACAATGTTTACAACACTATCAGGGTTAACTATTCGATGGTCATCGATAGTTTTAAAATGTTCAACCGAAAGATGCGAGGAGAAGGGCCTAGTTTTTTTATCACATTATTCCTCTCTAAATTGCTATCATTAAATGTCAGAGCGGCATCAAAAGCAGCTACTCTTACTATTTTAAATGATACAAATTTGTTTTTTGGGTATCTTATCTATATTATCTTATTGAATCTTTCATTGTTATTTTGGGTCTTACCATGGCAACACTTTTTGAGATGTATCATATCAGTAAGTGCTCTGAAAACTGGCTTGAAAACATTCATATAACTAGTGGAATATTGTATTAATGGCCGTAATTCGTACCTAAAACATTTTTTTAATTTTTACGCCAACTCTATCAATACAACCAGGGCACTGGTTTCTCATTGATGGACATGGTATGAAAATATGATGCTGTTCACTTCATTTCTTCCACATCTGATAAATTATTTCTTCTGTTGCAAAATTAAGAGCTCTATTTTTCTTCACTTTCTTGAAAACACGTGGTGTTCGTCACGCCCTTATTGGTCACCAGCGAAAGAAATGAAGTGACAGGAAATATCGACAAGAAAATCACAAATCGCACTCCAGAAACGCCAAAATTACGTAAAAATCTTTCAAATCCCGCCACAGATCTACCCAAAAGCCTGCTAAAATTGTCCATTTGCAATTGCCTGACGGAAAAAAGCCATATCAGCGTCCTCTGAAGAAAACCCCTGCAAGAAGCAGAGAGAAAATGTTGGGACCCACAAAGGGGGCGTGGCAACTCCGCACGATGGCGCGGTCTTTTAAATTTTAAAGGTACTTCCTGGTGTCAGAAAAAGGTTAAAAATTAGGAAAATACTCCCAAGATTCCAAACTAATTTATTACGATAAAAACAGAAAATCGAATTTTTGGTCGATTTCCCCTGCACTTCCCCTTAAAGAAAAAAATTGGACTCGTTTTCGAGAAAATATAGTTTTTGTAATTTTTGGAATAGCAAATATTGCGTGAAAAATACTATTCGAGAAAAAAATTGGAGCCGTTTTTGAGAAAATGGCGTTTGACCTTTTCTGAAAACCCGGAATTTTGAAAGTTTTTTACAAAAAATTCTTGAGTTTTCAAGAAATTTTATGACATTGTATAAGGTACATGTACTTATAATTACAATAATGTGAACAAATTGCCGCGAAATGTAAACGACGTGAGACAGGGGAATTACGTTTTTGTAGTTGTTGAAAAAATAAATAGAACAATATTGTGTTTACGTCATCTCGTAGAGTACAATTAGCACTATCCCTCCCCAAAGTCTAAAGGAAAAATTCTGAACCGTTTTTCTGAAAATCTTGTTGTGTTATTCTTTAAATTGCTAATATTGCACGCAATATTACGTGAAAACTACAACAATTTTCAAAAAATGTACTTGACATTAACGAAAGAACTAATTTGGGAGAATAAAAGTTCATTTGGATGAAAAATTTCTATCTTCAATTTTGTAGTTGTAGGAAGATGCCCAGAAAACTGAAACTTTTGCAATTTCGAAAATTCAGAGTTAACCGTGGAAATAGTACCTACGCCACCTTCATAAGTGTATTTTACTCTATTCTTACAAGAAATATAACTTATAAACTTATGGTTTAGGCGGTAATCACAGACTGACGGACAGACAGAGGGACGGATTCTTTTTTTTTATTAGTGTATTGCTAATCTTTTCTAACTTTCTTGACCAAGCTGGTCTTTCGTAAGGTAGAGGTGAGTTCATTGAGCTTTCGCTCCTCCCTTCACCTCTATCTTACGTTCTAACTACTGTGTTTGAGCCTTCACCTTTGTTTACAAAATATTTAAGTTATTTACATGTTTATATATTTTCTATTCTACAATTCATCTACACATGCCAATTTCTACGTTAAAATCATCACCATTTCTATTACTTTTACATAATATCTACATATATACAATCATCCACCTCTTAGCCGTTTCGCTTGTGCCAAAGTGGCAAAATGTTTCCATCCCTGGCGCGGGGAGCCGGGTGGTCTACTGTCAGCGATGTTCTGCCTCGGGAATGTGTTGTCGCATAGTCAGGAAAATAAATTGTTAGTTTAGGTATCTTCTCGATTTATACATTTAACTTATAAGCTATGATCTTATCCAAAGACCACGCGGTGGTATTGTGGGTACTGTTCCCTCGGATCGTGTACAAGCCTTCCAAATACTTTTTTGTATGATTCATTTACTTTATTAAGGTCAAAAGATTCACCTCTCCGGAGGTACAACGCCATAACGTATCCCATTAGATCAGTTGGTTTGATCGGTAGGCCATCGGCCATTAGCTGCATTTTCAAGGGCTCTTCCGTCCTGGGAAACCTTATGGTTGATCCTCCGGGGACCATTTTAATGACCAGGTACATCATCGCAGCGTCGTGGTTTTTCTGCTCTTGCAGTCTGGCCAGAAGCATTCTTTGATTTTCATTGTTATAGAATTCATTTGCCCCAGTCTGCGGCGTGATTTCCCTGATCTCTGTGGGTTGCACGCGATCCGAGGAGGGGGGAGTTGGCCGCTCTCCATCTTCAAAACATAAAACATCTTTACAAAACAGCAGCCAACAGCAGTCGCATTCAGGATTGCCGTTATTGCAACAAAACTGATAGAAGTCGCAGTTGACCATTCCAGAGGTGGGGCAGACGCATGCGGGACATGTGATGGTGATGTTTCTTCCAGCTGCGTTGTTTTCTGCGTTTCCTTTCCTGGGTTGCACCGTAATCACCGTTCCTCTTCTTTCTTCTGCCTCTTCTTCCATACTTAATCTCGGGAGCGAGGTGGCCTTTCGTAAGATTGGCCTACTCGGTTCCGCTAGCTTAAGACTGGCCACTCTTTGTGTGGTTTTCCGGCGCTTCCCTTGGTTAGGATTCAGAAGAATATTTACATCTTTCACCACCTTATCCACGCCTGCCAGCATGTCACTACTTCCCCAATCCACCCTGAAACTGATCGCTTTGCTTGCCTTTCTTCGTTTCCTGCGAGCCTTCATCTTTTCAATTTCTCGGCATATCCTTTCAGGGATACTGCTGGCCACCATCGGATACGGTAGCGTGCACCTCGCTACCGTTAGGTACGCCATGCCAAAGCTTAGCGTGTCACCCCCAGTTATTATTTTCGTCATATCCCTGTTGCCGCAAACGACCCGGTCCAGCCGAGGCAAGTGGTGTTTAGCTTCCAGGTAATGAAAATTTTGTCCATCCTTTGCCCTGAAAAATATTTCTCCTCTGGTCCATTTTAGTTCATGTTTGCTGGTCATTTTGTGCCATTATAATTTTGCTCGCCAGCAGTTCTATATGTTCTTTGGACGGACTGCAACCTTGGCATTGCCTCTAAAGAAACTTCTATACCATTCCGCTGTTCCACCACGAACCTCAGCCTTGCCCAGCGCGGACATTCACATAGAAGATGGATGGCGGTTTCCTCCTCCCCACAGACACAGTTGGGAGCGTCAGCCAGACCAAGTCTGAATAGCTTGGCTTTAAACGGCCCATGCCCACTAATTATCATATTCAAAGACCTCGAGGGTCGAAAATGTTTGAATTCCCATCTGAAGTTTACGCGCGGGAGAAATGTGAATGCATCTCTACCCATATCGCCACGCGTTGCTACGCCGCCGCCGCCGCCGCGTGCGTACGTACAGTCTTAATACAGGGGTTTGTTAAAACAGAATCGCTACCATCTAGGTAGATCGAATTTACATTGTGCTTAAAATTATATCTGGCCGCAGCCAGTTGCATCTCAACATCCAGTGGCAACTCCCCCGCCAAGACTTGTAGGGTGGCGGTCGCTGTTGTTCTGTATGTCCCCGTGATGGTAAGCAAAGCAGCCCTTTGAGCTTTTTCTAACTCTCTCTTCACGAAAACATTGGAGGTCTCCCCCGCCCATGCTGATGCGCAGTACGCTATCATGGGCAGGAAGGCGCCCTTATAGATGGTGTAAAGAGCAGACTTCCTGATGAGGCCTTGTGAGCCTGCGATCCTCCTCGGTTTCATGAAAAGCGATTTGGCCTTATTGCACACCCCGGCCACGTGTGATATAAATTTGAGCTGTGGGTCGAGCTCGACACCCAGGTACGTCTGCTGCTGCGTAGACGTAACTCTGGAGTTTCGGTATCTTATGATAGGTGGTCTGTCCTTTGATGGATGTTTCTTTCCGGGTGCGGTTTTAATCATATTAGTCATGACCATAATCCTTGATTTCTCGGTCGAGATTTCTAATTTGCTGTCTGCACACCAGGATGCTACGAGCTGTAGTGCCTCTTCTGCGTTCTTTTCAGCATCCGCCCTAGACCCGCCCCGGATGACCAGGACCAGGTCATCAGCGTATGCGACGGCCTCTATTTGGTTTTGTTCAAGTGTTCTGAGCAGAGGATCCATAATGACGTTCCAAAAGACTGGTTCGCTGTTGGATCCCTGCGGACACCCCTTGGTGAGCTCTTGAGCAACCCGTGCACCAGCATCTTCAATTATAGCCAGCCTTCCGATAAAGAAACTCAGGTAGTATAGATTCCTAGGAATCTTCCAATACTCTCTGAGTTGTTTTCAGAGATACGGCCACCAGGCGTTATCAAAGGCGCCCTTGATGTCAATAAACACTGCCACGGTGTACTTATGACCTGTCTCTCTTCGGAGCATATACAGTAACCGGTTCACAGCGTCCTCCGTTGATCTACACGATGTGAAACCATATTGCATTGGGGAGAAGTCACCCCTGGATCTTATGCATTCGACTATTCTGGTTACGGCCATCTTATCCAGAACCTTCCCGAGGACAGGCAGGAGGCATATTGGTCTGTAGGACGTTGGGTCCGTAGGTGGCTTGTTGGTCTTCTTTTTCAGGAGTGCGACTCGAGCTACCGTCCATTGGTCTGGAAAGATACCTCTCCTCAGGCAGGTGTTGTATATATCCAGCAGATTCCCTCTTATGTGAGGTAGAGCCGCCCTGATTATTTCGGCAGGAATGCCGTCCAGACCAGGTGCCCGCCCCATTCGGAGGTCAGCCACCGCTTTCTCTAACTCTCTTAATGTGAAGTCCACTGCGTTTTCACCCTCGTAGCACTCTTCCATCTCAACTCTCAGTTGCTGTTGTTGTACAGTTTCATTGGTAAACGTGTCCTGCGGTAAGAGCGCCTCCAGCAGCGCTTTTGCGGTTTCCTCCCACCATTCGGTGCATCTGTCTCCCATCGAGATGGTCGACAGCGCCTCCGTTGCGCGGAGTTTGCCAGCCGCTATTTTATACGGTATACCCCACGGGTCCCGCTCCGTGGCTCTGGTGACATAGGCTTCCCAGGAGAGACGCTTGGCTTCTCTGATCTTCTTAGTCAACTTGTTTTTATACCTGGTTGCATGGATCAAGCATTGCTCCATGTAGGGATTATGCCTTCTCTTCTGCTTCTGGTACCTACGTTTGAGTCTCCTTGCGGTTCTGACCATCGTTGTCAATTCCTGGCTCCACCAACATGCCACCTTCGCCCTCTTCACGGGCCCATGTGGAATCGTACGACTCGCAGCTCTGGTGATACACTCTGTTATTTTTGCAACTTTGAGTTGGACAGCGTCCTGCTCTTCAGGTTCCTCCGCCAACTGCGCTTCCTCCAATATTGCCTTTTGGAAGATCGCCCAGTTCGCATTCTTTACCCTGAATTTATGTACATGGGTATGAGCTGTTTCATCCAAAGGCGCAACAGCTGCCACCTCAAAAAGTATGGCATTATGATCACTGTGGATCAGGCCACCTTGAAGCCGCCAGATGTGGAGTCGGGCACCCAAGGCATCATTGGCGATCGTGATATCAATGTTTGACCCTATTTCCTGGAGAGTCTGTCCTATTCTTAGCGTTCGACTGAAAGTTTGTAGGTGACTTGGCTGGTTCATAACGTACAGGGCATGGCGCATGAACATGCCCAGTAGGTGCTCTCCTCTACGGTCTTGTTCCGCACTGTACCACTCATATGCCTTGGCGTTCGCATCCATACCCACGACCAATGGCACATTCCTACTGCAGCATCTCAGAGTTCTCTCAAGTCTGTCGCATATTGGTTCAATGGGTTATGACGGCGCACAGTACATGGAGATTACTATGACGGTCTGTAGTCCCAGTCCAGATATCTCACAAACCGCTATGTCAGGCGACGTAAACTGCGCAAGTTCGAGTACTCGTAAAAGTGGGTTATTTATAATGGTGGCTGCCCTGTTCTTTTTATTTTCGCTTGCCGGCACTACTCTAAATGAGCGGTGCAGACCCGCGAGCCTTCCTTGGATGGTGTAAGGTTCTTGCACTAGGAGAACGTCCGGAGCATTTCTTTCGTTGCACGCTTTCTCTATACTTGCCATTGCGGCAATTGCTCTTCCCGCATTGACCTGCATGAACTTAAGGTCCATAGTCAGTGCGGGATATTTCAATCTCTGTAGCGAGCTTAAGCTCCGGACACTTCTCACTAAATGCTTTGTGTCCCACTTCTTTCCTCTTGCTTCTCAGACAGTTTACGTACCTAACTGGCGCTTGATCGGGGCATTTTCCCTCATGTTCTCCAGCACAGTGCCCGCAGGCCCTCTTTTCCTTGTATACAGCCTTACGGTGTCCAAACCGCAGGCAATTGAGACGTAGGTGTAGCACCGGTTCGAGGTCATGTCCGCGTACAACCTCTGCATTTGCTCACAGTGCCTCCATATTTTGGGGGTCACCCGGAGCACCCAACTCCTCACTGGCTTGGCCTCATTATCCCGTCCCATTTTGAATAGGACCTTCATGCCACGAGCCTCATCCTCGAGTTCTGTACCAGCAAAGTTGTGACTAGTGATCTCATTAAGAAACGCTTTCTCGTCCGCGGTACACGGGATACCGTGGACGATTATTTTTGGGGCAAACTTTTTGTTTACCTTTTCCTCCACCTTCGTGGATTTGGTTATACCCTTCTTGACTACCTCGGCGGAGGTTTTGTCGGCGGCCTCGATCATCCTGATTTCCGCTCTTCGCATTGAAGCGCGACATCTTGATTTTTGCCTTCTGATCCTTGATCCGATGGCCTACCTCCTCCAACATGCACTGGTGCGTTAGTATTTTCTCTCCCTTGGCTTCGACCAGTACAACATTGTCCTGGTTTCTTTCTTCCTTTCTCGGTTTTAGATCGGCGACTCTTGGCTTGGCAGGCCGTGACGTCGCTGCCGCATAAGACGAATTGGTAAAAACCATTGTCTCTATTGTCGCTTTATTGTCTCTATAACAGTCTCCATGACTGTCTTTTTGACATCCTCCATTGTGATAGTCGGCTTCATGTTCTTTAATATTAAGCCCTTGCAAAGCCGTAGTGTGTTCATTATTTGGTCTTTGTTTTGTCCTGTGATTTTGGAGCCTTTCTTGGCTAGTTCACTTATCTCATCAATAGCAAAGATCGTGCTTGCATTCTCGTCCCCATCATCTCCACAAGAATCCCCTCTCGGCCGCTTCTGCCTTTCGGCAGAAACGTTGCCCGGCCCCAGAGGGGAGCTGGAGCTGGAGGAACGCCACTTATCAAGGCGCTTGGTGTAAGGGCCCTGGCTACATCGGCCAGGGTCTCTTCATCTGAGTTGTCCGCCATGGTTAGTCTTGAGGGTAGTCCCCCGGATAGTGCACCACTACACCCGGGGTCGTGTGCGTTTGGCCTGTGACTCAGATAACACTCTATAAACGCATGTGGCACTGGGGCCGAGAAAGTAGTGGTGCAACAGAACGGCACGGAGTTTACCGTATTAATTTTCTATTTCCTTTGGTCTCGGCTAGCTATTCGGGCTTGCAACAAACTCTTGCCAGCTACCATCTAATGCCGCCCATAGTACATTTTTTGACATTTTCTTGACTTTTCGTTTTCCTAACAGTATTTATGTATGAATGTACTTGGCGCAAGATCCCGTGAACGGGCTCAGGCCTACCGGCGACGTCCCTGCCTCGCGGCCATGGGTTAAGGGGGGTACGTGTGGTTAGCACGTAGACACCCCACGCCGTATTCCGGTCTTCTCAACCTAAGAAGTTAATTTTCTCATCGGCACACAGCAACATATACTGGGACATTGCAAGGAAAACGCACACTATAGTCTTGCCTCGACCGGGAATCGAACCCGGGGCTGCGTACTGGAAAGCGAGCTCGCTGACCAGGAGCTGCCATGAGGCGCTTCCTACGAGTAGAACGGGAATATTGTTTTAAGAATATTAAAGAACAGTAAAACCTCGTCATAAATGGCAGAGCGAATTAAAAGATCTAGAAAACTTACTTCAGCTGACTTTCTGTGTAACGAAACAATTGTGCTAACGACATCAAAAGAAAATTTTCTTTCTAATCATAACAACAAAAGACGATTATTAGCAATGCTGATTGTAAAGTTTTCTTTACGGAAATGACAAGCAAGCGAAGGAAGACACAGACAACCTGATAGTCAACATACGTAGCTTCGTCCTTAGTTATATATCGTATCGCACTTAGCAATACATCGGCTGTCTATACATTGTAGCTTTGTCTGTAGCTGCAACTAATGAGACCATGATTGTAGTGGTGATGATGTGGATCAATTAGTAATTTCGATAAGTCTCTGCAAGCATGAAAACGTGTTCTTTCTGAAACCTGGAAAATACAAGGTTTCTGCACCAATATTTTCTCCAAGTAAGTGAAACAATTGCCGAAAACATTCTGTTTTTACATGCAATGAATGGTTGCGGTACCACTTCGGCGTTACTCCAGCAAGGGAAATGGAAGTTTCTTCAGACTCTGACCAAGAACCCGAATCTTGTTGACACAATAAAAATCGTCAAGACGACTCAGAAGGTTGCTGATGCAAGTGAACGTTTTCTCTTTTCATTATATAGCTACAGTGGGATGAACGCGCCATTACTGAACGAATTGGGATGTTCTTTTACATCAAATCTGTCTTCAAGAACAAGCCACGCATTGCTGCATTACCTACATCTGCAGGGGCTGCACAACAACACTCTTTAAGAGTCTACATTCAGGTCCAGTAAAAGCTAGGTTTCGAAAAAAATTCCTGAAGATTGGGAACGGAAAAGAACTAAACATGGCCTTGCACCTGTGATAACATTGTTACAAACGACAACTTCAGCTTTATAGAGACTTGTTTCATACAAATTCACCAAAAAGTGTCAAAAAAATTGTCGCCGCAAGAAGGCAGGGTTTAAATGTTCCAACTTGTGCCTCAATTGCGGGAAGAATTGTGACAACATGACAGTGGTTTCTGAAGATGACTTAGAGGACGAACTAAATTGGAGAAGGAAATGAACGCAGATTTCCCAAACTATGGAACTGACAAAGCAGTGAAATTGAAGCAGGACATTCCACAAGGTATTAGTTTATAAGAAATATAACAATTACCAACGCCGAGAGTAATACAATTTCATTTCTCTATTACTGTGTAATAGATGACGATGAAAAGCCAGAGCCTTCAAACAAGAGGATGCGTCGATAAAGGTACGGTACATCGGCTTCGAAAATATTTAATTTTACTTTTATACTTTTTTAATTACCAACTTCGCTTCCTTCAGTTGGAATGATTCAACAGCCGTCATATTCAGTAGCAGGCAACGATATTGCTTGTATCTATTTATACCTACGTATAGGTGCTAGAGGGCAAGTGAGAGAGGATAAGTGAGATGCCATTCTCACAGTAACATCCAAGTTTTTTTCCCGTTGGGTTCTACGCGCGGCAGCGGCGCAACTGTTTATCAGACTAAGAACTTCTAAGTCCTAAAATGTAGGCAATTGTATCATCTTTCATTTCATATTGGATCAATATATACGAAAATTGTGTAGTTTGTGAGCTACATTGAGATAAAACAAAATGGATCCCGTTTTCACAATTTTCTTCATAAAATCATCAATATTCACGACGCTCTAGCGGCTAAATGCCAGGTTGAAGAAAGAAATCCTTAAGACATCCTTAAAACTTAAATAGTCAGTAAACTAAAAAATAAATATTCATCTGGTTTAGATGAATTTCCGGATTGTTTATTAAAAACTTGTGCACCTGCCTTTATACATCCGTTAACTCACATTTTCAATGCTTCTTTATGTACAGGAATATTTCCAGATATTTTCAACACAGCAAAAATTAAGCCACTTTTTAAAAAAGGAAACAAAAATGATATTCAAAATTACCGGCCAATTTCTCTTTTGTCAGTTTTCTCAAAAATATTAGAAAGGCTTTTCTACTTGCGAATGGAAAATTGTCCAGTTTCCCTGATCTATTGAGTAAATGCTGAGAAGGCCCCTTGTTTTGCTTCTTTTTTCTAAAATAATTATTTTCTAAATTCATTTTTTCGGTTGTTTTTTTAAATAAAATTCTGGCCCTCAAGAAAATGTGCGCAGATAAATTTCTTTCCCCACACGTCATATACAGTTTTTACTGTTTTTTGACAAATAAATAAATAAATAGGCATAAAAGACCGTTATTTACGAAAAATGGATGGCTTTCGAGTTATGTTGAAAAAACTGAAAAATGTCGGATTTTTAACACTTTTTTTGCGAAGAAAAACTGTTTTCGGGCAAAATTATTGTTGGCAAAACCTGATAGAGGTGTTCAGCAACCCCAGAAACATATAGAACCCAAAAATCAAAACTACATCAAAACTCCTCCCTAACCATTTGACTGGACTATACGTATATTACTTCGTATATACGTACTGTGACGATACCGAATAGTTGATAGAAAAATTTGATTTCAAACACACGTCGTAGTAGCCTGTCGCGGGCCTACGCAGAACCCTGTTTCTTTTGTGCGCGCTAGGTCGAGCCAATTCGCAATGCACACGTGCTGGAAGAGGTCCCCTCGCGCTTCTTTGTCCGGCGGGGGCAGTGTGTACAAGAATTATGACCTTATCTCTGGCGCCGCCACATCCCCAGGCGACCTGCGGCCCCCCCGACGTTAGAGAGAGAGGGTTGAGTGGAATTTTTCCATCGACTACGGCCAGAAAACGCTTCCGGACATTGGTCGAAATTAAGCTAAGACGCAGTTGCCTTTTGCCAATAAAGAGGAACCTTTCAAAATTTAAATCAAAAATCATTCCAGAACTTTCGACGAAGGAGTAAGGAGAGGGGGTTACAGAGGCTTCGCGAGATGTGACCAAGTGAAAAATCAGAAGGGAAGAGGGGAGACGGTCTTGAGAGTAGGTTCGGGGAGGAGCGAGGAACGCGCACCTCGGCGGTGCGTCGTTCGGGGAGCAAACGCCGCTGGCGTCGACACCTCCGCAGTGTGAGAGACAGTATTGTTCTAATTTTTTGGTGCGCTGTGTGGGATGCGGAACGCGGAATTGCTCCTGACGAATGTTCGCTATCACGCGTGTGTTTTTTTGTTTTTGAATGGTTAAAGGACTATTATTGTGACTAGCGCGCCGTTACTTACGCTAGGCGCAAAGCAATCTCGTTCGGTCGCCTGAAAGAGACTATCGCTGCTTGTGCGGTGCAACCTCGTGCCGCGCGCGAGTCAAAATTATTCAATTCGGCTTACGCCACTACGCCCGCGACCGCCGCAGAGCTGTATTTCGTACTGGAGTCTCCGTCCACCTCACCTCGCCGGCTGCAAGTGCGAGTGCCTGCCTCCCGCCCCCCGGCGAGCACCCTGCCTCGTCAGCTGTAACCCGCTACTGGCACGGCTTTCACCGCCGAAGAAGAAGGAGCTCTGGTGACGTCACACGAAGGTCGGGCATCGACCCTACGAAATCTCCCAAAACACGGACTTTTGTCCCCTAGACTCTTGTGAATGGCCCGGATTATAGACCTGTGCCCCATCATAAGCGAGCCGCGCTGTGGCCTTTTTTGTTGCAAAAGAAACTTCCTAAAATGCATTTTGCTTCTTCCTCTGTAAATTGTATCTTAATTGTATTGTCTTCTAGCAAGTAAGAAAGTTATTTAAGTAAAAGGGGAATCTGGGAAAGGGGGGATAAATTCAAGCGGTTTTTTGGGAGTAGCGGGATAAATAAGAAAGAGGGGAGTGATGCCTTTGGGTTTAAGAGGGAAGGGTTATTAGTAATAGGATTTATTTTTATATTTCTTTTATTTTAGCTCATTAAATTTTTATTTTTTTTAAAAACTCAATGTATTTCATTTGGTAAACAAGTAGTGTCCATCCATAGGCCCCCATTTCTCGTAGAGGATCACTGCTCCTGAGCTAGCCCGGCAACTACCCAGGTGAGTGAAAGAAAGGGGGGGATCTCGATCGCCCGATCGAGCCCCGACGTCACACGCGAGGGCCTGCGCGGCTTGACAGTACGTATACGGGAAAGTAAAAATGGTTTAAAACAAACAATCTTTCTGGAATCTTGTTAGTTACATCGAAGGGATAATCAAACTGGTTGAGTTGACAGAACATGGACGAACCTCCCCGAGGGACACCGCCTTAACGTAGCCCTGTCTGTGCGGGCGGGGAGGTTTGTGTGCCTCAGAGAGGATGAGGGCTATGCCGGCGGTAGCGTAGCTACTGGTAGGGCCTCCCTTGCAGGTCAGGCCTCATCTGAGAGTATTGGTTTAGTGGTGAAATGTCGTTGGCATTTAAAATTAAATGATCACAGGTGTTGTCATTGCCAAACATTGTTGGCACACCGACCTGTCTCCTATCTTTCCTACATAAAGGGTAGATGGGACTCTAAAGCCACGGTAGGCAATCCACCTAGGAGAAAGAAAAACTCCAAAATAAAACTCTGGTCCTCCAGGTTGGGGGTTGTGCAGCGTGCTGGGAATTGACATTGAGAGAATATTACAAGTATGATTAAATATCAAAGAGGCTATATAACAGTTATTGCCGTATATGCGCCAGAAGAGAATAGGAAAGATGACTCAGATACATTTTATGAAATATTGCAGTCTGTAGTGAATAAAGTCAACAGAAAAGATAATTTAATTGTTGGACGAAATCTCAATGCACGAGTCGGGAATAATCCTATAGAAGGCATTGTTGGCACAAATGGAGAACCTACCTTAAATGAAAATGGAAAATTACGAAGAGAATTTGCTGTAAATAATGATCTGAAAATTACAAATTACTTTTTTCGAAAAAAGGACATACATAAATATGCATGGGCAGCCCGAGGATCAAGATCAATTTTGGATTATATAATGATAAACAAAAAACTTGTTGTTTAGCCCGAGGATCAAGATCAATTTTGGATTATATAATGATAAACAAAAAACTTGTTGTTTATCATTATATAATCCAAAATTGATCTTGATCCTCGGGCTGCCCATGCATATTTATGTATGTCCTTTTTTCGAAAAAAGGAATTTGTAATTTTAGTGGTGCTACAACAGCACTTACTTTCCCGTATTAGGAAACAGCTAAGTAGTACTATAATATTGCACTTTATGCGCTACTAACATCTTCGCTTGGAACTCACTATTTCCATTGCAGTGTTGTGAGAACTATGTGAATTCTACAACTTCACAAAAATAGAATGTAAAAGTTTTGTAACCCTGAATTGGAAAAAGAAGCCTGATACCCTGGAAATATAGAAATGCCTTCCATTGGGCCATGATTAGGAAAGAGTATTTTAAAACCATGCAACAAATTCTCTACTCACTACAAATGGTACAGCATTTGGTGCAAAACTAAATACTTGCCTGCAAATATCAACATAAATTAGACAATTATAACTCCTTTTCATACAGCTCCATTAGGTCACAACAATGACACTAATTCACAGATATTCGCGAGCGCAAAGTGAATTCCATTGTTGCAGACCCTGCATTGTCGCTATTCTGAGAGCTATTAATTCTTTTTACTTATTTCAAATATTTCAAAATAAACAATTTCTAAAATATTAATGTGTAAGTCTATAACAAAGTTCGAATGTAAGAAACGAAGAAAGAAATAATATACAAAATTGCACATTCTAATTTACGACGCATCCAGCTGTCCAAAGCGCAGTAAATTTACAGCGTCCTATTACGTTTGTCACAAAATTAAAGAAAAACTACTCGTATTTTGAAAAAATTAAGCATGACCGTATTTATTTTATTTATTTACTTATTTGTCAAAAAACAGAAACAGAATGGCACAGACTTTCCCGTATTAGTTTTCTATTTTCCTGGGTCTTCGCTAGCTATTCGGAATTGCCACATACTCTTTCTTGCCAGCTACCATCTATCATCGCCAAAAGTACATTTTTTGTCATTTTCTTAATTTTTCGGTTTCCTATTGGTAGAACAGAAACATTAATTTTAGAATATTAAAGACCACAAAAACCTAGCCGTAAATGGCAATTTTCTTTTAAAAATTATGTGCCGTTTAAGAGAAAATGGCGTTTTAGCACTACTAAAAATGCGAAATTTGAAGCTCATTTTCACAGAAAATTTTTGAGTTTTCAAAATACTTTATTTGAAGTTATTTGAAGCACTTATACTCACAAATATAATCATCTTTACAAATTGCGGATAATGTGCATATTAAAGATGTGAGAGATCTTTCAAAAAATTTAATTTATATAGTTTTTGAAAAAAACAAAAAAACTCAAAATAAACTTCACGCTATACTAATGAGTGTAATTAGCACTATCCGTTACAAAAGTTTCAAGAAAAAAATTGCAGCCATATACGAGAAAATGACGTTTGAGCATTTCTGAAAATGCCGAAATTTGAGCTACTTTTCACAGAAAACGGTAGTGTTTTCGAGAAACTTTACTTGACATTATTTAAAGCATATATACTCGTAAATATAATAATGTAAAAAAATCGCCGATTATGTAAATATTAACGACGTGAGAGACAAGTAAAAAAAATTACATTTGGGTACTTTTTGAAAAAACCAACCGATAGAGCAATATGGCTTTTATGTCATTGATAGAGTACATTTACCACTATCCCTACCAAAAGTTTAAAGAAAAAATTGGAGCCGTTTTTGAGAAAATTTTGTTTTTGTAATTTTTTAAAATTGCACATATTGCACGCAATATTGCACGAAAACTACCAAAATTTTGAAAAACATTTACATGACCTTTATTAAAGAACTCAATATGCAGAACAAATTTTATTTGAAGAAAAAATCTCTATCTTTAATTTTGTAGTTGGAGAAAGACGCCGAAAAAACTTCAAACTTTCACAATTTTCGAAAATTCAGAGCTGTACGTGAAAATCGGACCTATGCCATGTTAAAAAGTGTATTTTCCTCTATTCATACAAGAAATTTAAAGAAAAAATTTGGAGCCGTTTTTGAGAAAATGTTGAAAATCCCCGGGGGGCTTCATATAAAGTACCCCCAAATTTTAAAGAATTTTTTTCAAAATCACAAGGCTTCGACTAGAATCAGATCGACTGGGGAATACCAATTTTGGAGAAAATCGACCGAACGGTTTAGGCGCTAGCGTTGACCACAGACGGACAGACGGACAGACGGACGGAATGCCGTCAATCGATTTTTAAGTATAAAGAAGCAACAAATCATGGATTTTGACCACACCACGAGATAGAGGATTTTTTTTTCTTAATTTAGCAACTGGTTTTATCCACTTATTCGTTTTCATGGCCCGGCAATTAATTTTTTTCCGCCGAAAATTGGCCATTTTTTCGCGCAGCATTACACAACTTTCCCTATACTACGTATATCACTCCGTGTATACGTACGTATACGGGAAAGTAAAAAACTTGCTCCAGATGTGATTGATACCACAGTTCATAGAGGCAGTGACTTGTACATTGACCATTTCTTGGTAAATTCAAAAATAAAAATAATAGCAAAGTAGAAGAGAAGAATAAATAAAACCACCCAAAAAAATCAGGCTGTTTATAAAACTTACCTTCTACAAGATGAAAGCATTAAACTTCTATATCAAACTAGATTGCAAAAATATCTATCAGAAACCCCAACTAGTGAAGACGTCAACGAAGAATAGAGAAATATTAGCACGGCAATCCATAAAGCTGCTGAAGAAGCAGTAGGAATGAAAAATAAATTTAGAAGAAGAAATTGATTGAAGATATGGAATGATGAAATAGCAAATGCAGTGACAGAAAAACAAGAAGCATATTTAAAAATGCTACAGAATAGAACAGAAATTAATGTTAACGATTACAAACTGAAAAGGAATATGGTTAAAACACTACGTAAAAAACTTAAAGAAGAATCTTGGGAGAGATTAATACGTAATATAGAAGATGACATTCATGGACGGCAAGAAATGGCTTACAAATTAATGAAATTCTTAAACAAGGAGGAAAGAGAAACTGCCAATATAAATGTTATCCAAGAACACAAATGGAAAGAACATTATACAACACTATGGTACAATGAAGATGTAAATGTTGTCAACACAGCAGGAAATGTCATGTTACAGGAAAATGCTAGAGGAGTAGATTTAATCGATGTAGACGAACTACAGGGGGCACTGCAATCATTTAAGAATAGAAAAGCTCCAGGACTAGATAACATAAATCTAGAACTAATAAAATATGGTGGCTTATTCTTGAAATTCAGGTACCTTCATCTCATAAATTTGTGCTGGCACAAAAAAGATATACTAGATGATTGGAGAAAATCAAAAATTATATCCCTCTTCAAAAAAGGAGCAAGAAACAATTGTAATAATTATAGGGGAATAAGTCTTTTAAACGTAGGATACAAAATATATACTAAAATTCTCAACAATAGATTAAAAACTTTAGCAGATGCCCTTCTATCAGAGGATCAGTGTGGATTCTGGAAAGGCAGATCATGCAGATGGTAATGTATTTATTTTAAAACAAATTTTAGAGAAAAGAAAAGAATTTAATTACAGAACATATATTGCTTTTGTTGACTACGAAAAAGCATTTGACAGAATAAACAGGAACCAACTATGGACAATATTAGAAAGTGAAGGATACCCCAACAATTTAATAGGTATACTTAAAAGTCTGTACAGGAACACAACAATTACCGTAGACCTCTCTATGAAGAGATGATAGTGAACCAAGGAGTACGCCAAGGCTGCAGCTTATTGCCAACCCTGTTTAATATATACATAGATAACATGATTAAAAACTGGAAAACAAAAATAAAACATGGAATAAGATTTGGCCGTGATAAATACATTAATACTCTGCTGTTTGCTGACGACCAAATAATGTTACAAGAAAACGAAGATGACCTTCAGAAATTATTGTACCTCTTAAACGAAATAAGTAAAGAATATAATTTTAAAATATCGTCAAAGAAAACTAAAGTTATGGCCTCGCATGGAAAATATCCTCTCAGAATTAAAATAGCTCTTGAAGGAAACCCCTATGAAACAAGTTTCAAACTTTTTATACCTTGGTTGTGAAATATCTTTTAGCATTGACGACGATGTGAAACGAAAGCTTCATAGATTTCAATTTATGTGTGGAACAATACGACGAACACTAAGGAATAGGGTAAAAGAAGAAACTATAATGAAATTTTACAAAATAAAGGCGGTACCAGCAATCATGTATGGGAGTGAGACATGGGTAACAAAGAATAGCTACATAAACGCAATACAAAGTTCCAAAATGAGGTTCTTAATAGCTGTTAATCAAACCACTTTACTAGATAAAAGCAGGAACCAAGACATCAGAAATCAACTTAAGATATTTTCACTTAATGAAAAAATAGTAGAAAGTAAAATAAAGTGGAAAGAACATGTGCTGAGGATGGAAGACAACCGCCATCCAAAGCAGGCTTTGCTCTACACAGTGAGAGGAAGAAGAGATCCAGGAAGGCCAAGAAAGTGATGATGTGAACATTGAGGTCGAACAGGCAATTTGCCTAATCCATGAAGAGGAAGTAAGAACATGGAAGAAAGGAGTCAGACTCTGCGGAGACGATGGCAATGCTGCTTCTGAACAATCTCAGCCGGTGAAGTTACCGAGTTTTCTCTGAGTATTAGCTGTGTTCGGCGTTCACTTAACGAATATTGTATTGTAACGAAAAACCCCTCTCACACTTGTACTGATATCGATCACGCCCACTAAACAGGCGCCAATGCAACGAAAAAACCCCCTTTCCTATTTACTAAAACGCCCTACGAACTGGGCACTAATGTAATGAAAATCTCCCCTCTCAACTCCTATTGTTGATCACGAAAACCTTCCTTGCTGATCACCTGTAATATCTACAATGCACACCACTGTGCCCCCCCTTTTTACTATCCGGAGTTTTCCTGTTTACATAAATTTATCAGGGCGGGCCGTGATTTGTTCTCTACAGAACACAAGCGCCACGCCAATGCAGGGACCAGGATCAGCTAGCTATGTGATAAAAACACCGGTTACGTAACATCAAAACGAGAACTCAAAATCTCGTTTGTTTATTTTCTTTTAACCAACAGAAACATTAATACCCTCATAAAAGAATCAATACCACACAACATCAACAAAACGCGATATCATAAAAATCACAAAAATCAATAAACATATTATACCCAAATGTTATTACGAAATAATGAGCTCAATACTGTGGCCACACCCATTACATTGCAATCCCCCCCAAAATATTCCAGTTTTGGCTTTGTAAACCATTTATTCTTCCCAAGAGCAAAGAAATCAAAGTCATTGACTTCACTGGAGTGTTGCAAAACAAAAAAAAAATATTCCACTTCCCTTGCGTTGTTAACCAAGCGGCGACCAGGTCCACACACACACGATCTCACGCCGTCATGCGTAAGAACTCTGCTCCACTGCTGCCTGCTAGCGCCGAATTACCAGTGCCCCCCAAATTGGCACTGACCACGGCGACGATATGCAAAGACGCGCTCGAGTCTGCTGCACCTCGGCACACCTCGTTCGGCGACACCCGCTTCGATTCTTCAATGGTCGAAGTAACACCAGTTCCAAACATTAGTGGAAAAACTTTCAAAATTCACAAAACTCAAAATTAGGATCGCGCGTGGCGTAGCTTTATATATTACCACTAAAATAGTTCACATCACACGGCATACAGTTCCGCCACCTTGCGAATACAAGTCCGAAGGAGCAACACCTTCTCGAAATTTTATAAGTTCGCGTGTTAAAATAATATCACGAGTGACGCGGAGTACAACTCGCCACGAAGTTATTCACTCCTCTCACAGTTTATAATAGTTCACTAGTACGAGTCCAGAAGAGAACACTTCATCAAAAATTACAAATCCAAATTTTTTAAAATTATTCTTGCAACAAGCGACGCGGATTCTGCCTCTCGCTACCAAGCTATTCCCTCGTCTCTCTCCCATTGTTGTCCTAAAGCATTTATAGCTTTTTTCCGAACAAAACAATAGCGCCTCTACTGTCTTCTGCTTTATAACTTATAAAAATAGTTTATTATTAATTTCTAACACTTCCTGGATTGTCTTATTATATTGTAAAATTCCCAATTAAAATTTCGTATCCATTCCACTTCTTAGACATCACTTTTCTCGCTTCATTTTGTTAAAAGAATGCTTTTTCGTGCGTCTCATGCCTACAAACATCGCTCGTTTATTTCTCAATTGACTCATGTAACATAATGTTTATCTATTAGTGTTCGGCGTCCTAAAATTGTGTCACCACGTTTATAATTTGGCCCGTATTTCACGGAATACTTTGGTATATGCCAAATCTCGGTAGACACACTAGTTTTCGTTTAATTTATTAATATATCCAAACTTTTCTGAAGGGACGTCACGACCATTGTTGTTTTAGTTCTGTAACATGTTAAAATCAATGTCATGATCACAAAACTCGCGATATTATGCGTTTCTGTGACCCGATTTAGCTGAAACAAACTTTATTGTGTTCCTTATAATTTTGTGCGTTGACTAGTAACATGCAACCATTAATTAACCACGGCGTTCACATGCTCGCCTGAAATACTCGTTTTCTCTTAGATCACCTTCACTTGTTTTTCTATATTCCGCTCTGGAAGTTTCTACATAAAGTTCTATACCCGGTTCATAAACCAATGGTCACTTCATGTTATTTACCTATTTCATTTGTAATAGATGGCTAAACTATTACAGTATTCTGCACATTCTTATCCCATTCATAAGTCCCAAATAAGCTGGGATTCGGAAGCTAGTAAAATATAAGTGTTCTTGTTTGAGTTATTTGGGAAACCGGAAAAACACACTCTTCTGAAGCATTATGAATCTTGTGACATATCAGTTTATGTAAGTCTATCTATTCTTCGAACTATTAATACAAAGAACAAAATTAATTTCCTTTTAAAAGTTTTGTAATATGATTAAAACATTTCAAGTCAACGGGTAAATAATTGTCAGGTATTGTGTACGAGTTGCTTGTTGATTTCTGATGGTAAGGATTTCAGATGGAAAATATGATGGATGTGAGGGCTTTGACGTGTGTTGTAAGTATTAGAATCTCAGTTACTCGAATATACGACCCAAATTTTAAACTTTTTTTTTACAAAGATGCTCATTATCGAAAACACGCAAAACCTCATTATTTGAGATGTGTAAAAAAAGCACGAATGACGTAGATGAGTCTCGCTCATTATAAAAATGAATTTTCTTCTGTAATCTACAATACTTGAAAGACTCAGAAATTGTTTCATCTCATCCGAGAATTACTCGAACATACAACGGAATCGTGGGTTCGGGAAGCAAATACGCATTCCATGTTTCATTGAATAGTAGTGTAAATCCGACACCTCTTTGTTCTCAACGAAATTGTTAATTGATCTTTCAAAGACATACGATATGAATATTCACTTCAACGATGTGACTACTTGCTGACTTTATTTACAACTAACGTTTCTAATATATTTTGATAACCATTAGTGGGAACCGTTGACTAATTTCTAAAACTGTGCGTACTGACTTTTTTAAAGGAATATGTATGCAAAAAGGTATTGGTGTACATTAGCCTTCAAAAGTTTCTTCTAACAATAACATTAATAATGAAATTAATAATAAAATAATAATAATAACAATAATAATAATAAGTCTACAATTGGGGTTTGCCAAGTGGTAACCGTAAGGCCATGCTAGATCTTGCAGTTTGATACTCCTTACTTCATAACATCGTCGAAGTTGCAAAGAAATATTAGAAGGCGTTTGCCTTACGGTACAAATAATTTGAGTTAACAACCAAATAACGAGTGAAAAGTGATAGACAAGTGTGTCATGCTTTGCAGAAACGAGGCAGGTCACGACAGGGAAGAAGTTTCTCGACAGTTAATCACGTGACTTCACGTCGTGAGACGGCGGTTTAAGAGGCATGAAGGTCCTCGGTTCGACTCCCGGGCCAGCCGGTTGAGTGGGATTTTCCCACGTCACTGCCAACAAATTGGCGCCCGGTTCCTGTGGCAAGGTGAGCCTCCTTATGAAACATTTTCAACAGTTATGAAATTCTTTTCCTTCGTCAGAGGAAAATTGGAGGATCAAAAGCAACACCATTGTTTATTTTCATAAGTCTTGGGTCCTTTAATTTGTATGTAAACATAACGTTAACAATATATGCTTTATGAGCTTACTAATTTATCTAATGTTTCAATTGCGTTGTTTGCCATATAGTGCCTTTCTTATTCCTCATCTCGATCAGGGGTTTTCATGCAAGTTCTCTTAATCCCTTCAGTAAATGCTGAGATAGCCCCTTGTTTTGCTCCTGAACAAAAACGCAGCTTCATTTCGCGTATGCTTTATCCAAATAATCAACCAAATCAAATTCTTTGAATCTGATTGTAGAGTTGTTGTTATTATTATTATTATTATTATTATTATTATTATTATTATTATTATTTCTTAATCGTGCATAGTTCACTGGTACTGAGGCAGAGGTCACACAGGTATCTAAAAAACTGTGACGTAATATATATTAAAAATTAATTGTACTAGTATATCAATAAACAAACACGCGTCAAGGCTGACCATAGTTTGACCTGCCATTTTTGGCCCCATTTTTGTAAAAATGCCACTCAGGGCTCATTTCTCGTTCAAATGCAGTAAATAATGACATTTTCTAACTCTACATTAAATTTTGAAAGAAAATTTTTAATAATTTGATCTCCATATAGACATAAAGCAACTGGAAAAACATATACAAATAAAAGTTAATCAAGCAAAAAAAATTACTACAACTAAAACTTATGAATAGAAATTACCCACTATTGTATAGCATAGGCAAAGTAATTTACAAAATCATCTTAAGACCCCTTCTTTTATACGCGTGCCCTATCTTGATTAACTCAGCTAAAACAAACTCAGTAAGTAATCCAGAACCGTTACGTAAGGATAATTACCAACGCCCCTTGGTTAGTTATTAACGAATAACTCCACAAACGACTATCAATCGAACGCTCAAAAGTCCCGTCAATTGCGGCTCAAAAGGAACCAATCCCAAGGAAAAAATTCCGTATGTTTTTTCTCACAATTTCTATATGATTTTGAGGTTACTGAATTCGAATTCGATGATTTCCACCTCAAAAAAGGTCGGATTCACAGAGAAATTTGCAAAAAAAATCTAAAAATTTTGAACAGTTTTTAGTTTTTCGTTTATATCTTCAAAATTATGTGTTTTAACAATTGAAGACCATGAGGAAATACTATCTGTGCCATATTGTGCCGTAAAATCTGTGCCATATTTCTGACGAAATTGAGATATTAGTGTATTTCGACGCCCCATAAATGTATCTAGATGTTGAGTTTTCATTTTAAAGATTCGCCACAAGATGGCAGTTTAATTCATAAAGTAATGTTCTTATCCCAATGTGTAGAGCGCAATGTCTAAACCTTTTATTGCCTTTCTCTCAAAACTTAATTATAGTGGCAGAGCATGTTATTGTTCCGAGGTCTTCAATTGTTATTTAAAATATTAAAGCCGATAAAATTTCTTACAGTCTCGCTCTAGCCGCTGAGGTGTGAGCATCGTAACCGAGGCAGCTCTTATCGTGGACTGTTGAGGCCAAACCTACAGTTTAAGTGAATGGTTTGAGAGTGCGCGAAGGAGATCTATACTGATTTTGCTAATTTATCGTGTGATTTTACCATTGGTGACGAGTGCTTTGTGAATTGTGAGTGAGTGTAAAAAATCTCCCCTTGTTCGGTGCCCGGCACCGGGCACAAGCTCCACCATGGCATCAACCTCAGGAAACCAACAACCTACCGATGGCTCAAGTAAGAATTATGCTACAGTAACCGCAGCGAACCTTTTCCCCAAAAAAGAAAACGCAATTGTTATAGACTCTGTCAACCAAGCTCCAACCTTAGATTTCATACAAGTGCTTGCCCAAAAAAATCAATCCAGCCCATATAAGATTTGTGTCAAAAATTTCAAATAATAGGCTGTGTGTATATCTCGCCACTAAAGAAGTTGCTGACGAACTTGTTGAAAAACACAAAAGTATAACAGTGCGTAGGCAAGAATTCCCTATAAGACCCTTAATATCCAGAAATAAAAGAATAATACTTTCAAATGTGAGCCCTAGTATACCGCATGCGCTTATTGAAAATAAGCTATATTCGTATGGCATTAAAACAGTAACACCAATGTCATTTCTTAGAGCAGGTTTTTCTAGTCCAAATCTAAGTCATATTCTAAGCTTTCGTCGACAAACATTTATTAGCCCAGAAGATGAAAGCAAACTACCTGAATGTTTTCAAGTAATTTTTGAAGAAGTACCACACTGGATTTACATCACATCGGATACCCCTACGTGTTTTCAATGTAAACAACAGGGTCATTTAGCTAAAAATTGCCCACAAATCAATTCAGATTTTGTGGAGATAAATCCAACTTCCAATACCATATCACAAACTCCCATCATAAGCACACCTCAACACGTTGCCTTTCATTCTACTACATCCGCCCCTGCACAAGTTGAAACTATAACCGTTTGCAAAGAACCTCATATTCAAACTCCAAAATCAGTCTCAGTTCCTGTAACCTCGACGAAGGCCGCTACCACCGATAAGCTCACAGAAGGACAGGTCGACAAAAGTACCCCAGCAAGAATGAAAAGACCTTTATCTACTACCGACTCAATCATTACGTCAGTAAACCAGTTATCTGAAAGCGATATTGAGTCTACAGACTACAACTCTGGATCAGATTCAGAAATACAAAACCCAGAAGAATTTAGTACATCACGAAAACCTAAGGCGGGAAAGAATCCAAAGAAATTAAAAATCAAACCAGATAATAGTCAAGATAATTTATGGACAGACACAAAAGCACTAGTAGAGAAAAATGGTACAAATTATCCTCTGTCATTCAACCAATTAATAAACTTTTTCGATAAAACAAAAGGAACTAAATTCACAGTAGACATCGCGAAAGATTTCACAAATGACCTTTCCCCCCTAACAGCAATGCTAAGAGAAATTTATCCCACCTTACGTGGTAAAGGTCTAAAAAATAGATGTTCAAGAATTATTAAAAAACTGGAGGCCTCGAAAGATACTTCCCATGAATTAATTGATCATTCATCATCGGATGAACCGTAATTAGAAACCAAGCTTAACCAAACACATCATGGACATTGTTCAATGGAATTGTAATGGTTTCTATGCAAGACTTCCACATCTAAAACTCTTAATTAATAACCTTAATCCACAAATTTTATGTATACAGGAAACCAATTTCAAAAACAATTCCAATGCAAAAATACGAGGATATAGAACATCCTTCTACAATAGAAGGCAAGCACAAATCGCTAGTGGAGGGGTAGCAATTTTTACAAAAAACGAAGTATTCATTCAAGATATTCCTCTCCAAACGACGTTAGAAGCAGTAGCAATCAAAGTCAGAATAAATTGTACTATAACTATCTGCAATATTTATCTACCAAATAGTATTTCATTAAATATTGCTGAACTAGATAACATTCTCGCACAACTGCCAAAACCGTTTATAATATTAGGAGACTTCAACAGTCATAACAACCTGTGGGGTTCCTCAACTGTAGACAGAAGAGGAAAATTAATCGAAGAATGGTTAGACAATCATAATGATTTGGTCATACTCAATACGGGAACGCCGACCCATTTCAACGTTAGTAACGGTACAGAAAGTGTCATAGATTTAAGCTTCGCGTCCACAGATATTGCAACAAAACTTTCATGGGCCTCAATGCAAGATCTATATGACAGCGATCACTATCCTTTATCCATAAACTGGTCAATCCAGCAACAAAAAATAGAGCAAAGAAATCGCCCTAAATGGATAGTAAACGGAGCTAATTGGCCTCTTTTTCAATATATTATTAATAATAATATTAACAATCTTAAAGTGCTAGATTCGCCTCAACAATATGAAATCAATACGATAGTTGGTGAGTTTATCACTTTGATTACAGAAGCAGCCAAGCAGGCAATCCCCCAAACTACAGGAAAAGTAATGAAACGTCAAGTACCATGGTGGAATGAAGAGTGTACAAACGCTATAAAAGAAAAGAAAAGAGCGTTCAGGAAATTTAAAAAAAGCAAAACAATAGAAAATTGTATTTCCTACAAGAAAGCAAGAGCTAAGGCCCGCTTAACACTTAAGACCACAATGATCCAATCATGGCAACAATTTACGTCATCCATCACGAATAAGACAGCAATTTCTGAAGTGTGGCACAAAGTCAAGATAATTAGTGGATCAAAAACATATCACCTACCTAGAATGCTAATTGACAAGAATGGAGAAAAACAATTCTGTCCAGAAGCCATGAGTAATTTACTTGCTGATTCCTTTGCTAAAAACTCTAGCAACTCAAATTACGAACCAACATTTTTAGCACAAATTGCATCGTCTTCTACCCCCTACTTGGAACTCAACAAAGAAATATTAGAAAACAATGAGGATCAGTATAACCAACCATTCCACATGCATGAGCTTAGCTATGTACTAAACAAGAGCAAAAATTCAGCACCAGGGCCGGACGACATACCAAACAGTTTTCTTAAGAATCTCCCAGAGAATGGATTAAAATATCTTTTACAAATATACAATAGTATTTGGACAACCCATACCCTTCCTAACCAATGGAGAGAAGCCATCGTAATTCCTTTCCCTAAACCTCTTAAAGACCATTCAAACCCAGTGAACTTTCGTCCCATTTCGTTAACCTGTAATATATGCAAGATACTAGAAAAAATGGTTAACAATCGATTGAGATGGACCCTGGAAGAGAAAAATCTGATATCACAGTATCAAAGTGGCTTCAGATCACTCCGGTCAACAAATGATCATTTAGTCAGTATAGACACAGAAATATGTGACGCCTTAGCTACAAATCAACATGCTATTATAGTCTCTTTAGACGTTGAAAAAGCATACGAGATGGTATATAAAAAAAGACTCCTAAATATCCTTTCTGATATGGAAATAAAAGGTAATACACTAGCTTTCATAAATAATTTCTTAAGTCACAGATATCTCAAAGTAAGATTACAAGAAAAAACATCGAAAGCTGTAGAAATGATCAATGGACTTCCACAAGGGTCAGTACTTAGTGTTCTCCTTTTTCTCATAACTGTCAATGAAGTCAGTACATTAGTAAAAGGCCCAACTAAAATATTTTTATTTGCAGATGATATCACCCTTCTGTGCACTGGAAAAAATATTCAGTTAACTGCTAAAATAATCCAAGAAACATTAAATAAAATTGACAATTGGGCCAGTTCTACAGGATTTATTATTTCCAAAACTAAATCTGAATTCATAGTATTTACCAGAAGATCCCATGAACAGAATGCAAAAATTACATTAGAAATTGGGAATAAAGAAATAAGAAGATCAAATACCTGTAAAATCCTTGGATTAGTGTTTGATGCCAAACATACATGGAAACATCATGTTGCAGCTCTAAAAACAGATTGCAAAAACAGACTGAATATCATAAAAATGCTAGCATGTAAAAAATGGGGAGCCCAGTCTGATTCTCTAATAAAAATTTATAAAGCCCTAATACAATCTAAACTCGATTATGGGTCAGTGGTGTATAGCGCAGCAGCCAAAACACTACTGAACACTTTGGATCCCATTGTCCACAGTGCATGTCGCATAAGCTTAGGAGCCCTCAGAACTAGCCCGTGTACCAGCCTTCTAGCAGAAGCAGGTCTCATGCCACTGGAATTGCGAAGAAAGCTTCAATGTTTAAAGTATGCATATGCAACATTCAGCATACCTCCAAACCAAACAAACGCATATATCTTCAACTCCCCTAAAACAGTAATGTATAATGTACATCCAAATTTTCCAAAGCCTCTGAGAGAAAGACTTCCCTTATACCTTAACGCTCTAAATATAAATAAACCCCTCATATTCCCAAGAAGCTATCACCCCATCCCCCCATGGCACTTATTCAATCCCACCATAAATCTTGAGTTTAATCAACTTCCACACACCTTCTCACAATCTGAGACCCTTCTTCTCCCATTTATTGCTGAATATGAAGAAAAATTCAATAATCACTTAAAGATCTACACAGATGGGTCAAAATGTAATGGTAAATGTGGTTGTGCCATAATTTCAACCACAGAGGGTACTGAAGAAGTATTTCGACTACCTGATTTCTATTCAATTTATTCCTGTGAAGCTTGGGCAATCCTAAAAAGTATTGAAACCATTTCTGCAAATAAAGTAAATCCAAACATACTTATCTTCTCTGATTCCCTGTCCTCATTGAGAGCCATAAATAATAGATATACAAAGAATATCTATATACAAAAAATACAAAAACTACTGTATGATCATCATGAGGCAGGAAATCAAATAGTTCTTACCTGGATTCCTTCCCACAAAGGCATTATAGGTAATGAAAAAGCAGATGAAGCCGCAAAAAGAGCAACAAAATTACCAAATATTGACAATAATGCTTATGGTTCATATGAAGATATTAAAAAGCTTTTTAAATCTCAAATAGTTAAATACTGGGACACACAATGGAAGAACACAACCTCTAAACTGCATCTTGTTAGGAGATCAATAAATGAATCTCCATTTCCACATAAGTTGGTTAACAGGAATAATCAGGTTACTATCACCAGACTCAGAATAGGTCATTTCAAAGCCAGTCATGGACATCTTATAAAAAAATCCGATCCAGAACAATGTCCTAAGTGTGGAGCTAGAATTTCTTCCCCACATCTGCTACTTGAATGCCCTCAAACCAACAGTCAAAGAACAGCAATGAAAATCAATGGCAATTTATTAGACCTTCTTAATACCATAGAGAAGTGTGATCAAATTATCAAATATTTAAAAGTAACGGAATTTGACAAACTAATATAGAACCGCATAGTGAAATGAATGGGATACCAAGTAAGGGGCTTATTTACTTAATTGTGGATATGAATATATATATGTGTATGTGTTGAATGTGAATGTATATGTATGTATATGTTTATTATATGTATGTATCTGTATATATGTATATGTAAGTCTATGTATATGTACTTTGACATATTGTAAATGACATCTGCTATTCTGTGTACTGAATTTAAATACCTCTATGTATAATTCTGTCCAACGGGCAAATTGATAGATGAAATGACCAATTAAACCCACAGTAATACAAATTAGAGCATTGTACTGGGAATTAATAGTAACTTAGGGATCTATTTAAAAACATGAAAGTTATGTAATCTAAATTTAAATTTTTCCTTTAAATTTTATTGTACTTTCCAGTAACATAAACTGAATCCAACTATGAAGCTAATATGGATTCTGAAACTGAGTATTAATTTCCTAGGGATACAATGGATCTTTACATTGATTCAAACAGTTAACAACTGGTTCATATGAGGTTGCATTATTGTGTCAAGTATGTAATGTATTGCATGTATTGCTTTATGTAATTTATGTATCTAAATATGTGACTAGTGTACCTGTGTATTACTGTGGTCGCTTATGACCCGAGCAGTTTAAAAGCGACCTAAAATAAATAAATTAAAAAAAAAAAATTTCTTACAAAATGCACATTTAACTTTAATTTTCTGACAGTTTAGGCGCCAGAGCGCGTTTAAGGAGGTTGTCACGTTATATCAAAAATAAGATTAAGCGTTGCAACTGAAATTTATCAAAAGTTTAGATGTTTTTACACGCTTTTCCAAATATGAAGCGATTCTACCGTATAGTTTAAAAAATAATCACACTTGAAAACTTGCGTTTTAACAAACGAAGTATAGGAAAAGGATCTTGTCCGATCATAAATAAGTAAATTTGAAACATTTCTACATCAGATTACATGAGGGATAAGTGTTATAAATACAGATTGAACCTTTCTAAAGAGAAAAAAATTGGAATGAAAAGATTTTACTGCGTAGTTTGGACAAGAACACAAAAAAATAACTACTGTCATAAGTTTTTCGTAAGAACAAAAGCTCGCGGCAACATTGCATGATGTATTTATGAAACTAATTAGAAATATTAGTACAAAATTTCCCAAGTTCAAAAGTTGGTATGAGATTTCATTGCGGTACGCTGTAAAAATGACGAATTGATCATTTTTAATCAGTTTGGCGGCTACCTAGAGACGCCGAAACAATATGGCGTGGACATAATCGGCAAAGATAAATAATTTTCTACCATTAGATCAAAAAAATAGCTTTGAATGGCTTTGAAAAATAGCTCGTAATCCAAGAGGGCATAAAAATTCCACTTTGAGTTCTATATGGCGGACAGTTTGGAACGCCACATCGGAATGGCGTAGAACTCTTTCATACTTTAGCTATCTAACCAACAGTACACAACAATTAGCTGTGTACTCGTTCTCCAATGGCACTTCTTGCCGAAACAATCAAAACGAAGCAGCGCAACCTATAGGTTGCCGTTCTTGTGTTTCCCTATTCTTCACCACAGCGGTTGAATTCTCAAAAGGTTTTAGCTTTCAGTTGATCATACGTCGATTTTCTTGCTGGCTCCCGGTCTGCGAGGCCTCGCGAGCATTTGCTTTCTTTCTCACAGACAGGTGACACGCCGTCCCGGAGGCGATAAGGTTCGGATTTGGCCAATGTTATCAATATACAGTCGACTCCCGTTATAGTAAACTTCTGGGGACTTATAGTTTTGGTTCTCTATACTGCGATTTTTCTAACCGTGTCCCTCAAGTTCCCGATTTGATGAAATCATTAACAGCTGATACCTGCCAGGGGCACGGTTAGAAAAATCTCACTGTATATCAGAGGTTCACTATAATAATAATACATTTATTTATTTGGATACAATTGGCTGATTGCCAGGTGGTAAAAATAAGTCTATAGTTTTCAGTACATCTACATTTACAATTTAAATAAAAAACAATTTACAATATAACAAAATAAAAAAAATTACAACTACTACTACGTCAAATGACGGAACAATACAATAGCTTTCTCTAGAGACCCATGCAAAACCTACCGTTAACATTAACAATAATTTTAAAAATGTACACGAACATACATACATTCATACATACACCTACATACATACACATACATACACATACTATATCTGATGATTTCAAAATTAAATAGAATTTCTCCATAAGATTTCATTAACATAGAGATATAGCAAAATTCATTACCAGCATTATCTGAAAATTTCAGTATCTTTATTTATTCTTGAAAAAGTCAATAATTTTCAATTGTTTGCTTCGTACATTTTTCATTAGTAATTTCTCATGATCTTTCTCCAGAGTTCATGTTCTCTCCATAATTCATTCTGCGTGGTACTCTGTCCCTAAGTTTCGTAATGCAATCTCGACATCCTTTAATGTCTCTTGCACTGTTGGAACATCGTCCCTTTCTCCGTAGGTGCTTCCATTCGTCTTATAACATTCGAGATGCTTTCAGTAGCGGAATGGCGCAAGCTGCAGTGAAACTGATCGCTTGCCGCGCGGCACGGCGAGAATCGCCAGGCAGTCTGTCGCTTCCTGTGCGCTTCCGTGCTTGTGTTTGCCTTTTCTTCACAAGAGCGGTTCACTTCTCAATAGGTTTTAGGTTTGAGCTGATCATACATTTTTTAACTTTCCCGTATACGCACGTATATACGGAGTAATATACGGAGTAATATACGTAGTATAGGGAAAGTTATGTAATGTTGCGCGAAAAAAATGGCCAATTTTTGGCAGAAAAAAATTCGTTGCCGGGCCGTGATAACGAAAATGTGGATAGAATCAGCTGCTAAATTACGAAAAAAAATCCCCTAACACGTGGTGTAGCCAGAAACCCTCTTTTGTGTGTCCTTGATACCGAAAAACCAATTGAGAGGAAAACGTCCGACTGTCTGTCAGTCCGTCCCCCGTCCGTCTCCCGTCCGTCTCCCGTCCGTCTCCCGTCCGTCTCCCGTCCGTCTCCCGTCCGTCTCCCGTCCGTCTCCCGTCCGTCTCCCGTCCGTCTCCCGTCCGTCTCCCGTCCGTCCGTGAACACCGCTAGCTCCTAAACCATACATACGATTTCTTCCAAAATGGATATTCCATGGTCGATATGATTCTAGTCGAAGCTTTAAGACTTTGAAAAATATTCTATACACTTTGAGGGTACTTTACATGAAGCTCAACGGATATTTTTAAAAAATTCTCAAAAACAACTCCAATTTTTTAAAAAATTTATTTTAAGAACAGAGTAAAATGCACTTGTTAAGGTGGCACAGATCCAATTTTCACGGGAAACTCTTTTCGAAAATTGCAAAATTGTGAATTTTATTCGGCGTCTTCCACCAACTACAAAATTGCAGATAGAGATTTTTTCCTTCAAATAAAATTTACTCTTCGTAGTGAGTTGTTTCTTTAAGTTCTTGCACATTATTTTAAAAAAATAGTACTTTTCGCGCAATATTGCAATTTGTGCGATTTAAAAAAAATACAAAAACAAGATTTTCTCAAAAAGGCTTTAAATTTTTTCTTTAAACTTTTGGTATGGATAGTGCTAAATGCATTCTGATATAAACTCCATATTGCTCTATTCTTTTCTTTTTTTCAAAAATTGGCAAAATGAATTTTTTTGACTTGTCCCTCACGTCGGTAATATTTACATAAGTGGCATTTTAACATTATTATATTTACGAGTTCAAGTGCTTTAAATAATATCAAGTAAAGTTTCTCCAAAACTCAACATTTTCTGTGAAATCTAGCTCAAAATTCCGCATTTTCTGAAACGCTCAATCTCCATTTTCTCATAAATAGATCCAAATTTTTCTTCACACTTTTGGAACGAATAGTGCTAATTGCAGTCTTTAATATGACGTTAAGTTCATTTTGGGGTATTTTTTTATTTTCTCAAAAGTTCCATTACCAGCAATTTGTAAACAAAGTTACATTACCAGCAGTTATTGTATTTGTGAGATAATGTGCTTCAAATGACTTCAAATGAAGTTTTTTGAAAACTCAAAAATGTTCTGTGAAAACGAGCTTCAAATTTCGCTTTTTTAATATGACAAACGACATTTTCTTAAAAACGGCTACAAATTTCTAAACGAAAATTTGCCATACAGGACGTGGTTTTTGTGTTCTTTAATATACTAAAATTAATATTTCCGTTCTACCATAAGGAAACCAAAAGCTTTTAAAATGTCGAAAAAATGTAATTTGGCCGGCGATAGATGGTAGCTGGCACGAGTATGTGGCAATTTCGAATAGCTAGCTTCCCGCGATGGAAAACTAATACGGGAATGTCTGTCCCATGATGTAGCACCACTAGTTTTGATAATTTCAGTATTTTCCGCGCAACATTGCGTGCAATATGTACAATTTTAAAAAAATTACAAAAACAAGATTTTCTCAAAAACGGCTCCAAATTTTTTTTCTTTAAACTTTTGATAATGACAGTGCCTAATTTACTCTATAAGATGATATACACGCCATGCTGCTCTGTTCATTTGTTTTTTCAAAAATTACAAAACTGAATTTTTTTACTTGTCTTTCACGTCGTTAATATTTACATTAGCGGCGATTTGTTCTCATTATTGTATTTATGAGTACATGTGCTCTAAATAATGCCAATTAAAGTTTGTCGAAACCTCAACAGTTTTCTGTGAGAAGTAGCTCAAAATTCTGCATTTTCAGTAAGGCTTAAACGCCCTTTTTTCATAAATGTCTCAAAGTTTTTTCTTCAAACTTTTCGAACGGATTGTGCTAATTGCACTTTAATATGACGTAAAGTTGAATTTGGTGTATTTTTTCGCTTTTTCAAAAATTACGCAAATGGATTTTTTTCGAAAGTTCTTTCACACCGTTTATATGCACATTTCCAGCAATTTGTGAACAATATTTTATTTGTGATTTGATGTTTTTCAAAAGAATTCTAATAATGTTTTTCTAAAAATTAAAAAATTGTCTGTGAAAATAGTTTCAAATTCCGCATTTATAGTTGCGCTTATAAGCCATTTTCTTAAATACGGTTGCAAATTTTTCAAAGAAAATTGCCATTTAGAACGAGATATAACTGTTCTTTAATATTATTAAAATAATATTTCTATTCTACTATTGCGAAAGCGGCAAGTTAAGAAAATGTCAAAAAATTGACTTTGTGTGGCGATAGATGGCAGCTGGCAAGAGAATGTGACAAGTCCGAGACCAATGGAATTAGAAAACTAATACGGGAAAGTCTGTGCCATTCTGTAGCACCACTCGTTTCTTGCTGGCGCGCAGCTTATTGCGATGCTCTGCGTTGTACTTGGAGGTCGGCGTTCAAGTCTGGAACCGGTTTCCGCCGCCTCCTGGAGGTGTTACTCCCTCGATTCCTTGGATTTTCTTGAAGACGAATTTTCGCCACGTCGAGGGAGCCCCCGAAGGGGGGAGATCGTGGTCACGTAGGTGAGCATGATCTCTAGTGAAGAGTAGTAGACGATCACCGGGACCTCCAGTTTCACGGTGGCACTCATGCCTTTAGCCTCCAAGTGAAGGCAGTGAGTGGGCGATAAGCTAAGCTCCTGGTTCTCCGTTCAACCCGGCAACCCTTCAGTTGGGCCTCTGGCGCGTTGACCTTAAGGCAGGATCGTGTGAAGGAGACCTCTCGGGGTGCTCTGGAATCCACATATAGAAGTCCGGCGGGAAATTACTTTCAAGTTGCCTTGGTTACGGTCCAACCCAGATCGTTAGCCTAAAGGTGTAGGCAGTGGGGAGACGGGATGGGGGCCCCGAGCCGCCCGGACCTTCGTCGTGGCAGTGGCTCAATTCTCTGGGTATGGAATTGCGACATGTGTCCCGGCGCATGTGAGTGGCGTGTTGTCATACACGCGATATCGTATTAATTTTCGATATACACTTCAACATTATTAGTAGCTTCACAACTCGCCAATTAATTCCCCTCCTGCCTGGAGGAGAATCGAGGGATAAACATTACTTTGATCTGCTCCTTTTTTTAAAACAAATTGTCCTTTATGGTATCCGAGGGCAATTTTAATAAGAAAGTTTGGAGTCATTTTTGAGAACAACTTCCAGGGGTTTCCTCTGAATACATTTTAATATGTTTTGAAAAGACAAACAGTTTTTATTTATCACACAATTAAAATATTAACATAATCTTTATTTAGTAGATGGTACATGATACCAGGATCAACAGGAAGTACTAAGAACAATTTCAATTTGAATGTAATCATTATTACTTTATTTGTACTTGCAAAATTTCAAGTTTTCAAATCTTACCTTTTAGATGAACGGAAATTCAGCTAATTTAAGTATATAGCAAGAGCGTTGCATGTATTTTAGTTACATTGTTCTTTATAATATCTTCAAAGTCTTAATTTGGATGCTTATTTACATGGAAAGAGGAATTACACGTTTGTTACGACTGCACGTACATCTCGACAAAAAACACCTGACACTTCCTCCAGAAAAGCAGTATAAGCTCGTAAAAACAGGCAATGAACCGAATACCAGTTGCGAAGAGAGGTGCATCCCTCCTCGTCGAGCGTGGTGAGAGAAAGGCGCCGGGGGCGCAGCGGGGACAGAGGACACGGGGCGGGGACCGCGGGCGGGGACCGCGGGCGGGCCGAGGCGGGGAACAGGACCACGGGGCCGTCCTAATTAGCGGCGCACGCGAGTCCCCGGCTCAGGTGCAGCCGGCGGCGGCGGCGGCGGCGGCGGGTACTCAAGGTCCTGCAATTGCCATCGCTGCGCCTGGATATACGCTTTTTTGTTGCACGGAGGCCGAAACGCGCCGAAGGCCCCCCGCCTCCCGTGGCCAGACGCGGCTTCTACGCGGGACGCCAGTGCAAACAGGGCCTCTCACGTCTCTCAGCCTTCACTTTGGGATGCGCCATTTCCTTCAGATCAATGGGAATAAAATAATACCATCAACAACAGCAATAATAGTAATAATAAAAATTATAGAATTGTAGAATATTTATTTTCCTCAAATTTGTTGTGGGTCCTGACTGGCTTAACATCACGTGTCCATACTTACATAAATAGTACACCATTTATTACTTTCCTGAATACGAACGTATATACGAAGTAATATACGTAGTATATTACTATACGCAGTATAGGGAAAGTTATGTAATGCTGCGCGAAAAAAATGGCCAATTTTGGGCAGAAAAAAATTCGTTGCTGGCCCATGATAACGAAAAAGTGGATAAATCCACTTGCTAACTTAGGAATAACAATCCCCTAACACATGGTGTAGACAGAACACGTGTTTTGTGGGTCCATGATACCGGAAAACCAATTGAAAGCAAAACGTCCGTCCGTCCGTCCGTCCGTCCGTCCGTCCGTCCGTCCGTCCGTCCGTCCGTCCGTCCGTCCGTCCGTCCGTCCGTCCGTCCGTCCGTCCGTCCGTCCGTCTGTCCGTCCGTCTGTCTGTCCGGTGTATGTGAACAACATTAACGCCTTAACCATGCGTACGATTTTTTCCAAATTGAAGAAACCCTTGTCCATCTCGCCTGAGCCAAAGCTGTGAGATTTTGGAATACATTCATTATTTTTGGGGGGTACTTTACATGAAGGGCCCCGGACATTTTCAAAATTTTCTGAAAAACGGCTCAAAGATTTTTCTTTAAATTTCTTTTAAGAATAGAGTGAAATACACTTATTAAGGTGAAGTCTATGAGAATTTCACGCTTAACTCTAAATTTTCGAAAATTGCAAAAGTTTGAATTAATTTTTAATTTAATTTAATTTTATTCCGTGTCTTCCTCCATCTACAAAACTGGGATATACACTATTTCTTCAAATAAAATGTGTTCTTCGTATTGAGTTCTTTCTTTGAAGTCACGTATATGTTTTTGAAAATTTTAGTAGTTTTCGCGCAATATTGCGTTCTATTTGAGCAATTAAAAAAGTACAAAGACAAGAATTCCTCAAAAACGGCTCCAAATTTTTTCTTTAAACTTTTGCTACGGATAGTGCCTAATGTACACTATGAGATGACATTAACGCCATGTTGCTCTATTGTTTGCATTTTCAAACATTGCAAAAATGTAATTTTTTGAGTTGTCTCACACGTCGTTAATATTTACATTAGCAAGGAAATGTTCGAATTATTGCATTATTAGACCATGTGCTTAAAATAATGTCATATAAAGTGTCTCAAAAACTGAACCGTTTTCTGTGAAAACAAGCTCAAAATACCGCATTTTCAGAAAAACTCAAACGCCATTTTCTTTAAAGTGGCTCCAAATGTTTTCTTCAAACTTTTGGAACGGATAGTGCTAATTGCACTCTTTAATACGACGTAAAGTTTATTTTAATTGTTTTTAAAATTACACAAATGTAATTTGTTTGAAAGATCTCTCACATCTTCAATATGCATATTACCAGCAATTTGTAAACATTGTTATATTTGTGAGTATATGTGCTTCAAATGACTTCAAATGAAGTTTTTCGAAAACACAAACATTTTCTGTGAAAAAGAGCTTTAAATTTCGCATTTTTAGTAGCAGTTAAACGCAATTTTCTTTAAAACGGCTTCAAATTCTTAAAAGAAAATTTCCATTTAGGACGAGGTTTTTGTCTTCTTTAATATTCTAAAATTAATATGTTCGTTCTACCACTAGGAAACCAAAAAAATAAGAAAATGTACTTTGGGCGCCGATATATGGCAGCTGGTTTTCTCAATGAATGTATTTATCAAAACTACATCTTCTAATAAGGTCATGCTTATTTTTTTTCAAAATACGAGTAGTTTTTTTATAATTTCGTGACGAACATAATAGCCCGCTGTAAATTTATTGCGCTTCAGACAGCTGGATGTGTCGTAAATTAGAATGTGCAATTTTGTATATTATTTCCTTGTTCGTTTTTACATTCGACCTTTTGTTATTCATTTCTACATTAATCTTTTAGAAAGTATTTATTTTGAAATATATGAAATAAAAATTACTGGCTGTCAGAGAATAGCGACAGTGTAGGGATTGCAACAATGGAATTCTGTTTCGCTCTTGCGAGTTACTGTGAATTACGTGTCATTGTTGTGACTTGATGTACCTGCATGAAAAGGAGTTACAATTGTCTAATTTATACTGGATGAAAATATTTAGTTTTCGCACTAAATGCTGTACTATTTGTAGTGAGTAAAGTAATTTTGCATGGTTTTAGAATACTCTTCTGTAATCATGGTCCTATGTAAGGCATTTCTATATTGTCCAGGCTATCAGGCTTCTTTTTCGAATACAAGTTTACAAAACGTTTGTATTATCTTTTTATACAGTTGTAGAATTCACATAGTTCTGACAACACTGCGATGGAAACGATGAGTGTTTCGCTTCTTGGTTGAATTGGATTTTTTCAAATAATAGGTAATATGTTTCCAATAACGCGGGGAACTACGTGCTGTTGTAGCACCCCTAGTTTTTATATTGCACTATTTCACCCAATATTGCGAAACCTACTATTTTTTTAAATGCACATGACCTTAGTAAAATAACTAGTTATGAAGAAAAAAATGTAATTTGAAGGAAATACCTTTCATTCCCTACCTTCAATTTTGTGGATGTAGGAAGACGCCGAACAATTTTTTAACTTTTTCAGTTTTTGAAAATGCATAGTTGACTGTGAAAATCGGACGTTAGCTACCTTCACAAGTGTATATCATTCTATTTTATTAGCAGAATATTAATGAAAAATTTAGAGCCATATTTGAGAGAATTTTGGAAATGGCCCATCGGCTTCATGTAAATTACCTTAAAAAATTAATAAATGTTTTTCAATATCGCAGAGCTTTGAGTGAGGCCAGATCGACAGAGTTTTATTCCGTTTGCAAAAAATCCTACTCACAGCTCAGGCACTAGTATTGTTTACTGACAACAGACAGACGGGCTGACAGACGTTTCGAAAAAACAAACACTTTTTCGGTATCAAGGACCCACAATTCGTGAAATGTGACTTAGAGGAAGTAATTTACTACATATTGGAACATGATTTATCAACTTCTCTGTAATTCTAGAATCATTGTTTCCCCCCCCCCCCCCGCAGCATTACATAACTTCCTCTATACTACGTATATTACTCTCTCGGACTTATAAGAGAAACTAAAAAGATTTTCATAATGCATACCAAGTGGACAAAATTACATTAAGCTTTTATTAAACGAAAAAAAATAGCACAGCAAACGTGTGTTTTGTAAATAATCATCGCTTTTTGAAGGATGACACGCAAAGTAAAATGGGCCTCAAAACCTATTTTAGTTGGCTGCACATACGTATAAAACCTTGACCGGTGTGTGCAGTGTGGGAGAATCACCTTTGTTGTGCGTCAAAGTAGCAGGTCACTTCCAGCACGCATGCAGCTGTATACTTTCGACTGCGAAATATTCTCGTTGCGATAGTAATCAAATGTTCTTGTCTTAACAACACTGAAAAGATTTCTCAGGAACGAATATTTTTCACATGTAAATTATTCTTTGAGTTCTTAAAGAATTCTTGATTTGTGAATTAGATAATAAACAAACGAGTGAATAAATATTTTAAACTACTGGAGCTAAAACATCACATACTTTCACAAATTATTTGCTAAAATTTCATAATAAAATATTATTACTTGAATCCGCAAGTGTTTCCCAACCGTAAAATTCGAACTCACGAGAAGATAAAAAAGTAGTACAGGATAAATAATATTATTCACATCAAATATAACATCATTAATAATATAAATGACATGTTTCCATGCTTACTTTACCCTAAAGAAACTTAAAATCCTGTAGCAATTTATAGTTAGAACTGTGCCATAATAATATCTTTCAGAAGTTTTCGCCAGATGTAACTATGTAACACTCCTAGTTCCTCCATTTTTCAACATATTGCACTGAAATTTTTTTGCAGGCCAGATTGCTTTGATGTAAGAGATTTCTGAGGGCAGCGCAATTTTGCCAATTTTGTTAAAACTTTGTCAAAACAAGGCCACGAATTTTCGAAAATTCGGGGAGTTCGTAGAAAATCGAACCTGCTCCATTTTTATGAGTTTGGCTCTTAAACTTTAATCAAAACCATTGGAGCCATTTTGAAAATATTTTTAAAATATCGTTGAAGCTTTATACAAACAAATCACAAAAATGAGAATATCTGTTTGAGATTCGCTGGGCCTCGAGTTCTTCCAGAGCGATCGAGAAATATAGATTTAGGAGACAATCTTATAATGGTTTAGGCAGTGTCTGTACCGGCAAATGATAATTAAACGACAAAACTTTTGCCCTAAACCAATTTTCAGGTATTGTCTACTTTCAAAATAAGTATTCTGCGTAAACAAATTATTAAACGTTCTAGTAGAAGAATTTAGTAGATTTAGGAGCAAAAATTATCCACTTTTGCGATAATATGGAGACTAATTACCTTTGAAAATTCACCTCTTTTCAATATAATAATTTATTTTTACTACATAAGTACATAGGAGACGAGAAAGTAACTAGTACTGCTACAGAATGGCACAAGCTTTTCAGTATTAGTTTTCTATTTCCTTTTGCCTCGGCTAGCAATGTGTTTAACATGGACGTGTTATTCGGAGTTGCCACATCTCTTGCCAGCTGCCACTTATCGCCGCATTAAGTATATTTTTTTGACATTTTCTTAATTTATCGGTTTCCTAACACTAAAACGGAAATATTATTTTAAGAATATTAAAGTACAGTAAAAGCTTGTTCTAAATGGAAAATGTCTTTGAAAAATTTGCAGCCGTTTTTAAGAAATGAAGTTTAAGTACTACTGTAAATGCAAAATTTGAACCTCTTTTTCACATAAATATTTTTGAGTTTTCGAAAAACTTCATTAAAAGTCATTTGAAGCACATTAATTCACAAACACAACTTTACAAATTGCTCGTCATGTGCATATTAACGGAGTGAGAGATCTTAAAAAAAATTACATTTGTGTAATTTTTGAACAATTCAAAAATAGCCCAAAAAGAACATTATGTCATAATAAAAAGTGCAATTAGCACTATCCGTTCGAAAAATGTGAAGAAAAATTTGGTGCAAATAATGAGAAAATGGCGCTTGAGCGTTTCTGAGAATGCGAAATTTTGAGCTAGTTTTCGCAGAACACGGTTGAGTTTTCGAGAAACTTTTAGTTGACATTATTTAAAGCACATGTACTCATCGCTAGTATAAATGTTAACGACGGGAGAGGCAAGTCAAAAAAATTATATTTATGTAATTTTAAAAAAAATAAAAGAATAGTGCAATATGGCGTTTACGTCATCTCATAGAGTACACTGAACACTATCTCTATCAAAGCTTTACAAAAACAATTGAAGCCGTTCTTGAGAAAATACTGTTTTTGTATTTTTTTTAAAATTGGAAATATTTTGAACGTAGTATTGCGCAAAAACTATTAAAATTTTCATGAAATGTATCTGACCTTAATGAAAGAACACACTATGGTGAACAAGATTTATTTGAAGGAACAATTTCTATCTTCATTTTTACTTTCCCGTATACGTACGTATATACGAAGTAGATTTCTGTTTTTTTCTGCGTTTCTATTGTGATTAGGGATGTGCCCTTAACAGCTAAACTGTTATTTCTTAACAGTTAACGTTTAGTAACTGTTATCCAAAATAACAGTTATTTCATTTATCCTGTTATTGGCTGTTATCGGTTGATATTCATAGTACTCCAATCTACTGGGCCAAACCCGAACTACTACAAACTTTCGCGGCAACCATTTTGTACAATAGTTTCACTGTATGCAATCAATCGTGATTAACAAGTGTTCAAATTATAGATTCATTAATACATAATTCGTTATTATTACACACCATGTGCCACAATATTTCTATATTTTATTGTATACGTATACTACAATAAGAAGTTTGTCCTTTAAATCCGTCCAATATGTTTGTTAACTTCTTTCTGTCCCATTACAGCTTATGTGAGATCCACTAATATTTCCTTAAGTCCGATAGAATACAATGAGGTAGACAAATAAATCGCATTATAATATTTGATATTCAACGGTCACTATCACTTTAGCTGCAGGTAAGCAAAACACTTTTCTTAGCTGTAGGCAAGCAAGTTTCCATTTTTCATTATTTTTGGCAGTCGTCACTTCATTATGAACATGTTACAAATTCGAAAGAATACTTGCAATCTGATCACGAATCACTGTTATTCTGCACACATTTGCTACTCATCATATTAACTGCTATCCTTCCTTGGTAGTTCATCGAGCCTCGTTCATATCAGCGATTTCTCTGTCCATGCCCACACATGTTAGGGGAAGTAGTGCAAAAAAAACCGCCGTAAGGTAGCTGCACAAGCTTTACGGTACTACCAACGTTATTCGTTTTGCCGGGATTATCTCTTAGCAGTCGCTGCAACTGATTTAACACTTAGCATCAGACATGTTAGGTTGCTGATCATGGACGTGTCATTTTTCAACTGTTATTAATAACCGTTATTACGAGTCCACTGTTATTCGGATAACAGTTATTGAAGAAAAGCAGTTATGCCAATCTCTAATTGTGATATTTGTGCACATATCATCAGAATTATTAAAGGCACAGTCAATTCATTACAACACACTGCTTTCTCCTCTTCGTATTCGAGCAAACGTTTTGTAATGCGACAGGTTTCTCTCTCAAAATCTGGAACAAAAAGTTATTGTTTCTCAAAAGAATACGATTTGAGTTTACTAATTTGCGTACAGTGAGTACAAAAGGATTTTTTCCATCAATGTAGAAAGATCAAAGTTCATAAGAGAAAGACAATTTGAAACTCTACATAACTCTATGCCCGATTCACAGTATGCGACAGACTGTCCGTCGATGACTGATTCACCAATAATTTAACCCAGGATTGAGTGAGGACAACGAAACGTCACACACAGGAAGTAAATACTATATTGAAAGGTTACACGAAGTGATAACGTATGTCGACTCATCTAACGGAAATGGCGCAACAATATCCGCCGATGACGCATGTTGTGCACCAACGAGTCTACTTAAGTGTTAAAACGACTCCAAATTTTTTAAAGAAAATTGCCATTTAGGACGAAGTTTTACTGTTCTATAATATTTTAAAATTAATATTTCCGTTCTACTATTAGGAAACCGTAAAATTAAGTCAATGTCAAAAAAATGTACTTTGGGCGGCGATAGATGGCAGCTGGCTCGAGTATGTGGCAATTCCGAAAAGCTAGCCGTGACCGAAGAAAATACAAAACAAACATGGGAAAGTTTGTGCCATTCTGTAGCACCATTAGTTTTAAAAGATTTCTCACTCCGTTAATATGCACGTTTCCCACAATTTGTAAACACTACTGCATTTGTGGGTTAAAGTGCTTTAAATGACTTCAAATACAGTTTTTCGATAACACAACATATTCCTGTGAAAAAGAGCTTCAAATTTCGCATTTGCAGTAGCGCTCAAACCCCATTCTTTTAAAAGTGGCTCCAAGTTTTTCAAAGAAAGTTGCCATTTCGGACGATGTTTCACTGTTCATTAATATTCTTAAAATAATATTTCCGTTCTAATAAAAATAAACAGAAAAAATAAGAAAATGTTAAAGAACAAAATGTGGGCGGCGGGAGATGGCAGCTGGCAAGAGTATATGGTACGTCCGAAAAGCTAGCCGAGACCAAAGCAAATAAAAAACTAATGCGGGAAAGTCTGTGCCATTCTGTAGCACCACTAGTTCATTTTTTTAAAGTTTTGAACCCCAATGGGTTCAAATTATGGGGGGGAATTCAACTATTTTCCATCGTTGAGGATTTCGACGAACATTTTTTCATGGTATTTGAGAAAATTGGTTCAAACATTTCAGACAATTCTCTTCCTTTTTACTCAACAATTACGAACTACTGATCAACATTTGAAAAACCATCATTAGATATACGTTGATGCTTTTGTGTTCAAGCACTGAATAATGAAATACAGCTACAATGTACATTTTAAATACGTGAGAGAAGTCAAAAAAATTACATTTTTGTAATTTTTGAAAAAAACAGTGTAGAGCAATAGGACGTTTATGTCACCCGATAGAGTTTATTTAGCACTATCTCTACCAAAAGTTTAAAGACAAATTTGGAGCCGTTTTTGAGAAAATGTTGTTTTCGTAATTTTTAAATAGCAAATATTGCCCGAAAACTACTAGTTTTTTTATAAAAATATGACCCTAATGAAATAATTCACTTTGGAGAACAAATTTGATTTTTATGAAAAATCTCTATCTTCAATTTTGTAGTTGTAAGAAGACACCATAAAAATTCATAAAAATTCACAAAAATTCAAACTTCCGGAATTCGAAAATTCAGAGTTATCCGCGAAAATCGGACTTATGGCACTTTAATAAGTGTCTTTTACTCTATTCTTACAAGAAATTTAAAGAAAAAAGTTTGAGCAGGTGTTTCTTCAATTTGTAAAAAATCGTATGCATAGTTTAGGCGCTACTGTTGTTCAGATACACCGGCCAGACAGACGGCCAGACAGACGGCCAGACAGACGGCCAGACAGACGGCCAGACAGACGGCCAGACAGACGGCCAGACAGACGGCCAGACAGACAGACCCGGCAATGAATTTTTTTCCGCCGAAAATAGGCCATTTTCCGCGCAGCATTACGTAACTTTCCCTATATCACTCCGTGTATACGTACGTATACGGGAAAGTAAAAATACAAAAACAATGTTTTCTCAAAAGCGGCACCAATTTTTTCTTTAAACTTTTAGTATGGATAGTGATAAATGTACTTTACGAGATGGCATAAACGCCATAATGCTCTGTTCCTTTGCTTTTTCTACTAGTGCTGCTACTGAATGGCACATACTTTCCCGTATTAGTTTTCTTTTTCGTTTGGTCTCGGTTAGCTATTCGGACTTGCCACTACTGCCATCTATCGCCGCCTAAAGTACATTATTTTGATATTTTATTAATTTTTAGGTTTCCTAATAGTAGAAAAGAAATATTATTTCCAGAATATTGAAAAATAGTAAAACCTTGTCCTATTGGCAATTTTCGTCGGAGAATTTCGAGCCGTTATTAAGAAAATGGGGTTTAAGCACTACTATACATGCGAAATTTGAAGCTCTTTTTCACAGACAATTTTTGAGTTTTCGAAAAACTTCATTTGAAGTAATTTGAAGCACATACACTCACAAATTCAATAGTGTTTACAAATTTCTGGAAATGTGCAGTTTAACGGTATGCGAGAACTTTCAAAAAAATTACACTTTTGTAATTTTTGAAAATGAGTGATCAAAAGTATACGGACACATGGCTGAAAATGACTTACCAGGTCGTGGCGCCCTCCATCGGTCATGGTGGAGTTGCACAAGGTGTTGGTCCCACCCTTAGCCTTGATGGCAGCTTCCACTCTCGCAGGCATACTTTCAATAAGGTGCTGCAAGGTTTCTTGGGTAATGGCAGCTCATTCTTCACGGAGTGCTGCATTGAGGAGAGGTATCGATGGAGGTCGGTGAGGCCTGGCACGAAGTCGGCGTTCCAAAACATCCCAAAGGTGTTCGATAGGATTCAAGTCAGGACTCGGTGCAGGCCAGTCCATGACAGGAATGTTATTGTCGTGTAACCACTCCGCCACAGGCCGTGCAGTATGAACAGGTGCTGGATCGTGTTGAAAGATGCAATCGCCATCCCCGAATTGCTCTTCAACAGTGGGAAGCAAGAAGGTGTTTAAAACATTAACGTAGGCCTGTGCCGTGATAATGCCACGCAAAACAAGAAGGGGTGCGAGCCCCTTCCATGACAAACACGACCACACCATAACTCCACCGCCTCCGTGTCCGGATGCTTTTGATCACATAGTGTACGTCCGTAGCTGTACTTTGGAAGACCGGTCCTTGTCGGATTGTCGGCAGGAGGTAAGTGTCTGGGTCGCATGGTACTTGTGCGTGGATATGTATTTCAGATGCTCGTTGCTGTAGGCGTTAAGCTTTGGATTTGGATAGATTTATTTAAACTGCAATTGGGTATAACCCGGTGGCAGCTAATTACAAAAACTTAAAAATACACAGTCCCTCAGTGACATAGAACACTAATACCAATAATAATATTAATAATAATAATAACAATAATAATAAGGTAATATAACTAGGAAATTATATACTAATTATAGTAATAATAATAATGGTAAAATAATGACAATAATATAAACTGACTGATTCATTAAACATTAAATTACATTAAGAGAGAAAAGAAAAGAAAAAAAACAAAACTTCTATACCCTAACTCCGCACTGAATGTTTATACAATTAGGATCACACTGCACTTCACTGCACTGCACTTCACTTCACTAAGACCTGAAAATATTTCCTCCTTTACAGGTATTTCTCTGCTATACACTGCACGACACCTTACTTCACAATAGAACTCTTATGCATCGCTATATAACCCATTATTCTCCCTCATTTACTTAACCCGGCAGTGGTAACGTGACTTTTTGAAACAAAAGTGGTAACGCGGGGTGTCTCTAGACCCCCACACTTTTTTCATGATATATGCTAAATTATTAAAAAATAAATTAATATAATATTTTTCTTCAATTATCAAGAATTTTTTGCGTTTAATTAAACAATTTACTAAGAATTTAGTTGCTAAACAGCTCTGACAATTCATCAAGAAAGCATCTAATATTTGGAGTTAATTTTTCTACCGGTCTGCGCGTGTTGTCACATCCAAGCCCATGTTTCGTAGCAGAAATTGAAATCTTTTCAAATTCAAAGTACAATGGAAAATTTCAATACCCATATTATCCACATTCTACAATTCAGCAAGATTTCAGTGCCCTGATTTCACAGACTCAGCCAAAATACGTAGCACAATTACTGCCTTCCTTTCCCCTTTGTCAGTCTTATTGGTGCTGCGATCATTTTTATTCCTCTCTAAATCCATTTCATTTTTGATGTTGGTGGATTCTGTAATTCTCTCAATCATATCCAAATCAATAAACAAGGAAAACATTATCCTTGTATTTTGGAATTGCGTGCAGACTGCTTTTTCCAGGGCGGTGAGTAACGATATTCTGCTCCCGCATTCAGCAAAAGTTGGCGTATTCTTCCACTCATTTCTTAACACATAAAGTGACCTAAGATGTTCGTAGTACTTCAGTATTAATTTTGTAGGGAAATCCTAACGTAAAAATACAGCATGCAATACGTTCCCAAACAAATAGAATGTACGAGACTGAAGACACCTTTGACAATGTAGAAGGTAATCCGGGGGTCTCTGGGCACCCCAAACAAAACAATAGCTTGCTACACGGATAAAACTCACTTAAGTGGCAAACTGAGAGCACACTAAATATCATGATACAAAAAGAGAACGGTACTAAAGCAATGGTCAGGGTAGCCAACATGGGAAATACAACAAGCGGGAAAAAAGGATAGTGGGGGTCCCACAGACTCCGCGTTATCACTCCCGGGTTAATAATACCCTAAAATAATTTCCTAAACTGTTGAACGCTTTGAGGAAAGGGTTCAAAGGTTTTTGCATTCAATCTATTCCATTCCGTAATCGTTCGATTTGTAAAAGAAAATTTCCCGACATCCGTTCTCTGCTGTCTTAAATTTCAAGTGATCTATTCGTCGGAACTGTCGGATAAATAAACGATTTAAGCAATTCTTTTTGAAATCGGCCCGCGCGCAATCCTTCTTTTTTGTAATCAATATTTATTTTCTGTCTCCATTTTCAATTATATCAATTTTGTTGGTCAATCATTTAAAAGGCAGAAAACTCGTTGAGATAACTGTTTTATACAATATTAAATGATATACATGATATTCACAACGTTTCGGAAATTACTGATTTCCATCATAGGTGTGCTAATGTGAATTTCCATTCGCAGTTTTTTTTTCTGTGCACCCCTTAAGCCTTCGCAGCCACCATCATGCATGGAACGATGATGAGCGCCTTTCTATTTTTTATTCTCATGTTTCATTAACCCATTACTGCCCAGAATGATTCTGTTCGCATAGCGCTCGCTCATTGTTGCCGCGTTCGTGCCCGCACAGGAGCCGTTGCAGACCTCTGGTAGCGTTTTTGCCACTTTTAGTGCTATTCAATTGTTATGTTGCTAAATTATACTACTAGAGCGCTCCTGAAGCGCCAAACGGTGGTTATTGAGTATTTTTTTCTATAAGAAGAAGCAAAACCGTTGAAACTTCGGTGCATAAGCCCCGTCAACTTCCATGCGGACCAACCACCGTTTGTTTTACACCAGCCTCTCCCTCCGACTTAACCAAAGACGGTAAGTAAGACGTAAGCAGCTAAGCACGGTTTTATATGAAGACTCCAACCGACCCAAGTCATATGTACACCCTGGCCAGGAATTCACAAAGTTTTGCAAAAGTAACAAAATTGAGTTGGAGAGAAATTAGCGTATGATATATCATACGCTGGGCATTAATGGGTTAATACTGACCACAAGGTACTAATACAGTAGCTCAGAGCGCACATATACAAATGTCGAGAAGGAATGTACTCGGTCGGCGCAATTCGGCTCTTCATTTGTGAGTGCGCCGGCAGATCCCCTGCCGGCGTCTCGTGGCAACTCTTACAGAAAAGGTGCATGGCGCGTAAATATGACTTCGGCCTCAATACTTAAGTTTGAGATCTTGAGGTTTCTGTATGAATCTGCACGAAAACTGTACCGTGAAAAAAAAACTTCAGAAAAGTAAACATTTAGTTCATAATACTGTCTTCTGACGTGACTGGCGATTTCAACGATTCGTACAGCACTTTGCATGGTGTGTAGTGACACACTGCTCGTTACTATGAATTTTACCTCACACAGATTGTTTGGCATACGGACAAAGGTTACAATGTGCAGAAGGCACAGAATACATTTTTACTTTCCCGTATACATTCGTATATACGGAGTAATATACGTAGTATAGGGAAAATTATATAATGCTGCGCGAAAAAACTGCAAATTTTCGACAGGAAAAAATTTATTGCCGGGCCCTGACAACGAAAAAGTGGATAAAACCAGTTGCTAAATTAAGGGGAAAAAATCCCCTAACACGTGGTGTAGCCAGAGTTCCTATTTTGTAAGTTCTTGATACCGAAAAATCAGTTGAAAGGAAAACATCCGTCCGTCCGTCCGTCCGTTTGTTCGTCCGTCTGTTCGTCCGTCTGTTCGTCCGTCTGTTCGTCCGTCTGTTCGTCCGTTTGTTCGTCCGTCTGTTCGTCCGTCGGTTCGTCCGTCTGTTCGTCTGTGAACACCACTAGAGCCTAAACCACTCCTAGGAATTTTTCTAAATTGAAGAAACCCCCGCCCATCTGGCTCTAGTCGAATCTTCAAGTTTCTGAAAAACTTTCTTCAAAATTTGGGGATACTTTACATGAAGCCCCCCCGACACTTTCAAAATGTTCTTAAACACGGCTCAAAATTTTTTCTTTTAATTTCTTGTAAGAAGAGAGTAAAATACATTTAATAAGGCGGCATAGGTCCGATTTTCACGGTTTCAAGGCATAGGTCCGATTTTCACGGATCTGAATTTTCGAAAATTGCAAAAGTTTGAAATTTTTTCGGCATCTTCCTCCATCTACAAAACTGAAGATAGAGATTTTTCCTTCAGATAAAATTTGTTCTCCAAAGTAAGTTCTTTCTTTAGGGTCATGTACTTTTTCGCAACGTTTTGTTGTTTTCGTGCAATATTGGGTGAAACATGTGAAATTTTTAAAAAAAGTAGGAAAAAAGATTTTCTCAAAAACAGCTACAATTTTTTTCTATAAACGTCTGGTAGGGATAGTGCTTAATGTATTCTATGACATGACATAAACGTCATTTGGATCTATTCTTTTTTTCTTTCAAAAATTAATTTTTTGACTTATATATTGCGACTACCCGTCTGTCGGTTGGGCGCCGTAGACGTGGTAGCCGGCTCACTCAGTCGATAGAAAGGCTTGCCTAAACTGACGAAGATGGAGGAAGTTGGTGGCTGGTGTAAAATAAGAGACTTTTACTCATGTAAACAAATAGGTGGCTTTTATTTTAAAAGAAGAATTGCAAGATTTTACCACTCATTACGGCGAGCATGCTCCCCTTTCCCAATTCTAAAATATGACATGCACACATACGATAATAAAATAAACCAACAAGTGAAAATTACTACAGTAAAAGAAAACAAGCAATATTTTCTCTACGCTGATTCCCTCTTGACAGCCAAGCGCGGCCGGGAATCTTCTCTTCGTCGCCCGGTCAAAGGTAATTAAAAATTGTTCACCAAACTGTTTGTGCCTTTCGACCACGGGCGCGCCAAAAGAATAAAAAAAAGAATACCGTCTCAGCGGGGCAGCGGGTACAACAAACCAGAGTTGAACGACCTCGAGCCGCCGGCTGTTTGACAGGGGCGGCGTGGGACGTCTTGGGGCGCCGCACAAAGGATCGCGCAGTGCCGAGTCAGGTAGTAGGCGGGGTCGCAGGAGTGTTGACCCAACACACAGCGCCGCTCACTTATTGTCGCTAATACTCAGATAATGTCTGCACAGCTAAACGACCTTGTCACTTTCGGTTCACCGCACGGTACTTTAGAGTTCGTAGCAAGTTCGTGAACGATCAAATAATTCCACGATAATGTTCCGAACACGAGCACAGGTCAGATACTTTTTCTGAACTATTAGAATGTCAATAAAACCTTTCACAGTCCGCGGTCTACACTTATTTAATAACCGCTCACAAATTCCTCTCGAAAACTCAACGCTTTCTTATAAGTCCAACTAATAAACAAAACTTTATCTCTGGCGCCGGGCGCCTCCACTATAACGTCTCGTCCCCCTGACCGCCTCTTACGTCCTCTCTCTGTGACGGCGTCACAGCCTCTCACTGTGGTGGCCTCACCTCTTCTCTTTCGAGTCTCCCTTCCCCCACCAAAATTCCCTCAGAATGTTCTAGAACATTCTAGAGCTTTGTCCACGTCCGACGGCTATTGGTGAAAGGGTATTGCGTCGTAGAATAATTCCGCCCAATCATCGGAAGTTTTTGGGGCCGAGAAATGAGAGAGAGACCCGCACTCGTTCTCTCTCGCTTCAATTTTCTGTCAAATAGGGGCAGAAATTAATGACTGGGGGGGAACGAAAATCTCAAGGGAGGATGGGGAAGGCGAGGAGCGCCGGGAAAAGTACTGGCGTGCACGTGCACGGGAAGACTCCCCAGGCTGCGGGACACTTGGGGTGCGACGAATCGTTAGGGGGCGGGTCCAGCGGGTGGCCTGGCGCCGCCGTCGGCCCCTCTGTCGCGCAACACGGCGCAATTCTCAGGCTCGCAGCCGTAATGGATTCGGTATCACTACAATATCACGTCGATAATATTTACATTTGCGGCGATTTGTTCACATTACTGTATTTGCGAGTTCATGTGCTTTCAATAATGTCACACAAAGTTTCTCGAGAACTCAACCGTTTTCTGTGAAAACGAACTCAAAATTCCGTACTTCCAGAAAAGCTCAAACGCCATTTTCTCAAAAATCGCTCCAAATTTTTTCTTCAAACCTTTCGAACGGATAGTGATAATTATACTCTGCAATATTACGTAAAGTTAAATTTTTTTTGTTTTTTTCAAAAATTACACTAATATAATTTATTTGAAAGATCTCTCACGCCATTAAAATGCACATTTCCAGCAATTTTTAAACACTATTGTATTTGTAAGGTAAAGTGCTTCAAATGAAGTTTTTCAAAACTTGTAAATTTTCTGTGAGAAAGAGCTTCAAGTTTCGCATTTTTAGGAGCGCTTAAACTGTTCTTTAATATTGTGGTGGTTAGCAAACCTACCTCGCCTAATCATCTTTATTACTCTATTTACGTCTATTTTGTAGGCTAATGGCGGTTCACTCTCACCGCATCGGAATTTATTTATTTATCGTGAATTCGAGTATCCTCTTCCATACGGAATACCGGCATTATCAAACACATTTGATAAACTTCTTTTGCTAGCTCGATTTTTCTGCCTATGAATTTTCATTTGTTTTTACGGGAATGTAGTATTCAATAAAAACAATTGCAATTTGCAAGCCGAAATACAAAAAAAGTCGTTTTTCTCAAATGTTAAATTTGCCGAATTATTTATTGGGCGTTTGTTTTTTCCCAATTTATAAATATATAAATATATATATATATATATATATATATATATATATATATATATATATATATATATACATAGACAAACATTCACACTGGGCACATCAATATTACTATGGCCATTTTCTTTGTTTTACTCTTTAAAATTTTAATGTGCTGAACATATCTTGGCCTTCCTTATAATTTGTTATTAAATTTAAGAAAACCTTTCACTTCACATTTCCTAGTACTGCTCGAATTCGACCATGTTCCATTTTTACCGCTGCTGCAGTCTATACACCATTTTTTATATCCTTTGACATCCCTTCGATCCATTACTTATCTGTGCAGTGCCTGTATATCGAAACCACACTGAATGACATAAACTCACGTATTTTCTACCTTTCACAAAACAAACTCCATACCGCAAACAAGAAGATTAATTTTTGTTTCACAGACGAACACGCCTGCCTCCCGTGAACATTCGACAGCTTCTCCGTTTTTTGCTATTGTTGAAGTTCCTTCTTCTTGCGTTACCAATAGCAAAAAAGACTCGCCCGGTTCACAATGTTTTCACCTCACATTTACTCTTGTTTTCGTAGTGTTTCGTATTCTCTTTTAATTTTTGCTGTTCTAATAATTCGAAATAAAATTCCTGACGAACACTACGCCACTTTTTGTAAACTTTCTTGTTTAGTTTAGTCACAACTATTAATTTATTGCGACTCGTCACGCCGTGATGCCGTCCCCTGTCTTTTACCAAATATGGGCAATATTCCTTTAATTTAATTTATTTAGCCATTAAGTAATTTTGATTTTGGGAAAATACGATCACAATTATCCTTCGAATCGCCTCACTATGTTTATTTATTTATTTAATTTTGCAGCAAAGACCGTAACACTGCGAATCTTAGTTCTTTCTCCGGATCATACGCCATCGATTGTTTTTCCGCTTGTATACACTCCCCCCTATTAAAAAAATACCAATAAAAATTGTCTTTCCTAGCGTCTTGTGACGCGTCTGCATGGATCGTCACAATATTCTAAAATTAATATTTCGTTCTACCACTAGGAAAACGAAAAAATTTAAAAATGTTAATAAAATGTAGTGTGAGCGTCGATCGGTTGCAGCTGGCAAGAGTATGTGATAAGTATCAATAGCTAGCGGAGACCCAAGGAAATAGAAGACTAAAACGGGAAAGTCTGTGCCATTCTATAATACTACTAGTTTACATTGTTTTTTTCCTTCTTTATTTATTTATTTATTTACGTCAAAAACAGTTAAAAACTGCGTATGACGAGCTATGGGGAGAAGTGAATTTGGGAGATCTGCAGTTATAAGAAATCGCTGGTTTTCTTGAGTGTGGATATTTTTCGACACGTACACGGCTTAGGTCGTTAGTCCCGTAAGTGCAGTGCAAGCCGCACGTCGGAAAGTAGTAGTGTTTCCACGCCGCTGCATTGTGGGATTTGGCGCCGAACTCCAGTCGGCATGTGCATTTTCCTCTTAGTGGTATCTCTCTCAACGGAGTATCGCTCTAGCTTCCGAGTGATATTTAGTGATAGGACAAGTTCTAAGCTTCCGAGTGATATTTATCCATTATATGTTCCGTAAAGGGTCTTGGCGCCGTTGAATCCCGAGTGAATTGAATCCGCCCCTTCCGAAAGCAAAGTCAGCACGACGCCCCGAGTCCCTTCACTCGGTGACATTTATGGAAGTGTAGCACATGTGGAAAGTGCAAGGGCCCATTCACAATGCAGACGTAAACAGAAGCATATCGCATAGATATAAACTATCATATAAGTGATATGCTGGACATTATGAATACTTCAGTCTAAGTTTAAGTTTTTTAATACATTTTCTATTGGCTGTGGGGCATTCTAGTTACTACTGGTTGGATGTGAGAATCCAAATTTAATATACATTATATTTTAATATTATATATATATATATATATATATATATATTTGCACATACTATATGAATGTATGTACTGTGACACAACAGATTTTTACGAGCAGAGGCCTACCAGCCAGGCCTAGCGGGCATGGGTTGTATTATGTTAGGTTAGGTTAGTGTCGCAAACCCGCCTCCGACGGGACTTGAACGCTACATTGGGCTCCCGATGAACGCTTTGCAGAGCTGCCTGGCTGAGTTATCGCAGCGGAATAGTTCCATCCAGGGAGAGTTGTGCCGAGTAGGGCCAACAGCATCAATGATGAATTGATGACAAATTCCCTTCGCTGCACTCGCCGAGCAACGCCTGCCGGCGGAGCAGTCTGCTGCGAAACAATGTTAAATGAACGAAGGATCGTCGCGGAACCGTTACGAGGCGCACAGAGGGGTCAGCTGATTTCGGCGGGGCCAGTGGGAGAGGGAGGGGGAGGGGCGGGCAGTGCGACTGCGCCGCCTAACGGGACCGCCGCCCAGCGCAGCGCAGCGCAGCGCAGCGGTCAGCTGAGCGCTGCGCGAGCGTTGCACTCGCGCCAGGCGCCGTACAGTGCGCAGCGCGCGCAGCAGGGCCCAGTGTTGCCAGATTGAATTGAATTGCCTTATTTTACGTGGAGAGACTCAGGCCATCAGGCCCGCTCTTCCGTCTGACCACGCAAATTTCGTTACGCTCCTTTCACCATCTAGCGGAGAAAGAAGGTATTCCATGGGCGACGAAACAGGCGATTAGAATTTAGCTCAGAGGCGTCATTTAGGATTGAGGATCTTTTACATCTACTAACATGGGACAGCCAGCTTTACTTCTCCTCAGAAGGAAGGCGTACGAAGGATTTTTTTCGCCCCTAAATATCCAGGCTTCGATCGGGTTTGAACCCGCGAACTTGGGTATAACTGCCCGATACGCCAACCGCTACACCATCGTCGCTGCCAGATTAGGGGTTTTCCCCCTAAATTTAGTTTTCTTTGGTCTTTAGGGGTTGTCTTAGGGAGCAAATTTATTTGGGGATTTCTTTGGGAGGGATTTCATTGAGTTCTTAAAATGTTAATTTTGTGTTATATTGTGAAATCATCACACTCGCCAAAGATGAGAACTCAACTTGGTTTTACAATTTTGGGAATTAAGGGTACACTGGTCGGGTGGGGGTAAGTAAAATGCGGACCGACTACCTATTACTATTGTTTCAATTTGACTGCAACTGACAAGTTAACTGTAAAATATAAATATCATCGTATACAATTAATAATATTTTTTGGTATTTCTTTCCTTTCCGTGCTCCCCATACATTTTAAACATGAAATAATTTTTTTTTTAATTCGGGGATTTTTTTTTGACATTTTTCACAGCGCTATGTAGGGAGAAATGCTTAAGACCATCTGACAATACTGGCAGGGCCTTGCAACTCTTCATCAAAACGGGACACAAAGCTTCAGGGTGCTACTACACGAGGCGCTAGTGTCGCCTGGTACAGCTAAAGGTTAGGCTCGCCAACATCCGCACATAAAAATTGGCTAATTTGTGAGAAATCGAAAAATGTCTTCTAAATGTTCAATTATTCATAATACATGCATTAAAGAATTCTCTGAAGAGAGTGCGAACATTGACGCTATCTCTTGTAACATGACGCGCCTGCTTGCGTCTCGCGAACCCACGCAACAGCCACGCACGTTTGAAGTATCGTTGGCAACAGTTCGTGTTTTAGTTCCTGTAAGAGGGTGCTGCAGGAGAGGGCGCCACTGTAATGGCCTCCACCACGTTGTGTGGGAGTTAAAAGGCCCTGGACGGAAGCTCGGCCTGAGACCGCGGCGACGCGTCGGAAAGCGGCTAGGACGGCGGCGAGTTTTCATCTCCAGGGGAAAATGCATGGTCCTTCAGTACTGAGTTTCCAATCACGTACGCTTGGTTCAAGCACGGAATATTTGTGCAGAAACCTCAGTTTCGTCAAATAAGCGGCAGACCGCTTTCTTTTTACTTTCCCGTATACGTACGTATATACGGAGTAATATATGGAGTATTCGGCATATTCCTCCAACTACAAAATAAGAGATTGAAAATAAGAGATTTTTCCTTCAAATAAACTTTGTTCTTCAAAGTAAGTTCTCCCTTTAAGGTCATGTACATTTTTTGAAGCGTTTAGCAGTTTTCACGCAATATTGCGTGCAATATGTGCATTTGTAAAACATTACAACAAACAAGATTTTATCAAAAACGGCTCGAAATTTTTTCTTTAAACTTTTGGTAGGGATAGTGCTTAATGTGCTCTATGAGATGACTCAAGCGGCATACTGCTCTATTCTTTTGTTTTTTCAAAAATTACGAAATTAAAACTTTTCTGACTTGTTCCTCACGTCCTTAATATTTACACCAGCGGCGATTTGTTCACATTATTATATTTATGAGTACATGTGCTTTGAATAATGTCCAGTAAAGTTTCACGAAAACGCAATAGTTTTCTGTGAAAAGTAGCTCAAAATTCCGCATTTTCAGAAACGCTCAAACGCCATTTACTCAATTTTTTTTTTAAACTTTTGGAACGGATAGTGCTAATTGTACTCTTTAATATAACATAAAGCTAATTTTGGGGTATTTATTTGTTTTTTCATAAATTATACAAATGTAATTTTTTTAAGATTTCTCACACCGTTAATATGCACATTTCCCACAATATGTAAGCACTATTGAATTTGTGAGTTAAAATGCTTTAAATGACTTCAAATAGATTTTTTCGAAAATACAAAAGATTCCTATGAAAAAGAGCTTCAAATTTCGAATTCACAGTAGCGCCTAGCCATTACTTTAAAAAAGGCTCCAAGTTTTTCAGAGAAACTTGACATTTAGGACCACGTTTCATTGTTCTTTAATATTCTTAAAATAATATTTCCGGTCTACTATTAAGAAAAACAAAAAAATTAAGAAAATGTTAAAAAACAAAATTTGGGCGGCGACAGATGGCAGCTGGCAAGAGTATATGGGAAGCCCGAATAGTTAGCCGACACCAAAGGAAAAAGAATACTAATACGGGAAGGTCTGTCCCCTTCTGTAGCACTACTTCTTACTTTCTCGCCTGCGCTACCGCGGTAAAGAGAGCGTTATTTAATGCTGCGCGAAAAAACGGCGAATTGTTGGCACAAAAACGGATAAACGGCGAATTGTTAACGAAAAAGCGGATAAATCCAGTTGCTAAATTTAGAAAAAAAATCCTCTAACACGTGACGTAGCCAGAATTCAAAAAGTTGATTGACAGCAAATCGTCTGTCTGTCCGTCTGTGAACAATGCTAGCAGCTAGTTCAGTCCTTATTTTCCAATTTATATATTCCCATGTCGATTTGACTGATGTCGCGGCCCCTTGAATTTGAAACCGATATTTTAGTTTTCGGCGATACTTTACATGAAGCCCATGGGACATTTTCCAAATTTTCACAAAAACTGCTTTTGATTATGTTTCGTTGTTGGATAATGTGAAAGACGTCGAAGAGAATGGCGAAGGTCTCATGTTTTTGAATACGCTGATTTTTCGAAAATTGCAAAAATTCAAAATTTTTTCGGCGTCTTCCTACAACTACAATTATGAAGATAAACAGTTTTCCTTAATGAAATTTGTTCATCAAAAACATCTGGAAATAATGTCATATTACATTTTTCAAAAACATGAGTATATTTTGCAAAATTTTGGATCAAAGGCAACTTTTATTTTCTTAAATTTTTTTTCTTAAAAACTGCACATTTTTTTATTCAACTTAGACCTTAGATGGCATAAAGAACGCTAAAGAGAGGTCTCATATTCGTTGAAATGTCTGATTTTACTAACATTGTAAAAAAATTAATTCTGGGCGTCTTCCCACAATTGAGTAGAAACAATTTTTTTAATGAAATGTGTTCATAAAATACAGATCTTCGAATATTTGTTGTGAAATTTGGCTACAAACGTTGTCCCCTGCTCCGAATTTACTGCGCTTCGTGAACGTAGTTTTAGAGGTGTTTTGACAACACAATGCAAAAAAGGAAGAGAAACAGCCTTCTCTACATCTAGATCCACAAAGTCTCAAATATGATGAAAATATTAAAGTACTGGAAATGCATATTGACTCCAAACTGAAATGGAAAAGACACACACACTTATTAGCAGATGAATGAAAAAAGAGATTAGAAGTATTGAGGTTCATTTCTCATAAAAACTGGGGCAATGACTAATCTCTTCTTTTGACAAAGCAATAGTCCGCTCCAAGATTGACTACGGAGCCATAATATATGATTCTGCCAGTAGAAAAGTTCTAAAAAATCTTGAAGTTATTCAAAATAAATCCTTTCGAATATACACAGGCTGTTTTCATTCCAGTCCTATTGGTAGTATCCTAATATAAGCTAAAGAAACAAGCCTATCACATCGCAGAAAATTCCAAGCCCTTAAACATGCCATCAAAGCAGCTCGAGAAAATAATCCTATAATTTACCATAATATCTATCCAAACTTAAGTATTATTATGAAGATCATCAGCGATTTATCCCAATATATACCAAAATCAAAAACCTGTTGAGGTAATTAAATATCATGGAAAATATCAATGAAGAGAAAACCAAACATTCCACCATGGATAATAACTCACAAAGTAGACCTATCGTTAACTTCCATCCCAAAGGGTGAAGTATCAGATAAAAACTGGAAGATAAAGTTAACCTAGCTAGAAAACAAATATAAAGATCACTATAAGATCTTCACAAATATCATAAAAAATAAAAATGAAAAGTTTGCAATAACATTCACTCAAGAAATAAAAGTAATAAAAAACAGAGACTGCATTTCTACTCCTGCCCCACTACTGCAGAATTGTGCTCCCTATTGACAGCTTTCAAACTTGCGAGAATTTTAATAGCGGAAAAATTGTTGTCTTTTTCACATTTACTGAAGCAATTAATAAAATATGCAATGGTGACTCGAGTGCAACAACGATAGACAACATTCATGAACTGTACTATTGCATATACTGCAACAACACTCTAGTAATAGCCTGGCTCCCAAATTACAAATAGATACCTGAAAATTACATAATAAGCCTTGAAGAAGAGATGACACCTCCAGAAATAGGTGAAGTTTTAACAACTTCGAACATTGGAGAACACTGAAGTCTAGCAACCTGCACAAAAAAATTGGAAATTTTTACTCCTTGAAATCCTGCAAATACTTTTCTAAAAATGAACAGGTGGTAATAGGGTAAACGGTACAGTGAGTGGCCATCCCTCAGTGATTGGCCCAACTATAACTTCTATTGCCGCTTGTTTTAACACCGTGTTCTAATACTTTGCTTGTAAGTGGCATGAAGGGACGCGTTTTGGTTGTAATATAATATTTACCGCAAGAGTGCAACTGTTGCCAATATGGCGGGTGTTCGTTAACACTGGGGTGCGTGTTCATTGTATGTAAAGATTTCTTAAGATTTTTCTTTACAAACCTGACATCCAACAGCGCTCTTTGTTGAATACGGCGGTAAGTAAATCACCTTGATATGTCAAAAAACAGAAACCTTATTGAGTAACAATGAAATCAGTTGAAAATGTGAAGCCTAGCTTTGCATATTTAGTGACATAGGGGGTGACCAATGACTATCTTTGATAGTGTGTGAATTGTATATTTGGTCACTCTGCAAATGGTTGTTGTCAGTATTTTTAATCGTAGTTTAGTATTATTGCACACAGGTATAAATTGCATTGTCCTGAAATAGCTCTTAAGAATCCAAAGAAGCCGAAGCGGGAGTATGATGCACAAGCCGTGGCAAATTCCATCAAATGTGTTAAAAATAATGTGTATCTGAGCGTTATGCTGAAAAAATCAATTAATATTCCCAAAACAAGTTTGCATTTTCGTTTTAACAATTCAGATCAAAAAACAACACTAAGTTCTGAAACTGTATTATCTAAAGAAGGTGACAGTCTTGTTATGTGTATACTTGAACTAGCCAGGAAAGGTTTTCCAAGGAAGAAGGAAGATTTACATGGTAGAGTTCAAAAATTGTTAACTCCGAAAATAAATGCCCAATCCGTTCAACAACAACCGTCCATGAGAAGGCTGGGTCAAGACATTTTTAAGAAGATATCCCATATTCACAACACGGAGAAGTGAAGCAGTTACAGCCGCTAGTTCGTGTGTCAGCGTGCAAGACATCAGAATGTGATTTGAAGAAGTTATAGGATACAGCGAAGGAAGTAGTTTGGATGAGAAGATAAATGATCCTACAAGAGTCTTTATCGGAGAAGAGTCAAATATTGAAACGTCCAATTACAAAGAAGGTTTTAGCTGAAAAAGGAAGTAAGAATATTTACTCAGTAAAACAAAGAAATTCAAAAGACAATATGATAGTCATGTTCTTTGCAGAAAGAGGACTTGTCACCATTGATTATCTACGAAGGATACGAGAAAAATTGCTGAAACAGTTCAAACGGCTGAAAGATTTGAAACAGTGACAACGGTTAGTTATGAGAATGGGAAAATGGTCCCCTCCATGTAGGTCTTCTGTAGTACTCCAGTGCCATTTAAAGCAATAGAAGATGAACATATTGTTAGATCAATAGCACTGCACCGTTTGTGTGTGTTGATAAGGTGTGTATTTTGATTTTTGTTAAGAATCAATATATTTGAGTCTTTTAAAATTTTTTTAATTATCTTTCCTCTACTGTCATCCTTAATAAGATCCCCATATTATGCTGTGACTATTAAAATCGCCTGCCATAATAAAGGGTTTAGGTAGCTGATCTATAATTTTTAATATTTCATTTTCTGTAAAGTTATAACTATTTGGAAGATAGATATTACAGATACTCAAATATTTTTCCCAGGTTAATTTTGACTGCTGTACATTCAATATTGGTACTTAGTTGAATTTCATGTGCTTGAAGTGGGGATTTTATATATAGCTACGCCTTCAGTGGATGTTCTTGAATTAATTCTATTCCTTAGGTATACAGAACAGTTTTTTTATTTGTGGTACCACTCTTTCAGGATTATAAGTTTCTTGTAAGCATATTACCTCTGGATAATATTTGTTAATTAGAATTAACAGATTTGTCTCTTTGAGGCCTGAATCCATTTATATTCCACTGTAATATGCTTTCAACCATTATTAATTAATATTTAGTTTAAGGGGGTAAGAAATTTATAAGAATATTCAGTATTCTTGGTACTCTTTAAGCTGGATTCTGAATCTGATGTCTCTATGTTGGGAAGATGTTTTTCTAATTTTTTAATAACTCTTGTAAATTTTCCCTTTATGGATCTTTCATTTAATAGTTTATAAGGTTCTTTCAGCATTCTAATTATTGCATTAAAATCAGTTGAATACTCTTGCACAATAGGAATGGGGTCCGGAGTTCCAGAAGAGTTTTCAAGGAATGATATGAGAGAGGAAGTTTGTCTTGTTTGGAATCTATATTAGTTTTGGTTGGGAGCAAAAGATCTTATATTGACTTGTTAGTTAAACTATCTTGAGAAGTAGGTTCTTCTTTGGCATTTTAGCTCTTTTTCTTTGAAGGTTTATAGGATTGGTCTTTACATTTTACATTATTGTTTGATATATTCTCAGGAGAGGAGGATGATTCAGATGGGAGGCTTCTTTTGTTGATAGGAGGGAAGTTTGAACAATCCAAAGCAACTGAGTCAGATGCATTGTCACATTGTTCTATTTATAGCTGGTGGGCTAATGTTATTATTTGGAAATTTGCTAGCAACATGGCCTTCATTTTGTAAAATTGATTGATCCAAGGAGCAATTTTCTTTTGAGGTGCTATCATTACCTTTCTCTGAACCATTATTTATAATTCGGATAGAATTGTCCTCTTTGTTTGGACATTGACTAGCAATATGGCCTTTAAATTTACATTTCAAGCAAATAATGTTATCAGTAGAGAAATATAATCTACAAGATGTGTCTTGATATTGAGGTAACATAGATAGAGGTAATTTATGAATTTCATCAAGGTGAATAAATACTTGCCTTCTAAAACTCAAAATGTGAGACAAATTCGGATCAGTCATACCAACTCTTATTAAAGTAATATTGGATGATGTTTGAACATGAAGTTGGTTAAGAGCTTTTTTGATGTCTTCATGTGGTATAACAGGGAAACGTTAGAAATTATAACTCTGATATGTTTACTAAGTAATGGTCTGACACATACTTCAATATCATTAATAGTTAGAGACTTTTATTTATCTATAATATTCATCAAGTGTCGTAGAGCTTAAGAATACACATACCCTGTTGTTGGCGATACGTGACGCAAAAAAATATTTCCTTTTACAATATTATTTCCTATTACAATATAATATCGGAATATTATTTACTCACATAGTCCTTCAGAGTTAACCCTTTATGTGCTTGGATGGTGATTGCTTGGTCCTTGGTAGGGAAGACATCAGTATTAGCAGCTCCAGCGTAAGATTTGATTTGTGCATCATGAGCAGTTGAGGTTAAGTTGATGTTGTTTACGGTGGCCATGGTTTCGGCTAGAGCCGTCAGCAAAGGCAGCAGGCACCCGAAGCCACAGTTTTATGTGAGATGTCACTTCATTTGATACTTTAAACGTAAATTAGATCGTCACCAGAAGAAGTAAGTACTTAACAACGCACATGCGAGTGGAGCGAACGATGTCGGTACCGCACGAAGCCTTCAACTGACATCCATCATTTGTTATACCATTGAACTCTATTTCCGAACAACAGCACAAAGGAGTATGAGAGTCACTCGAAACAAGGAGAATAAAATCGCGTCTCTATGCTACGTATAAAGCATGCACAGGCTTTCCAGCGAAGAAAGAAATTCAAAGTCGATTAGGGAAACCTACATATTTCGGCAGAGCGGATCACATGCACAAAATTCAGTCAAGCACTCAGAAAACGGACGTTGGGAAATATTCATTCGCGAACCGAACTATTAGAAACTGGAACTGTTTGCCTGTGGCAATCTTTGATCCCTTTCCTCAAAACCTGAGTAAATTTAAAAATAATTTAGTTTCCAAGATGTTGATATATGTATTACAAAAATGTTTAATATTATTAAATTACTAGTCTGTTATATAAAGTAAGTTGTATTATTATTTTTACTATTACTATTATCATCATTATTATTATGTGCAGTGACGTGCAGTGCAGTGAATTGACGTTCTGAAGTTGAGGAAAAAGATTGTGTAAGAAAGACATTACAGCTCAGTGATCAGCAGTGCGGTGAAGTGGAGAGCTACGAAAGCTCGCTCGGTAAAATGATCACGTTAATTTGTAAAGTTTGTAAATTTTGTAAAATTGTTAAATTATGTATCGTTTAATTAGTGTATTCTGCCACCAAGTCCTCAAACTTAATTGCAGAATTAGTTATAAATCTAATCTAAATCTAAACAGATGTCAGCAGAGTATAGATGAGCACGACGAATAACTAATCCTAATATCTGAGGAATACCAAGAAAGACCTACATTTCTGTAAATCATATAATATTCTAAATAATATATAATCTTACTAAAAGCATTTCAAAACGGTTCAATTGCAATGTTCTATTTAACTGTGTATGTTTATAGCTTGTTACGTATAATTTTTCTGTATTTTTTACATTCCCGTGTATATATATATATATATATATATATATATATATATACACATATATATATATACATATATATATATATATACATATATATATATATATATATATATATATATATATATACACACATACATAGAGAGACAGACAGACAGAGTAGGGAAAGTTATGTAATGCTGCGCGGAAAAACGGCGGATTTTAGGCAGAAAAACTCCTATTACAGGGCCCTGGTAATGAAAAAGTGGATAAATCCAGTTGCTAATTTTAGAAAACAAAATCCTCTAACACTTGGTGCAGCCAGAATCTCTATTTTGTGGATCCTTGATACCGAAAAACAGTTGAAAGCAAAACGTCTGTCCATCTGTCTGTGAAAGACGCTAGCGACTAAACCGTTCAGCGAATTTTCTCCAAAACTGATACTCCCACGTATTTTAGTGGAGGGGATCACAAGCACAAAATTCAGTTCAGACCACCAAGAACAGATGTTGGAAAATTTTCCTTTACCTATTAGTAAAGGAAAATTTTCCTTTACTTATTAGTACAGGACCACCATCAATGTAGAATTAAAGCGATTATTGTTATTAATGCCTTTATTGTTAACGTTATTATCTTATTATTATTATTATTATTATTATTACTATTATTATAATTGTTATTGTCTTAAAACAATGTTAAGTTACATTGTATTTAATTCCTAATAATAATATGTAAATATAATATGTAAATTTTAGTGTTCCGCCACCAGGTTGGATAAACCTACCTGCGGAAATAATAAATATATAATTATAATTATTAATATATTATCATTTCTTTCAAGCAGTCCGCAAAACTTTATTGAAATTTGCGCAACAATGCGGCAATAGATATTTAACTAGTGTTGCTACAGAATGGCAGAGACTTTTCCGTATTAGTTTTCTATATCCTTGGGTCTGGGCTACCTATTCGGAATTGCCACATACTCGAGCCAGCTGCCATCTATTGCCGCCCACACTAAGTTTTTTTGACATTTTATTAATTTTTCGGTTTCTCGATAGTTGAACGGAAATACTACTCTAATAATATTAAAGAACAGTAAAACCTCGTCCTAAATCGCAATTTCTTTTCAAACATTTGGAGCCGTTTTTAAGAAAATGGCGTTTAAGTGTCACTAAAAATGTGAAATTTTAATCTCTTTTTCACAGAAATTTTTTGAGTTTTCGAAACACTTCATTATAGGTCATTTGAAGCACTTTAACTTACAAATACAATAGTTTTTACAAATTGCTGCTAATGTGCATATTAAAGGTGTGAGAGATCTTTCAAAAAAAATGTATAATGTTTGAAAAACAAAAAAATACCCCAAATTGAATTTTACAACATATTAAAGAATGCGATGAGCACTATCATTTCGGGAAAAAAATGGAGCCATTTTTTAGAAAATGGCTTTTGAGCGTTTCTGAAAATGCAGAATTTTGAGTTAGTTTTCACAGAAAACGGTTGCGTTTTCAAGGAACTCTACTTAACATTATTTAAACACATGTACTCATAAATATAATAATTTGAAGAAATCGCCGCGAATGTAAATATTAATGACGCGAGAGAACAGTCACAAAAATTTTCTTTTAGTAATTTTTGAAAAAAAACGAAGAATAGAGCAATATGGTGTTTACGTCATCTCAAAGAATACATTAGACACAATTCTTACCAAAAGTTTAAAGAAAAAATTCGGAGCCGTTTTTGCGAAAATCTTGTTTTTTATTTTTTCAAATTGCAATATTGCCCAAAAAGAATTAATATATTTTAAATAGTACAGGATCTTAATGAAAGAACTCACTATGGAGAACACATTTTATTTGAAGGAAATATCTCAATCTTTAATTTTGTAGCTGAAGGAAGAGGCCGAAGAAAATTCAAACTTTTGCAATGTCAGAGTTAACCGTGAAAATCAGTTTATGTCACTTTAATTGTATTTTACTAATTATATTAGTATTTTACTCTATTCTTACGAGACTTAAAAAAATTGGAGCGGTTGAGAAAATTTTGAAAATGTCCGGAGGGCTTCATGTAAATTATCCCCCTATTTTATAGAATCTTTTTTAAAATCTTAAAGCTTCCACTCGAGCCAGATCGATGGAGGTTTCTTCAATTTGAAAAAAAATCCTACGAATGGTTTAGGCGGACGTTTTCCTTTCAATTAGTTTTCCGTTATCAAGGACCCACAAAACAAGGATTCAGGGTACCCCACGTGTTAGGGAATTTTTTTTAAATTTAATAACCGGATTTATCCACTTTTTCATTATTAGGTCCCGGAAATGAATTTTTTCTGCAGAAAACCTGCTGTTTTTCATTAATTTTAAACGTCAAAATTGTAAAACGTATGAAAAATTTTCAAAATTTATTTTCTAAAGTAAACCCCTTAGATTTACAAGTTCTGTAGCTTAAGATCTATTGAATACTTTTTCATAATTTTTAAAATTATGACGTTAAAATGTCCCTGAAGCGTAATAAACTGGGCAATTTCTTTTCTTTTGCACTTAAATGAACGTTGTGTATAATGCTGGAATACCAAAAAAAACTTTACTTTGGAATTTTTGAAAATTTCGAGACTTTAATGAGAATCAACCCTGCACAATTTTGTATAAGCTTGCACTATTGTTCATTAGAAAAAACTTTTCATGAATAAATTTGAAATTATTTTTGAGAAAATTTTGGAACCGTCGTAAGAATTTAATGTATCAAAAATATTTATATTACATAATTTCTTTGACAAGGATTTTGCGCATTACAAGATAGTGTGGAACAACTAACACATAATTAGTTTAGTATTAACCTGTGTGCGAGGACACTGCCCCTGCAGTCCCCCTTTTAGCTTTTTGAATTTCTTAAATGGAGAGCAGACTGAATAATGAGGTTTGGAAAATGCTCTAGTTATTACGTAGAGCCTTCCTCTGAAATGTTCACGGTAGGGGCAGCTTTTCCTCGTGGGGGACATGCGTGAGTTGAAAGTGATCAACAGGCGGTTTTATATAAGAGAAGCGTATGATCAGCATTCAGGACGTATTTTTTATTTGCAGGTGTGTGTGTGTATATATATATACAGGGTGTCCAGAAGCTCCCGTTACAAAAAAATACCACAAATTCTGTGTTGCCAGACATGAAGAATGGCAGGTCCAGTTTTTCCGAAAAAAAGTTTGTCTTTGAGAAAATTGAGTTTGAAAATCACTTCCGGGGCGCGAAATTCAAACCGGCCGCAACGACACTGCAGACAGCGGCGTCACTTTCTGCGCGGAGCATTTCCTCGTTTCTCCGCGTAAACGGTGAAACAGTCGAGTAATATTCTGGAAAGCATCGCGTTGCTTACACTAGAATACTTAATAGTATCAAGTATTTGCAGGTTCTATTCAACAAACATATTTTAAATGTACGTACAGAAAATGGAGTTTTGTTCAAAATGATAGCCACGGTACACGGCGGTGTAAACGTAAATGATGAACACGATCCAACATTTATGAAAAAGATTGAATCTCCTGGAATGCTCGAATTCTTATTTTTAGCACACAAAGAAGCATTTAGGAGATATTCGTAGGAGTATTCGTTAATGAAAATACTGAGTTTATTGATTATCTTTGGAATTTGAATTGATTCTCCCGGGTTTCATTTTCTGAATTCTCAAACTAACAATAGCCAGCTTTTTACTTCTTAATAAACGATTGCACGGTTTATCTAAGATGTAGCCCTAATTGATGGATATCAATATTTACCCCCTCAAATATATTGCATCTTTCCTAAATAAAAGTATCTGTTTGTGCCGTAAAAGATCCATGAACTTCAATACCACCCTTCAAATATTATTTTAGCTTAAGTAATATGTGGTACAGTAAGAGCACTTCCTGCTGCCGCAGCGAAAGCGTTCCGAAATTACTGCTATTGCAAAATATGCTAAACTGTTCTACGTGGAACATCGAAGTTAAGGCAAGCGGCCACGATTATCCATTTCTCCAAGATCTACCCGCCGCTTTGCTTTTCCAGATGCAAGATCAGAGCATGTCTTTCTCCCATATCTTCGTTACTTCGTGAAACCATTTCATAAGGCAGTTGACAGCTACTCGGGAAAAGTATTCTTTGAGTTGTTTTGTTTCTTTGAGCTTGCATTGTAGTTAGCAGATACATACACAAATGAGTAACGACCATTTCTTCAATTTAATTCTTCGAGGTTACTACGTAGTACAGAATGTAAGGGAGTAGAAACAGTTCACTACTACACTACTTGAGTGTTGTAATTTTCAATATTTTTCTTTGATATTTTCATAATGTACAACAAAAATCGGCAAAGAAGAAAAAATGCAGTATAATCATTTTTTAACCCCAAACCTTCTTTGAATTATTTAACTTTTTAAATTTATTTTAATGCAGAACCATTATCCTTACTACTTAAATATTTTAGAACATGTATATTTTGCTACTTTAAATTAGTTAGAAATACTTTACATGCAAGTCCTAAATCTTTCAGTTATATCTCTACATGTTCAATATTTTCATTTGTTTAAAAAATTAATCAATTTATAACAATTCTATTTAATAATTGCATACTCTCGAACTGCCGCACGAGCGTTGCCCCGGCACACGCCGAAGACTCAGTACATGTCGCAGTACTCATTAATTGAAAACATGCTTATTCTGGCCTCTCACACTCTAACTCGATATTTCTACTAATTTGCCTTGACGGCGCTTAGCTTTTAGTATACGCTGCCAGCGGCGGGACGCTGGGGGTAGTGCGGAGGGGTGGGAAGGGGAAAGATGACTCCGTACAGGTGCTTATTCAGCCATGATCACTGTGCGGGTCGGGTTTCGAACTGCGCGATCTGTTGTTTTGAGGCCAAACTGACATGCGGCTGAAGGGTGAATCACTTGGCGGCGGTGGCAGGTTCACCATACGATATAAACCACGCGGCCTAGCAAGTGACAAATGCAAGGACACCGACCACAATACGAGCTGCGAATGGCAGCGGTCCGGTAACCTCAGTTAATCACGGTCAAACTTTTGCCTGCTAGGATATTTGAGTTCTTTTGAAGTATTTGTACATCGTGCAATGAAACATCACAGTTATTCTCAGTCTCAGTTTTACCCTTTCACACCAGTAATATAGTAGTTTTGATTTTTTTATTCATTGTTGCATGGCACATATGGCGACGCTATTTATCTCTGTTGATATTGGCCTGTGAGTTTGGTTAATGGCCTACGTGCCCCTACAAAGATTCTTCAATGCACTGTTCGGTCTACATCTCCGCAAAATGACTGTAAGAAGCATCAATTGAAATTCCGCGCCCAGAGCTAAACTCAGTATTTTCATGTACGAATATATCATTTCCAAAACGCTTTTAGTATATCACAATATTTAGAATGATCTTCAGCAGACTATCATTTACGTGGCAATCTTCAGCCCAAAGCACTAGTTCATATTAATATGTGCTAAAAATAAGAATTCGAGCATTCCAGGAGATTCAATCTTTTTCATAAATGTTGGATCGTGTTCATCATTTACGTTTACACCGCCGTGTACCGTGGCTATCATTTTGAACAAAACTCCATTTTCTGTACGTACATTTAAAATATGTTTGTTGAATAGAACCTGCAAATACTTGATACTATTAAGTATTCTAGTGTAAGCAACGCGATGCTTTCCAGAATATTACTCAACTGTTTCACCGTTTACGCGGAGAAACGAGGAAATGCTCCGCGCAGAAAGTGACGCCGCTGTCTGCAGTGTCGTTGCGGCCGGTTTGAATTTCGCGCCCCGGAAGTGATTTTCAAACTCACTTTTCTCAAAGACAAAATTTTTTTCGGAAAAACTGGACCTGCCATTCTTCATGTCTGGCAACACAGAATTTGTGGTATTTTTTTGTAACGGGAGCTTCTGGACACCTGTATATATATATATATATATATATATATATATATATATATATATATATACATATATATATACTTGTTTGAGCCACCTCTCTTCTGGCATTTTCAGCAGATGACCGTACCATTGAAGCCTTTTTTCGTTCTACAGTATCTATTATATCCTTTTGAATTTCCATTTTATCCTTTATTTCATCATTACGTATGTGGTGTAAACGAGATATTCTGCAACTTCGTCTCAGAAAGTTCATTTGAATCGTCAATAATCTCTTTTTGTTTTTTGGGGTTAGTTCCCATCCTTCTGAGCCATATGTAACAATGCTCTATATTATGGTACTGTATATATTTTTCTTTGTTTTCTTTGATAACTGGGAGTTCCACAGAATTGAATTTAGCATATTTGTGACTCGTTTACCTTGATTTATCTTATTATTAATATCCTTGTTGCTTGTACCCTCTTTTGAAACTCTACAGCCTAAATATTTAAAATCATCACATAATTGTATTTTGCCATTTCCGTCCATATCGTCTCCTGTATTATTTCAGTAGTGTACCTTTGGGTTCCGGCTCTCAAAGAAACGTTTTTCACACCATAATCTACAAGATGAGAGATACCCTGATCCATTCAATTAACTTTTCGGTTCCACGCTTCAATACTATCAAGGCCACCTCAATATTTCAGTCCTTCCTGCTGGTAGCAATTTTTGTGGCGACACGCTTAGAAGGCTTAGATTCGACAATCTTTATTTACGCTTTCTGTTAACACCGTAGTTTGTGCAGTCTGACGAGGTTCATTTGCAAAATCATTAATTTAAGATTTGCTCTACAGCAACAACTAGAAGTATTATTATACTTGCTTGATACCTATACCTATGAAGATAGTTTCCTATGCGTGTAGTGAAACTATTCAATTAACATTTTTTCGTGGTCTATAAGTGCTGTGTACTTAATTGTGGAAGGATGTGGGTGTTCAGTGAAGAGTGAAGACTGTGTTTGTGTTTTACCTGTACGAATATTTTCGTTATCATTCGATGAAATTTTCAAGTCAACGGGTTCAGACACGTAGCTTTCTCAAAAGGAAAAAGCTAATATTTTTGTGACTATCACGAAAAACTAAAACCTAACTGACAAATAATATTGAATAATTACTTCAAATGTCTTTAAGTAAGTGTTGGAAATTGTTCCAAGCAAATTCTCCATGATATTGAATAAATATTTATTGAATATTTCGTTTACCCATTAATTGCATTGTTTTTTATTTTATTTGTAATTGCATTAGTACATTGCAAGTTACCTTTATAGATTTTAAACAAATAAACACGTTTCGTTAACTACTTTCCCTCTTAGAATGAAAATAGGAGGATAGAGATGAGTGTGGGGTCTAACATGCCAGAGTTCTCGCACGGTTACGCAGAGGTAGTGGGGGAAAACTTGTGCTATGGCACAACACAAAGAACAAACTTTTTAAACTAGCTAAAGTAAAATAGCTTGAAATAATGGAAAACAAAAATCAAAACCCGCTAGCCTACAATACTACGTGAATCAATTAAAAAACAACTAAATTTAAAATTATAGAAAGAATAGTGCAAGTCACCCGACAACTGCCAATGATCGTAGTCCAAACACGCGATTTAAATGTTGGCGGTATCTGGAAATATGTACACCAACGCCCAACTGCAAACTCATATTGTAAATAAAACACCGTTTGATATTAAACTCAATGTGTGGGTTCATTAAGATATTAAAAATGCAAACATAGTTTGAACAACATTCCCATGTACCGAAGTGGGCTTACTAATGCCTACTAAATTGATTCTAATGCTAACAAATGGTATTTAGTACTCAAAGGTGAAAACATTAGTTTGCTTATTTTTTGGCTCGGAATTGTTTTTCTTGAGGTACGTAAGGACGCAGAAAATAATTCAATACTTTTTAGTAAACAAATAATTTTTCAATTTTCTCACCCCAGCATCCTGACTCTCCAAAACCCACTCGGTTCTTCATAATAAATCAAGGAAAGTTAAATAATATTGCAATGAGTAGGTCTGTTCTTGCCCGATCCGGTATTTTCGCACTACTTTACTAGGCTTTCTCAAGAGAGACCTTTTCTATTATTTGACTATCAAGGAAAGCGAAAAGCTAACTCTCACGGAAGATTGAAAAAAATCTTCAAATGTTGTTTTTAAAGAAGTGTGAATTGTTCCAAGAACATCTCTCTATAATGTTGAATAAACTTTAATTGAAAATGTGTTTCAAACATCAATTGCATTGTTATTTTGTTTGATATTCTGTAAGTACATTAATAGTTCCTCTCCTTTACGGAACGGATAGACAAATGGATAAGGATAGGGTGGGATTTAACATGCGAGAGTTCTCGCACGGGTACACTAGTATCCATATATCAGTGCCAAAACCGTTGTTGGTCTATTTTCACGCGATAAATGCAGCCGGGGCGAAGCAAATCCTTTCGTCTGTCGCGCGTGATAAGGCGACTGGCCGCCCGAAAGTCAACTGAGGACGGGCCGAGTGACCTTGCCTGCTTCCCGAACGAGTCGGCGCAGACGTCTAGACTGAGCCGCCTGCACGTGGAGCCCAATTATAATGCAAAGGAGATTTTTGGCATTCAAGGTTGGTCCCCGCGCTCATGACCAGTGCTTATTATGCAGATGGCCCGGTGCATTGGGCGCGTCATTACGGCGGGGAAAAGCGACGCGTGTCCGATGTTTTTTAATCCGTTGTTAATCGCCGCCGTCAATTGCTCGCGCGGGCTAGACGCTGTAAACGGATGCATTTCTGGGGGTCGTTGCCACCGAAACTTTGACATGTGTCGCGAGCTACGGCTAGACAATTCTGTGGTCACGGGGTAAAAGTTTTTAACCCTCAGTTGGGGTGGTGAAAATTCTAGGACATAAGTGGAGTTGTGGGGTCGAAAATGATACCACCTAATACCGATGAAACGAAACACTTTATTAGTTGTATATGTTTTGAAATTATACAAATAACGAATAATATGGGTAATAATGAAGAATTAGGCAAGAAATTCTAGGATAATATTTAATAAAAATTCAAAAAATAATGAAAAGAAAAATTACTGCTGAGAATAATATATTGAGTTATTTAATAATGGAATGAACAATACTCGATGAAAACACTTAATAATACTGATAAAACTCATACATCACATAAGAATAATTATATATTTGTTAACAATTTGATCATCTGGTTATTATATTTAATTTAATTTAAAAGTTTCTAGTCACTATATTCTTCGTACATAACGCATCGACATGCCTGGCGAAGAAATTTATGGCAAGAAAAAAATTACTCCCAGTTCGTGACGTAGTCTGTGAGTCAACGACAAAAGTGAAAGCTATACAGAAGGAATTAAAGAAGAAAGGGTTTTCAAAGAAATGCCAGGGGTGTACAGCTTGATTGGCATCGAAAATGACTTCACAACTCCACCTAAGGGTTATGTCAATTTTTGGCAAAATTGGGTTAAGCACTGAAACTACAAGTTAATTATCTATATTTTATTATAGTAAAACGACCGAATTCAAATGTTGCCTCCTTAACGAGAAAAACACATGAAGAAATTGCGTTTAGCGTAGGAACAAGCGGTGGATCAAAAATCTAACCCTTGTTTTCTCCAAACTAAGATTTTTGACTAAAGAACTTTTACCCCTTAACCACAGACTTAATGCATTTCCATCCGATACTCGTGTAAAATATAGTGTGAAGTCCTGTAAAGGTGTTGGAGAACTTTTGCTTCACCACAGTTTGACTTTGTTTATATACAGTTGAGGGAATTAATTTTCTTCGGACAAGATTCTTTGTAATGGGCAACCTTCAGAAATCCTATTCAAAGCTGTCCTGTCAAAGTTTAGAAATCCTGTGGTCGCTTGGTAAAGTTCTTAATTCCTTAACTAAGCCTGTCTACTTGAGATATAATTAATGGATAATTTTCTAGAAATGTAATTATTAAATATTAGTATATAATCATGTTGAAAGGCTTTATACAAATGTTATTGCCGGTCACGTTGTGAAAGACCTTTGATAAGTGATGTAACATAGAAATGCAAAGAAAGTAGGAACGTAGTTTTAAAATGAGAATTTTTATCACTGACATCACCGTCATGATAAACTTCTGCCACTGCAGAACTTCCTAAGTTGTGTTTCTTATTAGTTTTAAAATGTTAACTTAAGGTTGATTAGTTGCAATCAAGATATTGACTGTAAACACAAATGTAAGATCTAAATAAACAAAAGGTCTGTAGACATTTGTGACTTTCAGCGACACGCGCTATTTTCAAACAGAATATGACGAGTTTGGCGGATTCTAATGATAATTTGTACGCGTTTTGGTTCATATAAAGCAAGATTTTATTTCTTGAGAAGATGAACATTGCATTCATTGATTTTGAAAAAGCTTTGGCAGAGTAAATAGAAGATTATAGGCCGTAATGGATAGAAGTGACTTTCCAAAAGATTTTAAACGTAGCTAACATTGTATATAAAAATGCAAAGATCCGAATAAGAATAAATTCACATCAATCACAAACATTAAAAACTAGCCATGGATTAAAACAAGGTTGCAGCCTTTCCCCAATACTATTTAACATGTACGTAGACGAAATTCGTAGACAATGGAAAATTAAAAAAAAGGGAGACGATTGAACGGAAATATTTATATTAATACTCTACTATTTGGTGATAATCAACTCATTGTATATGAATGGGAAGCTAATCGCCAAATATCGCTTCATCAATTAAATCTAATGTGTAAAAATTATAATACAAAAATATTAAAACAGAATACGAAGGTCATGGATTTCAATGGAGTTTTATCCATTAGAACGAAGGTATGCCTGGATAACCAAACGAGACAGAACACTGCACAGCTAGACAAAGAAATAAGACTTAGAAAGAAGTAGAAGAGAATTAGAAAGTCTCGTAATTGACGAATATTCTCGTTTTCCAACAAGGTACGTCGACTCACGAATACAATATCAGAAAGGTCAGCTGTCCTTGCGTGCTAAAGCGTATAATTTACCAAGTTCTAATTGCACTGTTTTTGTAACAAATACTTTTCAAATATTAACAATATTTATATCATTGCATTGCATTTTGAAAGATCTTGAGAATGATGGAGAAAAAATATATACTTCCATTTAAAAATCCAAAGTTGTGTCAATATCTCCAAAATTACATACGGTACTAATAAGAAAATGAAATATGTTATTTGCCCCATCATTTGCAACAACATTGTGCAAATAGCATCTCGATACCTCGAATCGTTTTCAAGATATTTGCTGTGGACAACTTAGATGCTCCACGCTGTATCTGTTAGACCTTCGGCGTTTATGCCTATTAATTGAATCTTCTAATTGTAAACCTCATTTGGTATAAGATCCTCTCTCGCGTAGATCTTATGTCGCATTAGATCTGGTTCGCAATAGACGTCCTATTCATTAAGCCTAACGAGTATTAGACCTTTTGTCCGTGGACCTAACGACGCGAAACCTAATGTGATGTTTTCCGAAGTATGAAAGTAATTCGAGAATCCTCCTGTATATTGTTGTTGAATAAAAACGTAAGTTAATGGGTAATTTACTCGTATCTGTATTATAAGCAATTGACAGTCGTTCTAGCCCATCTGCGTTTGGAGCATCAAATCATGCCGTTATAAATGTTATTCACTATCGTAGAGCATTTGTGCTCTTTTCGATTATAATCTGCATAAACACAGCTTTCACTCATTTCAAGCAGAATTGCCCAAAATAGTTGTTTGTGAAGTATTGCTTCCGTTTAAAAATACTACATGGGTATTGTGCTAAAAATAATGTAATCGGAACAAAAGTCGAAATCCAGTTAGAAGTAGGTATTCTCTGTAAACATTTTCTGTAACTACTTCACATAAATGTTTTTCTGATTGCCTACATTAACATAAAATCATAAAAAACATTCGTTTTTTAAACAAATGTATTAGCAAGATAGTTTTCCCTCATCAGACTCTTTTTTCTAGTCTCTGAACTAAATCTGATTCCAACCTCAATAATTTTTTTTGTTTTAGAATGTTATCTCTTTTGTCCATTTGTTCTTCGGTGAAGATTTTTTTGTTTCTAGGAAGAGATCATGTAAAAGTAAATTTGTATCAAGTCACACTTCGCCAATTCCAATTCGTTGTAGAATTGTTTAAATATTGTCGGCTACATTGATATTTGATGTGAGCAAAATCGTGTATGGACTAAACACAACAAAATTACTGGGCTCAATGTGGCTTCGATCAGGTTCTATATGGAACCTGTTGTGGAACCTCACGAAGTGCAAAACTATAGAAAATTGGACATAGAGTTTTCTTGCAAACATATGGAAATTACTAGTTTAATTCCACAAATAAAATGTGTCGTAAATTCCTAATTATAATTGCGGAAAAATGCACTAGTAGTATGTTCAGTTAAGAATTTCGAAGTTTTCTGAAACTTTTCGTCCTACAGTGCAAAATGTTTTACGTAAAAATGAATGAACGATTGGCAGACGTTTTTCTGAAAATATTACTTGCGTAAAACGGTCGTTATTAATTATTTGATTTATTCTACATACCTGCTCGCGAATTGGCCATTCCAGGACCACGCGAACGCGCCTCTTGTACTCGCCGAGGCCCAGTCACATTCTCCCGGGGCAAGTGCACGTGACCTTCGTGGGGGGCCCTTTCTGGGGGGATGAAGTATGAGATGATGATGACGAAGGGTGAATACACAATCACAAACTCAAACACAACCGTGCTCGAGGCGGGGCTTGAACCCGCGATTCTTCCTTACCACGGCACCACTGACTGAGCGATCTCGGCTATCCGGGTCAGCTTATATTTTAATTATTGTTTAATACTTTATTTCATATTCACGATTTTGGTCCAGTAGTGACCGTTTGCAAATTTCAAAATTTTGGTAGCTGTCAGATTCTCGATTGTGCTGTTCAAACGGAATTCTACCCCCAGAACGTATCTAAGATCAAAATATGTAAAACAAAAGTATCGACTCATGTTTCATTATTACTGTACCAAACTTAATAAGATATTTTCAGCTTATTCTTTATATAAATAAAATTTTCTTTTCAAATGTTTACCTTTCTTTCGCTTCTAATTTTAATTTTTCCAATTTTGTACTTGGAACTGCTACTGTGCCAGTTCTGTTACCCTAAGGCAAAATAAAAAAAAACTGTGGGAAATGTTCGATAACATATTGGTTGGCTTTTGTAACTGTTATTAATAGAAAAATATTGGGGAGGGGAGAATGACTACATTAATGATTATAGAGAAACACTTAATTATTCGGAACTGGTACTGTACTTTCACGTCATCAATTGTAATGAAATTTGAATCAATTTTTTTAAAAAAAGAACTAGGATGTAGTGGAAATTATTCTCCACTAGTGCAGGCGGTGAGGCTTTTCGTGGCTGCTGCTCGCCCAGCGCCCCCGCCGCCCCGGGGCCCGTCTGCCCCCGACGCCCTTCACGCCCGCCGCAGACAGAAAAAGGCGGCCACAAGCGCAACCACCAACCACCCGACCACGCGACCACCCGCCCGCCCGTCGTTTTATTCCGTCTTGCGGCGTTTCGGCGAGGGCGATCTCGATCAATAAGCGATTGGCGCCCGCCGCCCGCCGCACGGCGCGCCTTCCATGTTTCATCCCCGCGCGCCAGCCGCTAATTGGCCCGTTCGACCCGCCAATGGCAGCCCGCGCCGCCCCCGCCCCCGCCCCCGCCCCCGCCCGCGTGATTCCTGGCGGCCGCCGCGGCCGCCGCCGCCGCCCGTCCGACGGGCTTAGTCTAATTTCGGCGCGAGGGAAACACGCGGTGCCCCTCATTAAGTGCCAGACGTGGTAATAAGAGCAAATATGGCGTCTATTAACTGTCTGGGAAGCGTTGTGCGGCGCGGCGCGCCAGAGGTCACCCGCGACCCGTCACCTCGGCCAGATTCCGGTACTCGCCCCGGCCCCGTCTGGCTGCCTCCGCCCTTGCCGTCCCGCCGCCCCCCCCCCCACTCCCCGCCGCCCTATCCACGCTCGTATGCCGGGAATCGGGCCGGAAATTAAACAAAAATCTCAATTCTTTTTCCGTTAACGTTTTTTTTTATCTAAGACCCTTCTTCAAATACAGGGCTGCTCAAATTATACTTCGGTTTTTCTTTCTTGGCGCACGGCGGTGTCTCATCAAAATGGAATCTCTCACGGTATTTCGCGTCGTTCCCCGTTTTGCCGCCAGGGATCGCATGATCGCCAGCACTGCTCGATACAGGCGCGATCATGCGACTCCTAGCGGCACAACGGAGATCGACGTGAGATATTCCATTTTATTGACACCCCCCCACCGTGCGCCAAGAAAGAAAAACCGAAGTATAGAAGGGCTTACGAGCCACATGTCAAATTCTAGTGCCGCCGCGGGCCGTACTGTCATTTAAGATGTTTTTTATAACCACTGAGATTATACTCAAATATATACAGGATGAGGCGCCTAAGATGCCCACAGGAAATATCTTCGAAGCGGTTGGAGGTATTGGGATGACGTTTACGCCAAGTTGTTGCAAGTAATGGGGGAAATAACATATTCAATCTTCTTTTTTGTGTCTTATGTAATTTTGGAGATCTCGACACAACTTCGATTTTTTAAATGGAAGGATATATTTTTTTCACTATCATTCTAAAGTTCTCAAAGAGATAAATACAATGATATAAGTATTCATAGTTTTCGGAGAGAAACTGTAGAAGAAAATGCGGTCTACATTTCCTCAGAAACCAGTGATTCACGCCCTTCCTTAACAGGTTTCTGGCAGGTGAAAATATTGTCACTCGTTCTTTGCTCTCATAGCGTTTCGTTCTCTCGAGAGAATTTATTATGTTAGACCTTCGCCTATGAAAGTATTTACGAGCGGTAGTTCATAATTGTAACAAACTTTTACACTCTTTAAAAAACCTTCATTGAAGCGAAGGCATACATGATGAAATTTACGAATGAAGAAAAATTCGATATCCTTCTTCTGTACGGTGAATGTGGAAGGAACGCAAAGCGAACTGTGAAAATGTACGCTGAAAGGTACCCTAATCGGAAACCTGTATCACGGAGAACTTTGGTAAGAATATGCCGTTTGTTATCTAGCGGTGACTGGAATTCTAAATCACGAAAGAGAAATAAGCGTGCTACTGATGAGAACATGGAAGCAGATGTTATTGCATATGTGGCTACAAACCTCCATGTGAGTTCGCCAGATATTGCCCGAAACTCAGGAATAAGCCAGAGGAGTGTTCTTCGTATACTGCACCGGCACAAATGTCATCCTCATCACGTTAGTCTTCACCAACAATTGAGTGAAAGGGATTTTGAACAACGTGTTCAGTTTTGTAGGTTTTCTCTTACGTAACCGAGAGACGACAAATGTTCCTAAATAAAATACTTTTCAGTGATGAAGCGACATTCACAAACCACGGACAAGTGAATCTAAGGAACATGCATTATTGGGCGACGTAGAACCTGAAGTGGATTCGTCAAGTGGAATACCAGCGGCCGTGGAGTGTCAACGTCTGGTGCGGGATCTTTGATGATTTTATCATCGGTCCATACTTCATTGAAGGAAACATGACAGGTGAAGTGTACTCTAAATTTCTCAAAGAGACCTTGCTGACGCTGCTAGATGAAATTCCCTTGGCGTTGCGTCTTAGTATGTGGTATCAGCACGATGGTTGCCCTGCACATTCTGCCAATGTGTCAAGGCAACTTCTAAATGAAGTGTATACAGGTCGGTGGATAGGGAAAGGTGGTGTAGCAAATTGGCCGCCACGCTCACCTAATCTCACACCACTCGATTTTTTCCTGTGGGGAACTTTGAAAAACATTGTTTATGCAAACATACCTTCGACTCCAGAAGACATGAAGAGGCGCATAAAGGAAGCTTGCGGTCAGATCAAGCAAGGAACTTTCCAATCCGTGCGTCGGTGTCTGGAAACGAGACTGGAAATGTGTATTTCTATGGACGGTAAACACATTGAGCACATGACGTGAAGAGTACCCTGCATTGTATTTTTTTTGGGGGGGAGGGAGGAGAAGTAAATTTGTTTTTATGCGTTCTCATGGTCTTGTAGTATTGTCAACATTTTTCAATTATTTCGATTTCTTGTATTTACCTCCTTATGTATGTTTCTCTGTTACTGCATTGGCTTACAGCATAACAAATGTAAACTTTGTAAATAACTACCCAAACAACAGAATCAAATTTGTGTTTGTATTTCACAATGGTATGCATTTATTGTTCAATTTAGATAATAAGATAGCAACCAAATTCACATTTTTCTTGGGCTCACTCATAAAATGTAAATTTCGTCTTTGATTATTTTAAATTATTAAGTTGTCGCATTCGTAGGTTCCTCTTCCTATGATATAATTCATAATGTCTTTACTACTGAAATAGATCGGAAGATAGTATAAGAATTCATTGTCTTTCTATTGATCTCATTTCATACCACTTAAAATTACAAACGAACGCTGTTTCTCACTTGCTTTGCCGTTTATACTGGAATAGAGAAATGCGCAAGTATCATACGGCACATTAAATAAAATTTGTTAAATAAATTTAATTAATAAAACTGTCACTTGCACGGCTTTCGCCGACTCCACGTTGGAATCACTTAACGTAGGTAAAATCAGTCTGTTGATCTACGAAAGCGAGTTCAGACACGGAAAGCTACAAAGTTGAAATACATCAGCGCATGCAAGGTCAAACGCACTTTCCACCAACAAGGAACATTCCTTCGGAACGTGAAATTCCACGTCCATGAGGTGCTTTCTGAGAAAACCATGTGTTTTTGCAAAAGTATCTCTTCGAATATTATGAATACTTGTATCATTGTATTCGTCTCCTTGAGAACTTTAGAATGATAGTGAAAAAAAATATATACTTCCATTTAAAAAATCGAAGTTGTGTCGATATCTCCAAAATTACAAAACTTACAAACAAGAAAATTGAATATATTATTTCCCCCCTTACTTGCAACAACTTGGCGTAAACCTCATCCCAATACCTCAAACCGTTTCGAAGATACTTGCTGTGGGCATCTTAGGCGCCTCACCTGTATATTAGATACGACTTTTATTTAACACATTTAATAATTAATGTACACACAACGAGAAAATTAATATATCATTAAATAAAAATAAGATGAATTGTGCAATTGCATTGTTTTTGGTTGGTATAATAAAATTTTTCAAAGCAGTCGCGGACCGCACAAAAAGATTCGGTGGGCCGTGTGCGGCTCGTGGGTCGCTAGTTGGAAAGCTTGTTCTAATGTTCTCTGCGCACCGTTCTAATATTAGCTTCTTTAAATGATCTCTTCTCAAGTCATCTTTTTCTGAGTAATTATAACATGAACGATACACATTTGCTGTAAAGACCTATCCCTCTGAGCCGACATTGCTTTTGAGCACGTATTTACAAGTTCCTAGACAAACTGGGTGGATTCAAAATATTATTCCTCATCCTCACGGTCACATCTTTTATAAAACGAGTTTTATAAAACGTACAGTACATAAAATGCTTTAAAAAAGTTTCATTAAATAAGTGCTTGCAGGTAATTAGATCATTAGGATTACCATGAAGAACATAGTAATCGGCCAAATTTTTCGTTTTCCAACAAGGTGCGTCGACTCACGTATACGATAAAAGCACGGTCAGCTGTCTTTGCACAATGCAGCATGGCGTTTACCAAGTTCTAATTGCACAGTTTTTGCAAAAAATACTTTTCGAATATGATCAATATTTATATAATTGCATTTTATTTTTAAAGAACTTTCGAATGCTGGAGAATATATATATATATATATATATATATATATATATATATATATATATATATTGTAATATACAAAATATTACAGAACAAACGCCGCGCGTTAATCTGGACGGACGGAGCTGTAATATACAAAAATATTACAAAACAAACGCCGCGCTTCAATCTGGACGGTCGCGGTTACTAGGTAACGAAGGTTGTTGACGCGCGAGAAGGGGGCCCTGGACGAGAGTAGAGTTGGTGGTTGACTGGCATCCTGGTGGTAGCGGCGCGTATGTAACCTGAATTATTAAAGTTGGACATCGACGCGAATAGGGAGGACAAATTGTTGAACAAGTGTGCAAGAAGTGAGCAGCAAGAAAGAAGCAGACGGATTTTCGGCGCGGAAGTCAAGGGGCTACGAACTGCGGAGCCATCGTTTCACAACGCCAGACAATTTGGTACCGTGAACTTAATGCATGAAATCAAGCAAGAGAATTTTTATATTGTTAATCTCAAATTCCATTCTTAATAAACAAAATTATTGTTGTGCCACGTTGTATGTAATTCCTTCGGAATATAAATAATTTCAGACTTCCAGGCTTCTCTGTACAGAGAGCATGAGAACCAAAGAACTGAGCTAGTAAATTATATTAGATAAAATAAATCATTCATTATTATTTTATCACTATATATATATACATATATATATAGATATATATATACGGTTCCTCCATTTAAAAATCCAAAGTTGTGTCAATATCTCAAAAATTACATACGCTACTAATAAGAAAATGAAATATGTTATTTGCCCCATCATCTGCAACAACATGGCGCAAATAGCATCTCGATACCTTAAACCGTTTTCAACATATTTGCATTGAATTGATGCCTTATTTTTGTGGCGAGACTCAGGCCATGAGGCCTGCTCTTCCGTCTGACCATGCAAATTTCGCTACGCTCCTTTCACCAACTAGCGGAGAAAGAAGGTATATTATCTCGGGCGACGAAACAAGCGATTTGAATTTAGCTCAGAGGCTTCATTTAGGCTTGAGGATCTTTTACATGCAAGTAAATCTGGAAGTAACATGGAACAGCCGGCTTTACTTCGCCTCCGAAGGAAGGTGTACGAAGGATTTTTTCGCCCTTAAAAATCCATGGCTTCGATCGGGTTTGAACACGCGAACTTGGGTACAGCAGTCCGTTGCGCTAACCGCTACTCCACCGCAAACCGCATATTTGCTGTGGCCAACTTAGGTGGTCCACTCTGTAGAGCAGGCCGCTCCAACTCTGCTGCCCGCGGGCGGGCACGCCGGTGCCCACGAGCCACCGCGGGCACTGGCGGGCACAGACGGCTGTCAACACTCGCTGATGGCATCTGGCGAAATGTAAGCTCTAGGGGCTCGAGTTGGCCTTGGCCTTTGGCCACAATTCGTCGCTGATAGCCGAAGCAGGGAGCGGAGGGCACACCAGGGCTGATACTCGGAAAGACAGCTTTAACAGGAAAAAATTTCATTCGGTTCAACAACAATATTTTATAAAATTAATTTTAGACTTTTTCTTAACAAGTGAAACAGTATCTGGTGTCAGTCCTTGGGCTGTTGCAATAGAACGCTCTTCAATGTATTGTCCTGACGTTGGGTTCTTTCTTTGTTTTTTATCCTTTTCATTGCAGAGAAAAGCTGCTCACAACAATATGTCGACTCAAACATAAATATTATCTTCTCTACATTTCATGAAACTTGGGAAAGACTTCCGTGGTAAATCCTGATACCATCGTGACAAATTAAGGGTATTAAAATATCTGTCCTTTCGTATAAGTACGGAATTCCGCAAATCTATTATCTCCAACTACATCGGCGATGGCATGGCGACAGAAACAGGGGTTGTGACTACCTCTGCCAGCCATCGCACTCCTCACGTTGCTTGCACGAAAAGAAAAGCGAAGGTGATAAGAGCGCCTCCCCCTCCACCTCGCCCATGCCCGCGAGAGGCTGAGTTGGAGCAGCCTGGTACAGAGGGCCGTGAACAAGTGATGCTCTTTCGGAAGCTCGCTTTCCTGCCAGCCAACACCTTTCGTCATTTATTTATTTATTTGGTTAAAAACAGTAAAAACTGTATATGACGTGTGGGGAAAGAGATTATCTACGCACATTTTCGTGAGGCGCAGAATTTAAAAATAAATAAATAAATAAAATAAAAATTTGAAAAATGTTTGTTCCCAAGTTATCAAAAATCACTTTCAACGGTAAATGAACTGATTTGATTTTTCTGCATTGCTAACAAAATAGTAATGAACATCAGTTCTACTCCTACCATTACAAGCAAAAGGAGTGCTCCACAAAACGTGCGCACAGTGAAGCTACATTTACGTCCAGAAGCAAAAGAAGGGGCCATCTCAGCATTTGCTCAATGGATCAGGGAATTGGACAAAAAACTGATCGAGATGGGAGTCATTGACCCGGAAGCTGAAGTATATTACTTATTACAGGCGTATTAAATATTGTTTTAAAATGTATACAATGCAAACGTAAACTAATTCATTATATATCATTGTTTTGTTAAAATAAACATTATTTTTCTTTTTGACGATCAGTATAGTCTCTAATTGTATAGAATCAGTTTTGCAGCAGAAAAGATTTTACTTTTAACTTAAATTTGTGTACCGACTTTAATTGTTTAATGTCACCTGACAATGCGTTGTAAAGTAACGTTCATTTCAATACTCGTTTAGTGTATCTCCTACGAGGAAACTAACCTAACCTACAAGTTCGTGTTGTACGTCTGAACGCAAATATGGCGCATTTTGTTTTCGTGTAGGCGCAAGAAACTCCCTTCTGATATCATATTCCAACAACCACCATAAGACACACAACATAAAACAACACACAACAACAACAATAACAACAACAAACACACACAAGAAAACACAAACACTAACCCCTCGAGGCAAGCACCAGCAGCTACAACTCCCTCTAAACCAATAATACCTCTGGCATATATGAATATCTCTGGCATAAATAAAGGAAGCACAGACAAATTGTAAATAATGTGAATTTTTGTACATAAAACAATAGGTTTAGACTATAGGATTAATTTAGGATTAATAATTAGGATTAAGGATTAAATAGTAATAACTTAGACTTAAGATTAGATGTAAGGTTACAAGATGTAGTAAGACGTGAGACAATTGCCAAATTAAGTAACCTAATCAAACATTATCCAAATATTGTGCTCTCCTATTAATCTACATACAAAACTGCAATTGTTGTCAACTATTATATTGTGTTATAGTTATGTATTATATATTTTAGTATTAGTATGTAACACTCATGTATTGTTAAATGTATTCATGTATCTTGTATAACTTATGTATTGTATTTTGTATATCACCCACACAATATTGTAAAAACTGTACTAAATAAATAAAGAGATGCCCGGTAGCTGTGACGACGGGAAGTGAACTGAAACGGCACAAACATCACCATTTCATTTCTTCTAAACTGCCAACAAAAATAAATGGCGACCCAAACAAAAAGACTGACAAATTCAACAGACACCCAAAAAATGGGACAACCATAGGGTGTTCTGAACAACTTAAAATTCAAAGAAACTAAAAACACCCGGCGGAAGAGCTGCCCCCCCCAGGAGCAGGCCGCCACAAGATAGAATCTCTCGTATAAGACTCGCGGTTCTCTCACCAATTACATTGCTCTAGACGTTTAGAAGACTGTCTAGAATTTTACAAAAAATATGGCCATGCATTATGTGAGCATACACTGGAGATCACAATGTTCACTGCAAATTGTCGAATTTGAATCAATGATGTAACAGTTATTCATAAATAAAATTAAGAAAAAGGTGGTGCAGAGACGACAAGATCTGAATGTAGACTGTCATTTTAAATAAAGTCGGCGGACATTTTTGTGGTGTCGTGGATGATCTTTAACGCACAAACAGGATGCAAGCAGAAATAATCTTTTTTACTTTAAGCGCAAAAGTGTCCATAATCATTTGCACCAAAGTTCGGGAGTATATTTCAATTGGTTTGGTAACAACGTTTTGTTAATGCTCCATCAACGCTGAACTAATATTACCTCATGAGTCGCATGTGATGTGGCGAATAGGTTCAATCAACCGTTTACTGCAGGATATCAGCGTCCCGTTCAGTATTTGGTCTTTAATTCTACTTAAAAAGGTGTTGTTTTTAATGGAACTAGTTTAAAATAGTAAGATAAATCTCCTGAAATCAAGATCGCAGGTGATAATTTTTTTTAACTGCTTTATTTTTAGTCGCATCAACGACTAAGGTTATTAGCGACTACATTGTTTATACAAATATAATTTTCTAACAATCTAAACTAACATTACATTAACAAAAATATCATAGCATATATATAATCTAACATTGTATGGCATGTTATCGTGATAAATTGTGTCCTTTCTTTAATATCAATATAATTGCAATTTTGCACATTGCATTGTAATTTTACACGATTGTTTTAACTATTTCGACAAATGTGGCATTTTTTAAAAAATTATTTTCCTAAAGGTACGTACATAGATAGTTATTTAAACTTTACACATGTAATTTTGAAGCTTACTAACTTATTCTAAGCTTACATACTATACATGGGGAGGTGTCCCATTATGGGTCCTCTAATCTGGTTCTATGTCGGCGAATTGGATTTGGAAAACATGAAATGCGTATTTATTTTGGATTCTGGTTCTATGGATTGAGTTTTTTGAGAGTCTGAATTCTGAGAGTGCTAGAATTTAATGGATGTTCAAGTAGAGATTTGTAGCAAGGTATGTGATGTGATGATCTAATGATTCTATATTGAATTCCTTGTGAAGCTGTTTATTAGAAATGAACCATGAGGCGTTAGTAATGGATCTCAGAAATTGATTTTGAATGATTTGGAGTTTGCGAATATTGGTCTTGGCGGCATTAATCCACGTGGGACAGGCGTAAGTAATTGTGGGTCTTATTATGGTTTTATATAATGCTATGGCAGTATTGCATTGTAGTGAGCTGCGTCTGTTTATTATCGGTTTTAGCTGATGGAGTTTTGCCTTGGTTTGTAATATCCTTGATTCAATGTGATCGCGCCAATTTAATTTTGTATCGAGATGTAATCCTAAATATTTAACTGATTTGTTGGGAGGGTACCATTCTATAGAGATGTTGTTGACTGTTAGAGGAGTGGGAGGAGTATACTGTCGAAGTGAGAATATTTTTGCTGCTGTTTTGGTGGGGTTTAACTGTATTTTGTATTTCGCGGCCCAGCTATCAAGTGTGTGCAAGTATAATTCAGTGTTTACTCGTAAGTCTGCTAATGAATTGCCAGAAATGTACAGTGCTGTGGCATCTGCGAACTGAGCTAAATGAATGTTTTTCGATTGAGGGATGTCTGCTACATAAAGATTAAACAGAGTTGGTGATAACGGGGATCCTTGAGGTAGTCCTGCTTTAATACATCTGGGGTTGGAGAGGTGGCTATTGACATTGACGGAGAAAGTTCTATTACTTAAGAAGTTCATGATAATGGTGTGTAGGTAGTGAGGTGTGCCTATTTGCGTGAGTTTGTCACTGAGTGCTTGGTGCCATGTGCGGTCAAACGCCTGTGCTATATCTAACTAGTGATGCTTCCAACGCACATACTTTCTCGCTCTGCTTCTATACGGTCCTTATTGCTATTCCACTACTCCATAAACAAGCAAAAGTGTACTATACCAGCAAACCATTTCGGTACCCAGACCCGACAAACGAAACTCAAATTCAACGAACCGGCACTTAAACCACTACGCAACACCAACACCGCCTCTGTCGAACAGAGCCATAAAAGAATAGAACCGACCTAGAAAATGGTAAATGCATGACAAAGAAACAATTGATACGATGGTAATACGCTTTACAAATATAAGAAGAGAGATCAAAACTTGTTAAAACTGAAAAATTTGAACAAATATATACAAACATTTCCACGACATTTATCGCAATTACTTATATTTTAGTCAAAACGTAATTCTATCAATTTTATCATTAGGTGCCAGTGATTTTCAACATGCGAAAAACATGTCTTTCAAACATGACCAAGAAAGGCAGCGATAAACCGCATTACGAAGTATTCGTAAGCCCAGAAATTAATAATAATTTCTAAACCGTTAGGGATTATCATAATTTCTAAACCGTAAGTTTATCGCATGCCTTCTGGTTATATTGTATTACAATTTAGCGTTACAATGCTCATAATTTTACTTAAATTGGTTCATACAGATATATACTAGACAACTGTTCATTTGACATGTCATACGCTTCAGAAATCGAATAACAGAGTTGAAAAATTGTTTAAAAGACGCAGTTAGGGAAAACACAGACAAGTCCTGTCTATTTATCTATATTGAATCTTTTCGTGAGTAGAAGTACTTCAAATGATTTTCAATAAAGTATCTACACTCTTCAATGTTTTTTTCCTGCAACATCACATTCATTAAATTAAAATTCCGCTCGGGGGATCGAACTTGGTACCTTCCTTATTGAAGATCTCAACCCGAAGGTGCATTAACCAACCGCGCTACGAAACCGACTTGCGGAACAACTGCTTATATTTCAGTCAAAACGTACTTGTATCAGTTCTATCATTAGGAAGCCGGTAATTGTCAACATGCGAAAAACATGTCTTTCAAAAACATGACCAACAAAGGCAGCGGCGAACTGCTTATTCCACATAATTTATCGGATGATCGGCATTTGGAAAATAACTACTGCCATTCTATAGCACCACTAGTTTATTTATATACTTACCTTCCCTTCTTACACACGTGCAGGAAATTTTAAAAAAAATTTGGAGCAGTTTTTGAAAAAACCTTGTTTTGTAAATTTGAATCGCAATTTACGCAAAAACTATTCGTTTTCCAAAAAGTGGTACATGACCTTATTTGAAGTGCTAATTTTGTACAACCGGGCGAGGTTGTACTGGTTGTCTGAGGCGAAAATCTCTATCTTCAATTTTGCAGTTTTTAAACAGTTTTTTGCGATTTTCGAAAAATAGGGCTTATCAACGAAAATGATGCCTATGTCATTCCCTTCAACATTCTTCGCACTATTCAACGACAAAATATAATAAAAAAATTTGGAGCCATTTTTTTAATTTAGAAAATCTCAAAATGGGATTCATGTAAAGTATCCTCAAATACTAGGATATCGGTTTCAAATTCAAGAGGCCTTGAGACGAGTAAAACCCATCGGGGAATATCAATTTTGAAGAAAATCGACCGAACGGTTTAGGCGCTAGCGTTGACCACAGACGGACAGACGGACGGAATGTCGTCAATCGATTTTGCAGTATGAAGAAGCAACAAATCATGGATTTTGACTACACCACGAGATAGAGGATTTTTTTTCTCAATTTAGCAACAGGTTTTATCCACTTTTTTGTCACCAGATCCCTGCTATAAGAGATATTCTGACGAAAACTCCCCCTTTTCCGCCGCACGATTACATAGCTTTCTCTTCTTACGAAGTATTCGTAAGGCGAGAAAGTAAAAAGAGCGCTATGGTATAATGTTTTGATTGGAAGGCTGTGTAGATGTGTTCAGCTAGTCTCAGCAGTTGGTGTTGTGTAGATATTTTCTCTGTGAAACCGAATTGTACCTTGGGAATTGAATTGGTTACTTTCGAGAGTTTTTTAGTCTAGTTAGAATTAATTTTTCGAAAATTTTTGAGAAGGTAGTAAGCAAGCTGATAGGGCGGTAACTATTTATCTCTGTTGCGTTCTTTTTTGGTTTCGCTATGGGGATTACTATTGCATGTTTCCATGATTGGGGGAAATAACCAGTTCTGAAGCTAGAGTTGTATATATTATTTAAGTATGCTATTGCAGATATGGGTAGGTTTTTAATTGCCCCATTGGTGATATTGTCATGTTCTGGTGTTTTTTTGCTAGGAAGGATTTTAGTAATTTTATTAATTTCTGTGGGAGAGGCGAATTGTATATTATGATGTGGTCCGTTTGGGTATTTTTTACTACTTTGAGTGATTTTGTTATGTTCAGGGTGGAAGTTGGTGTTATTAACTACAAACGTTGTTTCGAAATATTTGGCGAGTTCTTCTGCTTTTTGAAATGATGTAAGGGCTTTACCGGCTGGTGTATTTAGCGGGGGTATTTGTTTTTTTAAAAAATATTTTTCTGATTAATTGCCATATAGAGATATTGCTAATACTTAATGGATTCATAAATTAAAGGAATTGTTTATTGTTATGAGTATTTATTAGTCTTTTAACAACGTTGGTGATTATATTAAGTTCTTTTTTATTTCCGGTGTTCTGAGTTTAAACCATAGTCTTTTCGTTATATTTTTAACTTTTATTGCGTATACTATGTCGGGAGGCAGATTATTGTATTTACTTTCAGTTTTGTTGTCTGTAGTGGGATATTGTGCTTCTAAAATAGATTTACTAGGTCGACTAGTAAATCTATAGTAGGTAGTAAATAGACTTCTAAAATAGGTTGACTAGGTCGATTAATGTTGTTACTGCCTGGTCTATTTCGAGTGGATTTTTTAGAATTTTTATTCTGGGTATTGTTTGTTTGATTGTCTCTGTGCACTTTTCCAGTTGATTTTACGTGTTGGATATTGGTCTTGGGGTGTGTTGTGTTAGTTGTTGTGATGAGACAAGAACAGGTATGTGATCAGAAACTAATTCAAATATTACTGATGTGTAAAAGTTATTATTGGTGTTGGTTATGCCAATGTCTAGTATGTCAGGATTAAATTTTCGATCTAATGGTAAAAACGTCGGTTCACTGGGCGATATGATTTTAAGATTGTGATTGTATATTACACAAATATGGCAATGACCTCGTCTGTTTCTTTTTTGTTCGTTCAGAAGGGCAAATGGGTGAGAGAATATGAATGCTTCAGAAGTCTGCCAGTTATTAATTTCTGGAGTGGTTTGAGTAGAGCTGGAAGGAAAGACGGGTTAGTGTTGAACGAAATATGTTCCGAACACTAGTCAGGATTTGATTCATTTGTTGAATTGGAACATTGAATTGTTTACTTTAAGAAGATTGTCTTATCGTTAGTCGTCTATAAGAGTAGGTAACGTACTAAATAAATAACAATTTACCTTCAATAATCAAATGTAGGAGAGAGAGAGAGAGAGAGAGAGAGAGAGAGAGAGAGAGAGAGAGAGAGAGAGAGAGAGAGAAAAGCGTGCTAGGAACGAAGACCTTGGTGGTCAGAAGAGTCGAATAAAAACGCGTATATGAACTGCGTAAACTAGGTAGTAAAAACTTTTCGACAAATGGACGGCGCTATGCATCAACTGGCTATGCGACATCACACAAGTTTTGAGATAATCGTGTTCAAAGCGGTGTCGGCCACGGGGCCGACAATTTGAGGTGTTGTAAGGTACATCGCAATTATCCAGTTATGATTTCTCGTAAGAAAATCGATGGTGCGCCTTAATTGCGGAGTGAAAAAAAGTTTGGCTATTTAAAATACCTTGATTTCTAGATATCTTGAAATCTATTGAAAATACCAAAATACTGAGAATGTGAAAATTGTACAATTATTTCGCTAACATTCTTGCGTTCCTACTGGAACAAACAACGTTTGAAATACCACGCATCTGGCTGCAATACATGCAAATTTGAGACGTGCTAAGAAGCAGGAAAAAAGAACCCGAACGCTTGAGATCTTGCTTGACGCGTCGTTTTTACGACTTGGCACTCACAGTCACGTTTCATATGAACGAACCACTGTGTAGCAATTTTTACATTCTACCAATTTGAGTACGCCATAAAGTTAGACGGACACTCGTAAATATTGTCACATTGGGAAAAACATATGTTAATTATCAACAACTTCTTGAATTGGCGGTCACAGCTATGAAAAATTAAAGAATACTGGAATATTAAAAGCTCGCGTCACTTCGTTCGGAGTACAGTTTAACGCGTTTAAATAAAAGTGAATACAGTGTTTGATATGAATTTCTCATTTACCACACCGAGAGTTTTAAGGTGTTCAGGACTTAAGATGCTTTTCAGTATCTTTCTGTTAAAATTCCAGCGTTGAGAATTTCACAATCGTTCAAATAAAAGATGTAAAAATACTCTGATGTTATTTTAGAGAAAAAGCGTCGTCACTAATTCAATTGATATTGGGCAAATCAATGAAATATCAATATATTTATATTGATACAACGTTTTTATAGAATCAAAAAGCTTAGAAACAATTACAACAATTTAGTAAACAAAAGTGATTTTCAATAAATATCCTGTTTGTGATGTTTCAACCAGTCTATCAGCGTATTTAACAGCAACTATGGTCGTCACTCAACCAAATACTAACGTGACCGGGTCGGGTCTACATCGGACTGCATCCGTTGCACTTGTCCAGCCGTCTATCACAAGAAAACATTTCGTTAAATATAGCAGATAGATGCGCTCCTTCCTATGCATTACGCGGACAGGCTGCATTTAGAGCACGCAGATGCATATCGGCTGAGCCGCGCTGCAGGCAGAGGCCGAGTTGCGTTTTTGTTCTTTTTTTTCTTCTTTCCTTTTCTTTTCGGTAGCGCTCTCCGAGCAGGAATGCTAATTAATTCGCTTCTCGACTTACGATAATTGCGCAGCCGGATGCGCCGAAGAGACACCTTTCAAGTCGTGGGTTCACCGCCAGGAAGGAGGGCGGGCCTCACCTCCGCCCTCGCCCGGTCTCGACCACGTTTCAAGAAGCACTTTTTGTGCTGCCTTCGTGTTATGTCGCATGCGCTGTAGCAGATGTTTTCATTCACGTAGCGCACGGTATTGTTTCGTAAGCTTTTCTTTTCAAGACAAACTCGAGCGATGTTCATAACGCAACGAGAATAGCAGAGATCATTGTACCTTTCTAGCATTATTGCAGTGTATCAATCCAATTACCTGTCGATTTTATGTATTTAAGAAATTACCTCAAATTCCTTCGACGGTATATAAATGTTCATACATTGCACATACATTTAATGCTCCTATGAAGACGATCCTCTTTGTCTTCGTTTTTGAAACATCTTTTCAGCAGGTGTTGTTCTATAAAGATTAATATTTATTATATCTTTGACATGCCAATTCGATTGTACTGTTACTTTTTTGATAAGCCTTTACTCAGATCGGACAGTTATAACTCAAATTTAAGAGACCATATCGCGCTATTAATGTATATCAAGATGATTACATACTGGATTATATGAACATGTGCGATTGATCTAAAGAAATGAGTAACAACTGGATAAACTTATTTATGACAGAACTCTATCCAGCTCCTTTTCAGTAGCGCGAGAAACTCATACCTGTCGTTATTTCCTTGCAAAGAGGTACCAAAAGTCACTTAGTTTCAAAAGCTATTAAATATTTTCTTCGCGTTCCTAATGCAATGAAGATGCAAAATTGTTTTATTCTTTTCCTGAGGTAGAAAACAAGTGTACAATATTTTTTAAACATCTGAAATTCGCTTTTTCCTCTCAGGTTTTGTATATTTTATTTGCACGGTAAGCAGATATCTTCTGTTAATAAAGAGGTAAATTCTTTATAAAACAATTTATAAATGACATTCTGAAATAATTTTCTCTTCCCCTTCGTACGAAGTAAATCGAAAGTATTTACATTGAACTTGAAATTTAGGCAGTTAATTCTGCTTATTTTCACTTTGGCTGATAAGGGTTTGGCTGTGCCATAATCACTGCATTTTCTCTGGTTTTAAACTTGCTTTCATTTATTATAATCGATGAACGAGATGTATAACAGACAAATACTGTAACAAAATATGACACTATTTTCGTCTTAACTATTTTTTCTTTTGGTCGTAGATACTTTCTTGACTTGATGTGTAGACGTACAAACAAGTACTTTTGTAAAATTGGCAAGCATTCAAGTTGGGAGCACAGAGGAGACACTGAGAGGAAATTGGGGGGCAAGATTAAGACAGATAACGCGTATGTCGCCGACAAGTGCTAAGGGACAGTTTGCAACTCATTTGCTGTAATGAGACAAATTTATTTATGCGGGGCTCCTTTCTTTCCCAGCATCACCTGCAGTTCGGAAATTTCCGGAGAAAATATTGCGTAGATGAAAGATAACAAAACGAACGAAAAGAGGAAAACGGTGCATGTGAATAACCTCGATTATATCTACAATTAAGAGTGATAATATCACATGAAAATAAAATGACTAGTAAGCAAACTTCAATTGACCATAATTTGGAAGATAGTATTTATTACAAAACAACCAACAATAAACGTAGCCAATAAGTACATTTTATGCAATTCTTTATGGGTTGATAAAACACATTAGCAGCGTAGCTACATTGAGAAATATTTAAATGATTACTATTTTATTAACAATTGTATTAAAATCAACTCATCGGCTGAAGAAGGGCTGCTGATATATATAGTTCGCCAAAAGGTTAATAAATTTTAACCGTATAAACTGTTAAGGCCTTCAGAATGGATCATGGGCATTGTATTGGTTTCCCGTGGTGTAGTTCCGAGTTCATTTCCCAGTCGAGGCAAAAATAAGAGTTGTAGCTTTTCTTTAACACCGTCTCCGTTTCTGTGGCTGTGGGACCACAAAAAGCTCAGGCAGGCAGAGTTTGGTAATGACTAGACATCGGATGTTTAGCGAAATGCCTATTTGTTTCTAGCGACTTTATTTAAAGGCTGATAATATATGTGTATGAATGATGACAAATGATGTCATATAACCAAGTTTTCTAATGCTTATTTTTACTTATTTTAGCATAAATGCCTTTTTTTGCATAAATGCATTTTCTTAAGAATTATTGCTCGTTCTTTCCTTTTATGTATTATTTTTATATGCAATGCTAAGATATCAGAAAATCGGCCATGGTCCAACCTGACCATTCATTAAGAAATCTTCAATTCACATATTTGTATTTTGAAATACGAGAGAATTCCTGAAAGTATATTAACATATTTTTCTCCATTTCCGTATTTCATAAATACTAGCCACATTCTGAGAAAATGGTCGATTGACAATACACCGAGAGCACCCTTTGAGTGGAAATAAAAGTAAATTCCCAGAAGGTTTATGTGTTGCTAATGTTGGACCTCTAAAATATATGCTAGACACACCAGTAGATGTTCAGAAATCCTTCCCTGTATTCAAACTGATTTTGTCTCTTTGAAATTGCGATCCTTGAAAAGTTACTGGTAATATATTGCAATGGAAACTGTTAAGAATAAATTGTAGAAGAGTTGTAAATGTATATGGAGTTTTACAAACAACGTTTAATTTTATTGTGAATGTAATTTATGACAGTGCCTTTTTTCTCCTTATAACTGACATTTTCAGTGTCTTTTTTAGGCGCCTAAAAGGCGATTTTTTATTGCCTAAACACCCGATGTCTAGTCATGACGGAAAGGGAATACGCGCTATTTGCCAAATGCCTCTCTTACCCCTCAAGCGTGGGATTGCGTGGGGGACGCCGTTAGCTAGTCACTCATGCTAGTCATATAGGGCAATCGACCCTATATGACACATACATACATAAACTGTTACAAAATATCTGCCTAAAATATTGAACAGTTGTCTGCTTGGCTGCCGCTTGAGTGAATTCGGCGCTTTGGCGAGCAAGTAGTGTACATACGTGTGTATCGTGCTGTGTGAATGAACGTGTGAATGAATGAGTGAGTGATGACAGAAAGAAAAAGAAAAAAGATAGAACAATATAAAGAACAAATAATAATTTTCAGCAAACATATATATTTCCGGGTTTTGAAATGTTTTACATATTTCCGGTTTCCTAATAATTACACAATTAACTATTCCATATTAACAATAACAATAATGCTATAATTAAAATACAAATTTTAATAATTTACTTAATTAATTTCTTCCATTGTTTTCTATTGTAGCTTTCATCCTCATTTATGCCTTTTTCTTGCAATACTTTTATAATTTCTTGTTTCCATGATACAGGTGGTCTTCCACGTTTCCTTTTTCCACTTGGTTCCCAATAAAACACTAATTTGGGTAATCTCCATTCTTCCATTCTTTTTATGTGTCCGAACCAGGCTAGCCGTTTTTTATTTATATATTCTATGATCGAATGTGATACATTCATATTTTTCGTAATAATTTCATTTCGAAGTTTGTCCTTTCTTGAAAATCTTGAAGATCTTCTCCAATAATCCATTTCAGTTGCCAATAATCTTTGTTTTAACTGTGAATTTAAAGTCCAAACTTCTGATCCATAAGTCAAGATACTTCTAATTATCGTTTTAAATATTTTAATTTTCGTCTCTTTTTTGATACTTTTATCCCATAAAATACTATTTAAAATTGAAATCGTTCTTTTTCCTGAATTCATTTTTGACCGAATTTCTGTAAACTGTTTTCCATCATTTGTAATTTTGATTCCCAAGTACTTATATTCTTTGTGTATATATTTTTTCCCACGTCTTCTTCTAAAACCAAATCTGTCCCATTGTCTCCAATTACCATATATTTAGTTTTCTCCATATTCACTTTCAGACCCCACTTGTTATATTCTTGAATTAATTTTCTAGTCATAAATTCTATATCGTCCACATCTTGTGCTATTATCAATTGATCATCAGCAAATTGTAACGCATAAATTGTGTATTTATTTACTGGTAAACCCATTTTATTACATTTTTTCTTCCAAATTTTCAAACAGTTTTCAATATAAATTTTAAATAATGTTATTGATATACAACATCCTTGACGTAATCCTTTATTCGCTACAAAACCAGCTGATATAAATTTTCCAATTTTTATTTTCGAAAATGAATTTTTATACAATTCTTGAATGGATTTCACTAAAACCGGATGAATATGACTTGCATTCAACAAACATTGCATTTTCAGCAAACAACTTATAAATAAAACTAGGCCATGCCCAAAGCGGCAAAACTGTTATAGTTTTAGTTAGTTTTAAGATAGTTTTAATTAGTTTATTTAAGTCAAAGCCTTCCTCAATTCTCCACAAGCCTCATCGGTTGGAGAATAATGTATACCGTATCTTGAATAAATTCCCGCCATCGCAGGGCAACTGGAGAGGGGATCGCTTGTGTTTGGCAAAAGGGTACAAGACCTGTTTCATAATTTTAGAGGAGAGCAAAAATAAACGCATTTAGTGTACATATTATTCAATAATTAATTTTCAGATACAAATATATACATAGGTAAATAGCATTAGGTTAGTATAAAATTAGTTTCAAAGAATTAAAATAAATAGTTTTGATACAAATAAAAATTACTTCACTTAATATTAGATTTTTCTTAAGTTAATGGAAGTTCCATATCATTTTCAGACAGTCGTAATGTTTAATCAAAGATACACGTATAATGATTCACTTGATACATATAATGTATCGTTGAATAAACATTACGACTGAAAATGATATGGAACTTTCATTAACTTAAGAATTGTACGAGAGTCTATAGTTCAAATTAAATTTTTCTGACGTATACCCCTTTTGCCCAAATACGAGCGTGAAGAAAGCTTTGCTGCCCACTGGTTCCCGCTATCTGGGGGGGGGGGGTCGCCGCCGCATACAGCAGGTGGCTGGGCGCAGCGCCGGCCTCCCGTGGGCCTCGCGACCTACTTCGGGCTCGACCCGCTCCCGCGTCTTCCCCTCCGAGCATCCTCCGTCTCGCATTGCATGTTTTCTGCTATCATAAGACCCATCATGCTATTCGTACGCTTGCCCCATCTGGACAAATGCGGCACCATCCAATGTTAATAAAATACAAATATTACAGAACAGATTCCATTTCAAACCATCAACTCCATAGAGAATTAAGCATGTACTCGATCACCTATCAAATAGCACGCCTATCCAATAGCTTCTACTCCAACATAAACTCAAACAATGCAATTTAGCTTCAACATACATCACACAGACCATGAATAAACAATAGATAACCCAATAGATAATTCCTTCCTACAAATATTCTCAAACAACGGTGAACTGTAGGTACTCTCATGAGGAGTCTACCCCAATGTAGTAGCAATAGTAGAACTGGATTAAGCATAGTTTAAGTTAGTAGTAAGTCATCAATTCATTTGAAAGAATGTAAACTGATCTATGTTCAACCCCACAAGCAATAAATAGAAAAACAATGTTTTCTTACCTTTACGGCAAACAACAGGTGAGAGACAAAATTCGTCAATTTAATTCGTCATATTTGACCAAATCAATCGTAAAACGCGAAGACAGTAACAACCGTCTGGATCATCTTATTTCTGGTATCACAATCCCACTACTGAAGCATTACGATTTCATTGCTTCCGTTTTTTATCTCAAAATTTAGCTTGTGGATATAGTTGGAACTGTTGTAGGGTATTTTATTATTAAGTAAATAAAACGTAAGTTTTATTTTTCCTTACAAAATGTTTTCGTATCCCTCTCTTGATACTTTTTTTTCATCTTCGACGAACTGGTTATCTTATTTGTCGTATAAAAGCACAATTAATAAAAGATACATTCAAATCTTCTTGAAACGTTAATTTTAATTTAATTTTATTTGTAATTTGCTTACAGGTTTATCCTATTACAAATTGCTGTGTATATTCACAGCTGTATGATAAACAATTTCATTACAAATAACTTCTGATAGGATAGATAGCAAAAGGTACAATATAAATAACACAACAAATGCATATAATACAGTAACACAATAACAAAATAATACAATAAAGTAAGATAAAAAGAATTTTGACAACAAAACATACAAATTTATTTTATAGAACAACCTATATCAAGTGAGACAACTGGTAGAATTTAGCTTGAACTATTCATTTATAATAAATGCTCGTAATTTCAGAATTGATGAAATAACATTGTACAGAGTTTAAGATCTTACATAGCTTTTACATTAATTTTGACTTATGCTAATTTCAAATTATAAAGTTTTCATTTTTGTAGTATGTCCAAAAATATGTTATAATTTTAATTTTGCCGAGGAATGAAATATAGACCTCGATATATTTACAGATGATAATCGCATGTAGTTAATGTTATACAAAGTTTAAAATTTATCGAAAACGTTCACGGTCCAATGAGGAAGTTAAAAAAATAAGTCTTATTAGAGGTGAACAATAAAAATTCTTACTCACAAAGAACCTTTTTTGTGGTTTAGGAATACCTTTAAAAATCAAAATCCTTCATTGCTATGTTTTAAAACATCAAATGTGTGTCCCGGTCCGAATCAAATATGTCATGTTGTGGAGTGAATATAAATGAAATTAGAAATAAAATCAGCTATTTCAAATTACGTAGATTATTATGAAATAATTTATTAACAGTAAACATATTTTAACTACATTAAAATTATTACTATTCTTACTTTCCCGTATACGTACGTATCTACGGAATACTATACTAGTGTAGGGAAAATTATGTAATGCTGCGCAAAAAAAAAAAAAAAAAAAAAAAAAAAAAAGATTTGCGGAAGAAAAAAATTCATTGCCGGGTTCTAGTAACAAAAATCTGGATAAATCTAATTGCTAAATTAAGACAAAAACCCTCTAACACATGTAGCCAGAATTTGTGGGTCCTTGATACCGAAAAGCTCATTGAAAGCTAAACGTCCGTCCGTCTGTCAGTCTGTCTGTCTGTCCGGTGTCTGTGAACAAAACTAGCGCCTAAACCATAAGTACGATTTCTTACAAAACGAATATTCCCCGGTCAATCTGTTTCCACTGAAAAACTTTCTTCAAAATTTCGGGGTATTTTACATGAAGCCCTCCAGATATTTTCAAAATTTTCTCGAAAACGGCTCCACATATTTTATTTAAATTTCTTGTAAGAATATAGTAATATACATATGAAGGTGGCATAGGCCTAAATTTCATCGTTAACTCTGAGTTTTCAAAAATTGCAAAAGTTTGAATTTTTTTTCGGCGTCTTCCTACTGAAGTTAGACATTTTTTCCAAATAAAATTTGTTCTCCAAAGTGAGTTCTTTCATTAAGATCCTGTACATTTTTTGAAAATTTTTGTTAGTAGTTTTCTGGAAATATTGCGCAAAATATTTGCAATCTTAAAAAATTACAAAAACAAGATTTTCTGAAAAAGGCTCCAAATTTTTTCTTTAAACTTTTGGTAGAGATAGTGATACATGTACTCTATGAGATGGCATAAACGCCATTTGCTCTATTCTTTTGTTTCTTCACAAATTACAAAAATGTAATTTTTTGAACTTGTTTCTGACGTCAGTAATATTTACATTAGCGGTAATTTGTTCACATTATTGTATTTATGAGTACATGTATTTAAATAATGTCAAGCAAGTTTCTCGAGAACTCGACCGTTTGCTGTGAAAATTAGCTCAAAATTCAGCATTTTCAGGAACACTCTAATGCCATTTTCTCAAAAACGGCTCCAAATTTTTCTTCAAACTTCTGGAACGGATAATGCAAATTGCACTCTTTAACATTAATTTTAGAATATTAAAGAACAGTAAAATCACGTCCTATATGGGAAATTTCTTTGAAACATTTTGAGCCGTTTTTAAGAAAATGGCGTTTTGATAATTTTGGGGTATTCTTTTGTTTTTTCAAACATTACAAAAATGTAATTTTTTGAAAGATCTCTCACACCTTTAATATGCACATTACCAGAAATTTGTAAACACTACTGTATTTGTAAGTTAAAGTGCTTCAAATGACTTCTAATGAAATATTTCGGAAACTCAAAAATTTTCTGTGAAAAAGCTGCGTTTTTACCTCAAACAAAGGCTCTTAAATGGATATTTTTTGTTTGCATTCATTTCATCCAAATTCAATTTTGAAAGAGTAGAAAAAGCTTGTGTGTCTGAAACTATTTTATTCCCCGAAAATTAAAGTTTTGGTTAAATAAAGCTGCGGTTTACTTAGCAAACAAATCAACCATGTTTTAAACATTTGTGAAAAAAATAACAAATATCAAAAGGATTTGAGTGTTTCTTTTCTTTCTCACAAGTTGGCAAAAAAACTAAGATGTCTAAAACTAACGAGAGCTTTTTGGGGAACAAACCGGTTTGTAATGGCAATTTAAAACTTTATTCTTCCACAGAAGTCGTGTATTTTATGTGGCTCGCTCCCGAAATTCGCCTCTACCAATTGTGCCTCCCTAAATGTGGAGTAGTAAACGTAGGCGTCAGGGTTGGGCAAAATACTTCAAATTTAGTATTTAAATACTTCGCCAAAATACTTTGTAAATAAGTATTTAAATAATACTCAAAATACATTTGGGTTTGAATTGCTAAATACATACGTATTTAAAATACTTCAAATACTCAAAATACAGTAAGTACAATGTATTTGCATTAGAAATTTTGTATTGCAACAGTTTTTTGTAATTGTCAATTACAATAAATTACTAATTGACAGTCATACATTTCTGAACAATAACTAAAACCTTTCAAATATAAAACACTTTCTCTTCGGTGTCCATAAAAATACTTTCAAATATAAAATGATACTAAAAATATGTTGAACTCAAATAAACGGAATTTTCTTTTAAAATACCTAGTTCTTCAAACACATCATCAGACAAAAAACTTCTAGATGGGGAATATATAAAACTCGCAAAGGAAAACAGTTGTTGAACTGGCGCTGATGAACATAATCTAGTGTTCTAACGAATAAATGTTGTATTCAATTGTCGGATAAAGTACTTTAAGTATTTTTTCAAACATCTATTTTATGTATTTAAATACCTCTCTAAAATACATGTCTAAAAAATTCAAAAATACAGTTTTTCAAATACAAAATTTATTTGATCTTCTAGCGGGCGCGCGGGCGTAAATTTTACAATAGCAATTTTTTTGGATTTGCTAAAAACTCATTGTTGGCAAATACTTCTGCGTCCTTGATATTTCTTGCAGGTATCATTAGTGAAGTATTCCTGCAGCCACTGTGTAGTTTGCACGCGATATTCAGGTTTTGTGACGCTGTTTTCGCGATGCAGTGACGTAAACTCCACGCTGCGCGCCTGCTGCTGTTCTAAAATATTGTTTTGTAAGTTTTCTTGATGGAAATTTTGTGAAAAATGTCCAGAGAATGAATTCGTGTGAATGAAATTCAGAATATTGTACACGACCGGTGTGAGCGAGGGCAAGATCATGAATTGGATAGTGAGAGTGACAGTGACCTGAATATTGAAAATATAGACGACTATCAGCACGATACTGAATGGGGACAAGATCTTTCTGATACTAAATACGAATGTTTATCAACGCATATTTTTTTTGGTGGCAAATAGCAACCATAGATATTATAATGCGTCATAAAATTGCATTGTTCCACAATTTCTTTCAGTTGCGAAGCTATGGGGGGGGCAGGGGGGCGGCGCCACCATTCTAGGGGTGACACCAATTGAATTATTGTATAGTTGAATTATATAATTTAAATCCTTACTTAAAAATTGTATATATTAATAGGTTTCTTCGTTTTAGTAGTTTGAACATTTTAGTATTGCAATTATATTGCAATTATTCTTAATTACATAGAATTTTTAATATATTATAAATAACTGTCATGTACAAATATTTTAATGCATTTTAGTACAAGCATTTTTAATAAAATAATGTATAATCAATGCAGCAATAGATATTTTCATACTTAATTTATGGGGGTGACATCGTTAGCTTCGCCCCAGGTGACACCAACTGAAGCTACGCCACCGATTTCTTTGATTTATTCAAGTCACTGAATAACGTAAAATTTAGGACACGCCCCAGCTGGTGTGAAAATTTTACGCGCGCCCGCTGGAAGGTTAAAATGCATATTTCCAGCGCGAGCGTTTAAACGGTGGCGAACCGCGGTAGGCGTAAACGCGACCTGCGCCGCGGGCCGCGCGACGGCGGCGACGCCCGCGCGGAGCGGCTCTGGCGGCGGGCGTCGCGACGCCACCACGCGAAGCGCCCGACGCCGACGCCGTTGCGACACCTTTCGGAGGCCGTTCATTTCCACGTCTTACCAAACCCCTGCAACTTCTAATAAAAGTATCCACCTGCCATGCGAACGGACAAACTGCCACAACTAGTGGTGCTACAGAATGGCACAGACTTTCCCGTATTAGTTTTCTATTTCCTTGGGTCTTCGGACTTGACACATCCTGTTGCCATCAGCCATCTATCGCATTCAACGTACACTTTTTTGACATTTTTTTATTATTGGATTTCCTAATAATAGAACGGAAATATTATTTTAAGATTATTAAAGAATAGCAAAACTTCGCCCTGAATGGCAATTTTCTTTAAAAACTTTGAAGACCTTTTTAAGAGAATGGCGTTTAAGCGTTACTGTACAAGCGAAAATTGAAGCTATTTTTCACAGGAATCTTTTGAGATTTCGAAAAATCTCTACTAAAAACTAATGGTACTGCAACAGCACATACCTTCTTGCGTTCCTTGTAACATTCATATGTACGTGTGTGTGTATGTATTTGGCCTTTGAGATCGAATTGATGTGACCTGTGCCAGCTAGCAATGTTCCTAGATCTGGGTTCTGTTTTTAATCATTGTACACGCCAGGGGATAAGAATACCTTGAGCGAGCATGACGTATTATCACCATACCAGAATTATTTGGCCTGCCTGATCTTTGTTTCGTCACTCAATAATAGACAAAAAAGATATGTAAGAGAGACTCGCAACTTCGTTTTTGCCACGACCATAAATCAAATCCGAGAGCACGTCACAGACAGCTGCATGCTGCCACCCAGAGGCAACGTAACGTACGTCATTTTCCAAAATTCAGAGAGTTCAATGAAAATCGAACCAGCCACATATTTATAAGAGCACTTGCCACTAACTGAGAAAAAATAATAAAAAATGTGGAGAAAGATTTTTAGAAAATCTTGTTTATAAACTTACCTTTATTACAAGTAAATAATATGCGGAAACTACTTATTTTGAAAAAAATTACACGATGCATTTAAAGGTTTAACGTTGAAGAACACATTTCATTTTTTTAAATATCAGCTCCAAAACTTTAATTTTTTGCAATTTTTAAAAATTCATCTGACAAATTATAATGCGGCGTGCTCCATATTAATAAGCGTGCATTGGTCTAATTGTGAGAAAAAAGATAAAGAAAAGATGGAGAGCCATTTGTAACCATATTTTGAAAACGCACAACGTATTAAAGGAAGTTATTTACATGTAGGCGAAAGAATTATCCATTATTATCCGTATCAGATTTTCGGAATGTGAATTTTCCTGTCGAAAATCGCTGTTTTCTGCAGCATAACAATTCTTCTCTCTACATATTCTACATTACGTTTCAAAGTAACGACATACCAATCCTAACATAATCAACGGCGGTCATGCTAGATAATTTAGTCCCTTGTCTTATCTACTATACACAATTAATACACTCTTGTTTTCCTTCGGATTTATTCAAGCATTTATAAAATGTAAATTCTAGTGTTCTGCCATCATGTTGCGTAAACCTATCTGCGGAAATAATACGCTCGCGTTTGGGCAAAAGGGCGTAAGTCCTGTTTCACAATTTTACACGAGAGCAAAAGAAATGCATTCAGTGTAGATATTGTTGAATAATTAATTTTCACATACAAAGATACACATAGGTAAATAGGTTAGTTTAAAGTTACTTTTAAACAATTAAAGTAAATAGTTTTGAAATAAAAGTAAAATTACTACACTTAACTTAATACTAAATTTTTCTGACATATTCCCTTTGCCCAAATACGAGCGAATAAATATCTATCTATTTATTGATTTAATATATATTGATGAAATATTTTCTTTTTATTAATTTATGTCAACGTGTTAGAAATGTAAAAATTATTATAAGTATTGTATATTATTATATTGTAGAGTTAGGTAAAAATTTTATTCATATTTGTCTGAATATGAATGTGAGTGAATACGTGCAGGATAGTGTGTACGCAAGTGTTCCTATGTCTTTGTATGATATGTATGTAAGCGTGTATGTTTGTATGTATGAATGTTGGTGTGTTATGTAAGTAAGTTTATTTACAAAAATGTTAGTATATGTAGTTTCATTTGCTGTATATGTATGTAAATGCATTTGCATGTTCTAGATAATGACGAAGATAATTTTTTGTATTGATTTTTTATATATTGTATTTATTTTTAATTGTGTAATGTAATTGTAAATAAACTTTTATGTTTCTGTATTCTGCCACCGGGCAACATTAGCTCAACTGTAGAATAAACTGTACAGGGTGTCCGGGGAGGAAACGTGGAAACTTCGAAAATAAGCTCTTAAGACAATTCTAAGCATATTTTGTCTAATAAACTACGTGGATATTCCGAATGGTTGAGCAGCAATAAGCACTCAAAAGTTGGTTTGAAAAATTGATTTCTAGGCAAAAATTTGTATTATAGAAGCATAGAAACACTCGAGAAACATGTAAATTGTTTGTTATTTACGAAAGAAATGAATATATTTGTTCAGAAAGAAAAATAAACGAGAAATAAAAAGGCACCCAATTTACACAATTCGACTGCTCTTTTATTTCTCGCTTAATTTTTCTTTCTGAACAAATATATATATGTATAATGTACATCTATTTTCGATTTGGCCCCGTGCGCGTGGAGCTCGTCGGCTGCCGCCGGACCTTGCGGCGAAGGCCGCGTGGCGTAGGCGCAAATGAATCCGCGGCGGCCTGCCGACGCGACGGGTGCGTTTACGGGCGCCCCGGGCGGGCCGGGCCAGGCCAGGCCCCCTGCGCCCGCGCCCCGCGCCCCGCCCCGAGAAGGGCGCGCAGCCCAAGTCGTCAACAAGACGGCGAATTGGCAACGCCGCGGCTGCCGCCGTCAGGGTAGCGGGATCGATTCCCGGCCCCGGAGCCCGCCTGCAATGTGCTGACTCGGGATATTCTGGGTGCATAACTAGCAGAGCCGCCCCGCCCCGCCCCGCCCCCTCTGCGGCCCGGCGGCGCGACGCGCCGCGACCCGAGCCCCGCGCGGCGCTCCGGACACCGACACGCGGGACTCGAACCCGCGACTCCTTGGCCGGCACCCCGCCTCCCCCGCTGCAGCGAGCAGACACCTCTCTAGCCTGTACGCCGATCAGCAGAGTCTCCACAGATTGCCTGCAGCGCTAATGGACACTTTGCCCACAAACATCAGGACGTTTAGGTTAAGATTAGATTCAAGTAATAAGCGATAAGATCAGTAGTCTGTGAAGGGACTCCTTAGTAGGCACGCCTTAAACGAAATAATATTGTATTGGATGCATTTTAGTGTTCCCATAGTATTATTTTATTCATAGTATTATTTTATTGTATTGATGTACATTATGTGTAAAGAATTTGCCACCGGGTTTAATGCCCAAAGCAAATTAAATAAATTATCGATTAGCCGACACCAGCACGATGGCAGCCGCACGTCTGGCAGAATACTGCCTTGACCACTAAATAAAGTACTACTAAGATGCCTGAAGGAATGATCATACTTCTTTATTTGCACATTTTGTATCTTGTACAATCCGTGACAAATTTATTTGACCAATAATATTCCTTGATGCCACCGGCAAGAAAGATTTGTTGGCGTTTTAAGCCGTGGCTTAGCTTTAACGTATTTGTTTTCGTAGTATGAAAACAGCTGTTGACGTACGCCAACAGGTACCTGGTACGTAAGGAGTATGTCATACGAAACATCTCAAGACATCTAATCATTAGGGCTCTGATTTCATAAATTACAAACCAATTCAATTATTTGAATTGCACTAAAGCTATTATAAAACCGTGTGTATTAAATGAACAACTGCATACTATTCACCAAGAAAACTAGCCACGATGTTAAATAGTTTAATTGTAAAATTTTCAGCAACAGAATACAAAAGTTTCACGAAATACGGAGATGCATCAGACGAACTCTCTCTCATACATATACCAAGTATCAATGTTGTGGAAACCATGCGTGAATTGCACGTAGTGAAGTCTGAAGTGTATGTACTCTTAAATTGTGAATTGTGTTTGCAATTCCATATTCCCTGAGCTGACCTCGGGCTGCCCAGTTTACGTATTCATCTGTTTCCGTTACTGAAGATTCCTCTTCAATTTCCATGTCTTCAAAATCCTCATCCTTGAGAACTTTTGCTTTATTATACAAAGCAAAGTAACTTGGAATAGTTTGAGGGATTTTGTTTGTTTGCATACGTATAAGTGTTTGTATAATTGGAACTCTCTATTTTATTTGCTCAAAGCATCTTTTTGTAATTACTCTTTCCTTTTTAAAACATTTAGTGTCTGATAATTCTTCCGAAGTATTCGGTTCTAAATGTGGAGGCATTAACCAAGATGCAGTTCTATATCCTGAATCTCCAAGTACAAATTCATTCTTTCTTTTTCCAGCGATTATTGTACAAACTTCAGAATTTTTCCAAATTCTGGAGTCATGAACTGACCACGGTAGGCTACATCAACACTCATGAACATTTCCATAGAATTGTATGTTGTTTGCACGTTAATATTATGCATGCCCTTTTCATTTACGTGCTTATCACTATGCAAATATTGTTTCTTTGTAAGTATATGTGCGCAATACAGAGTCGCTATTGCACTGTTAAAATTAAATTTCACCTGCCGGACATCCATTGCTCTCTACGATGCCTGAGAGCTGCTAGGAAATTGAATCCACTTATTAGCTTGAGAAACAATAAATTATAACACAGTACTGAACGTTAGCAAAACAGTACAGGGAGATGGATTCCAATGTCTTCTGTCAAATCGCTTTGGAATCTAAGATCTCGTAGATATCTAAGAAAAATGTTCATTTCAAAGCGCCACTTTTTGTTTCATAATTTTCCTTCAAAAATTCCTTGGGGAGCCAACGTTTTTCTTTTCAATCCTGAAATAATTTTGAGTTCCTTGAATCAGAAAGTCTTCTCTCTTTATATAGTTCATCTTATATTTTCAAGAATTCTGCCATTTCAGTTCAGTTACAATGGAGGAGAAACTGCCTTCCCCTACAACTACATCAACAAAGTCTCAGTTTTCATAAAAATATAAAAATATTGGGAACACATGTTGACTCCAAACTGAGATGGAAAATACATATACAATTATTAGCAGATGCATGTAAGAAGAGATTAAACATGCTGAAGTTCATTTCTCATAATCACTGGAGCTCTGAAAAATCTCTTCTTTTGATGAGCTATAAAAAATAGTGTGCTCAATGATTGCCATAATATATGATTCAGCCTATAAAAAACATCTAAGAAAACTTGAAATTATTCGTAATAAAGCTTTTCGAATATGCACTGATTGTTTCCATTCCCATCCTATTGATAAAATTCTAATAGAAGCCGAAGAAACAACCCTATCACTTCGGAGACATTTGCTAGCCCCCAAACATGCCATCATCTCTAGTGGCTTCAATGCAAAGCATTATGCGTGGGGAAGCAGATCGCAAACAATTCAAATGGATAATTATTACTTCAAGATATTACACATTTTAACTTAACTAACTTAATTATTCACTCCCAAGATTCACCAACACATTTTTCAAATATACAAGATATACTACCTGATATAATAGATTTCGGAATTTCTAAAAACTTACCTTACTATGTTCATTCATCAATAATTCAAATGGATAATTATTACTTCAAGATATTACACATTTTAACTTAACTAACTTAATTATTCACTCCCAAGATTCACCAACACATTTTTCAAATATACAAGATATACTACCTGATATAATAGATTTCGGAATTTCTAAAAACTTACCTTACTATGTTCATTCATCAATAATTCAAATGGATAATTATTACTTCAAGATATTACACATTTTAACTTAACTAACTTAATTATTCACTCCCAAGATTCACCAACACATTTTTCAAATATACAAGATATACTACCTGATATAATAGATTTCGGAATTTCTAAAAACTTACCTTACTATGTTACAACTGATGTTTTAAATGTGCTTCCTTCTGATCATCGTCCTCTATCTTTCACATTCGCTATTTCTCCAACACAATCGAAACCAGAAAATCCATTTCACATTCAAAAATTAAATTGGCCGTTTTTTCAAGATTTAGTAACTCATCTTCTGCCTCCTATTCCTAAACTTCAATCAAGTCAAATAGATCAATGCATCTGACTCATCCGTCATACAGTTTTGGATGCTATAGATTTTATTGCATCCTTTTCTAATGTTGATACTCGCCCACCAATCCCACTTTATATACGTAGATTAATTCTACATACAAGTAGAGTTAGAAACTACTGGTTTCGACATAGATCTATTTATCTTAAAACTTATGTAAACGTCTTAACAAGTTCGCCAACTTTCATACTTACACCTATCTTATCACATTCTTCGTCAATCATATCACAATAACCTACATGATTCATGTTTATGAAACACAACCCATCAAATACTTAAAAAAACCTTCAACAATTCTTCCCCTACTTGATCAAAATAAATATATATGTGTACAGATTTCTTAGGCTGTATGGAAAAAGAGAATTCAATGGCTTAGTGAAAAAAGTTAGCTTTCGATGCAAGAACAACATCTACATTACCCCGCAACAATTTTATGATCATCAAACAATACTTATTTGACTCAAAAAGTGTGCCACATTAGCTCGAATATGGCCAATTTTACGTTAACATCATAGAAATGGACACTTTTCAATTGACCATAGCTCCGTAAATTTTTATACAAAATACTTTTAACTAGTTGAATGTGGCGTCGCCGACGCTATAAATTGGTTTAAAACTGTATTCTTGTGTTGAACATTTCTTTCATACTTCATTTCTTTCATGTGTAGCTTTGTTCAAATATGTTCTTAAGAGTATCTGGCATTGGACTTACCAATGAATCATAGTATTACAGTTTGAACTCGGTTTAGAAAATCTCCACACAAGCACGGTACAGGAGTTTACTCAAATACTATAAAGGGATCGAGATAAAATTAGAGCTTGAAATCTCTACTTTAAGAACTTTGCTTCGCACAATTTAACTATTTCACTTCAATTGGCTAAAATTGCGCCGCGCGCCATCGCTATTTACTTCCCACATTTGTGCAGCACTGCTGTATACGATTTCTTTATTCACTATTTGGCTATATAGAAGTAACTTGCAGAGGATTGGTGAAATAAAGTTAGTTTCCGGTGCAAGAATAACATCGGCACCACTAAAAGGATTTTTTAAATCGTTGAGGGGTGCCACAAACCCCATAAACATCACAATTTTCGGCCTTTTTCGCTACGTTTCATAAGATAACGAATAAATATAATTTAATGGTATTTTTGGCTGAGATGGTGCCCAGATATTCCGCAACACGTTTATGATCATCAAGCATTACTTATTTGACTCAAACAGTGGGCCACATTAGTCCTAAAATGGTCAATTTTGTGTTAAAACGATAGAAATAGAAAATATTCAATTGTTCACAGCTCTGTAAATTTTTCTTAATATTTACATTAGCGGCGATTTGTTCCCATTATTGTATTTATCAGTACATGTGTTTAAATAATGTCATATAAAGTTTCTCAAAAACTCAATAGTTTTCTGTGAAAACTAGGTCAAAATTCCGCAATTTTCAGAAGCGCTGAAACGCCATTTTCTCAAAAATGGCTCCAAATTTTTGAACTTCTCGAACGGATAGTGAAAAATGAACTCTTTAATATTAATTTTAGAATATTAAAGAATAGTACAACTTTGTCCTAAATGGCAAATTTCTTTGAAAACGTTTGAGTCGATTTAAGGAAATGGAGTTTAGTGAATTTTTGGGTATTCTTTTGTTTTTTTCCAAAATTACACAAATGTAATTTTTTTGAAAGATCTCTTGATGTCTTCCGTAGTTTTTGGCTTATTGTCCGAATTAAATCCGAATACCCACGGAGTGTCACTGATTATCTGATCTTTTAAGTAATTAATATGTTATATCGCGACGCGACTAGCCTCTCGCTAGGTTATACGAAGTCTTTTTAAATTAAATGAACTAAATTGACTTTAACACACGAACCAAAAAAAATCACAACTATAATTAACGATTGATAATGCTTCTGAACTTTAACTATATGTCATCTATAAGAATTAACCATCAGCTATTTGCTCAATATCTTTTACCAAACAACTCAGATTACAATGAGAACTAACATTGACACACACCGCTTATCATCTGATGTTCACCGTGCCACTGCTTTTTATAAGGCTGAGAAAATGTTACTTTCCAAAGCCAAAGCAAAAATCCAAAGCCTACTTCACATTTGTAGCATCTTATAACAACCTAGCCGTGACGAAAACGTCACATTTTCGTGCTTTGACATGCAACATGGAATCTCTATATTTATTGACACGTTAACTTAACAATGTCTATTCTTTGTCTCCATAACGTCCCATAAACGTATGATCTCCTCGTAATGGGAGGCTTGATACCAATATTTTTATGCCAAATACCGTGGGGTCTTTTGGTATATCACAATATAAACTTTCTCTTCTAAAAGTACACTATTTAACTTTAAACTATTTATACAATTTAATTAAAAGCTTTTTACAAAATTGTATATTCTATATTCGTTTAAAACAATTACTTAATCAATCCATGCAGTACTCCAACACTTTTCAATTTATTTCTTTATGATTTTCCTACTACTATGAATGGTTACCTACCTTTATTTGCAGATGATTCAGTTCTTTACAGCACTAGTTGAAATTTACAAACTGCAATATCATTCTTACAAACGCATCTAAACCTAATTCAAAATTGGGTTTGCAACTGTCACATAAAATTCAACGTTTCAAAATGTTACACATTTTTTTCCATGAGACACTATATTACCTTACCACCTTCAGTTTTTCATAACAACAATATACCATGGCTTTCGTCTAATGAATCTGTACAATATTTGAGCATTTTAGTAGACTGAAGACGTCACTGGAAAAACAATATTTTGCACAGAATCTCATTAGCTAATAAACGTTGGCACCAACTTCTTCCATTAGTCAAATATTCAAATTCTATTAACATCAAAACCAAAATTCGAATTTATCTCACAATTATCCGTCCCATTCTCACATACGTCTGTCCAGTCTGGGGCTCTGCTTCAAAAACATCGGTTAACAAAATTCACGTATTTCAAAATTCTTGCCTCAGAACTTGTTTAAAAGCTCCATGGTTTATTCCCAATGAACTAATTCAATATAAATTAGGCGATCTTCCTATCAAAAACTATTTTCTACAACTCTACATAAAATTGTATTCCCATATAAACCATATATCATCTGCACTCTATTTTCGGCTAGGGAAACATAACCCTCACCAAAACAGAATCAAACGAAAACTTCCGAAACATTTCTTTCATCCTCTTTAGCCTTTCTCATTAATATTAAAGCTCACCCATTGCAAATAAATTTATTTTATTTTTCGAAAGATGCATTAGCTACATTTTGTTTCTCCTTCAACTCTTCTACTCTCTAATAAATTGTATTTCTGAGCCTTCTGCCAAAAGCCTCACAGGCTAACGCATGTAAATATTCAATAAAAAATGCCGTAAAAGCAACTGGACTAAATAATCCTATAATTTACCATGATATCTATCCCAAACTTTTTTTTGTTCGTGAATAGGCCGTCTCGGACCACGCACACATGCACTTGCACTTACCGGGGCTTAGTATCATTTATCATTGGCAAGTGCATGTGATTCATGAGGTGATCTGCATTAGGCTGAATCCGATTTTTATCTCCCAGGGTTGTTAGCTCTGGGGGGACGGACGATGGAATGATGATAATGAAGGATGAAAGGACGACACACACAGACGGACATACACAACCACACCCATGCCCGAGATGGTTGTCGAACCCGCTATCCTTCCGTCCGAGGCTGCAACGGCACTGCTGCCTTAGGGATCGCGGCTGTTCGAACGAAAGTTCAAAATTATTATAAAGAGCATCATCAATTTATGCCAAAATATACCAAAATCAAACACCTATTGACGCAGTTAAATATGGAAAATATCAGTGAAGAGAAAAGGAGACCAAACATTCTACCATGGATTAAACTTGCCATAGAAGTATGCCCGAGGTGGTTCCATACCAAAAGATCAATCAAATACTGGAAGATAAAACAAACTGAGCTAGTAAATGAATACAAAGATCACTATAAGATCGTCAAAATTTGTTTAAGAAATCAAGATGAAAAATATGCAATAAATATTGGTCAAGAAATAAAAAATAAAAATAGACTGCATTACTATTCCAGCTCCACTGCTGCAGAACTGTGCTCCAAATCGACAGCTTTTAAACTTGCAAAGGACTTTAAGAGCAGAAAAATTGTTGTCTTTTCCACACCTATTGAAGCAATTAATAATATCTGTAATGGTGGTTCAAGCGCAATTGATAGACAATATTCACGAACTGGCGTACAATCTAACAAGACTCCAGTAATGGCCTGGCTCTCAAATTACAAATAGATGCCTGAAAATTACATAATAAGCCTTGAGGAAGAAATTACAACTCCAGAAATAGGTGGAAGTTTTAGCAACTCCGCACATATAGACGAAACTATGGACTCACTCCAGCAGGGGAATGCAGAAGAGATGGGACAATTGAAGTCTACCAATCTGCACAAAAAAATTGATAACTTTTACCCCTTGAAAATTTTCAAAGACTTTTCTAAAAAAGAACAGGTATTAATATCACAAATAAGAGCTGGTCACTGTAATTTTAGTCACAAGCACCTTCTAACCAGAGATCCCCCTCCCACCTGTTCGCCCCTCAATATCCGTCATTTGTTATACCATTGTACTCTATTTCAGCACAACAGATGCAAGCATAATAAGGATGAACAAGAACTAATCTTAATACCCGAGGATTATCAAAAAAAGTGCTCCAATTCTGTAAATCAACTACTATCCTAAATTAAATTTAATCCTACAAAATATATTTCATAACTGCAGAATTACAATTTTGTATTTAACAATGTATGCTTATATCCTATTGTGTATTATGTTTCTGTATAATGTTGTTTAAGCACTGTTTTTATTATTGTTCATTGTTTCCTGGAGCTTTTTCCAGCTTCAGGAAATGTCCATTTCGACATCTCCGGGTACTCACTATGACTCTCATGGGAACATATATTAACCTTTCTACACTAGACACACTTGCGGGCTCTAGACACGCATACATGAAAGACGAGGGACAAACAACCATGACCACGGCGGGACTCGAACCCGCGACAGTTCCGACCGAGGCGCTGAGTCGATACACGCTCCACCCCGCTTAGCCAACCAAGTCGGTATTTAACCCATTACAGCCCATTGCAAATTTTAGTGCTAAGCAATTGTTATGTTGCTAAATTATACTAATAGAGTGCTCCCGAAGCGCCAAACGGTGGTTATTGAGTTTTTTTTTCTATAAGAAGAAGCAAAACCGTTGAATTTTTGCTGCATAAGCCCCGTCAACTTCGATGCGGACCAACCACCGTTTGTTTTACATCAGCCTCTCCCTCCTCTAAACCACAGGCTTATAACAGCTAAGCACGGTTCTAGACGAAGATTCGAACCGACCCAAGCCATGTCTACACTCTGGCCAGGATCACGGCTAAACCGACATCTGGCATTCAAGAATGAAAAAACTTGCTTATATGTTTTGTTTAGAATGTCTACGTTTACTGAAGAACTAAAATTCACAAAGTATTGCAAAAGAAGCAAATTTGAATTAACCAGAAATTAGCGTATGATGTATCATACGCTAGGCGTTAATGGGTTCAACACTGTTTTTACAACCGATGAAAATGTTAAGTAATCTCTTTGTAGTCGCTAATAACCATAGATGTTGATGTGACTTAAATAAATTATAAAAAATACAGTTATACAAAATCTTTATGGGTATGCCGATTTCCACAGGTCGGTGGTCCCTACGTACTTCGGCGACGAACTGACATAACCTATTAAGCAAGCTACGGAGCTCACTCAAGAAAATTGAAGTACTTCGACGATTGAGCATTTGATTCATACAAAACCCGGATTAATTGCTCCAGTCAGGGCAAACGCTCGAAGCTCGAGTTAACTCTCGGAGTGAGTAAAGCAAACAGGATGGTCATATCAAAACTAACAGTTTCTCCAAAATCGTGAGTAATGGGCAATTGCTCGTTTTTACTAATACCAACTCTTTGTGATAGAAATAAAAATATTAAAGTCAATATTGTTATTGCAGAATTTGAACAATTACTTACAAATATATCGACAAATATTCACAGTTCAATCAATGTTATGCTTAAAATAGTCTTCACTGAAGCCTGTATGCTTCATGTTACATTCAAGTTGACACATATGTGGCAAATTGTCTGCCTCCTAGACTCATATTTTTCTTTCATGTAGTTTACTCGATTTTCGAAAACTAATTGCTATTTAATTTTTATCAAAAAATTACCTTTCTCTTCCTGCTGGGTTTAGTGTGACTCATCATACATCAGCCATTACGTAAGTACGTATAAAATGTAATTGGATATAGAAAGAAATCAATGTTTTCTTACAGTTGGAATAAAAATACAAAAGCGTCCATTGTGTTCGTTTTCTTTCATTTTTTATTTTTTCATTTATATTATACTACACGTATAGGTCACGGCAAAACTCCAAAATATATCTAATGTTAGTAGCCGGTTAATTCCTTCATTAGATAGACCATGTGGATAAGTTATGTGAATGACTTGTGAAAGGATAATTTCAGACTTCATACAAATTGTAAATTGGTGCTAGCCACAAGGTATTGGCTGAAGCAGATTTTCTGAGAGTGAGGTATCTTGTGTGTTCTATAAAAGTACTTTGGCATAAACATGTATTGGAAATTATGGACTTCACAGACCCACGGTCGAAGTATGGAAGTCGCACAGTTTCGTCGCCAACTCGGAAGCGACTAGTGAGGCTACAATGGAGGTATCATGTGGAAAGATTTAGTGCAGTACTAGCGGTAGTAATGGTTGCAATTTGATGATTGCACCCTTACCTGCACTGTTCTAACACTCCACCACTCTCATCTATTAACTAAGAGGCAATGAAACACCATTCACAGGTAACGGAGTGCAGATTGATAGCATTATATATGCGTTTCTCATCAATTTACTCACATTAAGAGAGGGCAAAAAATGAGCAAAGTCGTAATTGAAGTTGACAGTACTCTGGCAATCTTTAACTGAGACATTTGTAAGCTGAAATTATGCAAAACTGTGCTACTTTAAATTATGCAAATAAAGCTAACATATTTTATCCCTTTTAAATGTTCTTCAACATGTCTAAACGTTGAACTACATAGAAAATAAATTCATCAGCGGTCGTATTACAAAATATTCTAGTACACTACGAAGTATATTTTTTGTAATTTTCATTAGCACTTTATTCTCAATGAAGGCATACAAATATCGTTAATTTTCATTTGTCTTTTTCTTTTCACCTTGCAATTTCTTTCATAATACCGACCATAATAATACTCATCACACTGTTTCCTTTCCTCCATTACTTCTCGGGCAGGAAAATGGCGTGATTTAAACATATTAACGCTTATTTCATCCCATAACGTTTCAGTCATCTTATTTAGTGTCATGTAATCAGTGATGATTATGTAGTATGAGTGAGTTTAAGAGCGTGAGAAGTTTCACAAAAAACATATTACCAAAATATGAAATTTGAAGAGAAAAATGTATGAATGAAATCGCGAAACACACATATTCAAGATTATGAAAACAAGCGAAAAGATTGGGAAAGTAATGCGAGAAATATGCGCCAATTGAGAAAGTGAATGAGGCTTCAAACAAACCTCGTCAAAAAAGAAAGGAAATGGGCGAACAAAACGGAATTGACGAGGAACAGGATTGTGTTTGGAATGGCGCGCAGGGATGTATATAATGAAACAAGCGTGACTGATGTGTGAATGGAAATAAATAAAATAGAACATTTTACAAAGATCGCTTAGAAAACTTTACTTCGGATTAAGTTATTTTGTATTTTCTTATTCTTTTTAGGTTAATTATTCATTTAATAAACAACAGAATAATTAGTTTAAATTAATTTTAATATCAGAAAAGAATTTTTTTTGTATTGTCAACTTGTAATTTCAAATTCATTCTAGTTTAACTGGTCGTAGCTCTGACTGAATGCGTCTTTTCCCTTGGTACATGTTGATGTAATTAAAATCGGCCCTAAGCCCTCGTCCTGGCCGGGTGGTTGTGTGCATTCTCATTTATTTTTTTTTAAATGAGTTCTTTAATGGATTAAGATTTTCTTGCTAACGTTTTGATGCGTATGGGTTAATTAATATTTTTTTCATAATTTATTTTCGGGCATCTAATGTTCTGTGTCAGTAAATACCTTCTAAATTATTTTAAATATTTTATTTTGTTGCTGAATGTTGAAAAGCATGCACACTTCTTTTGTTTTCTCTGGTATTCCCCGGCCACTTAAGGTAAATGCTGGGACATTTTGTTTTTTACTTTCACTTTGTGAGCCCAGGGGCAAGACATATCTAAGTTGTATTTTATTTAATTTACTAAATGTACTGTTCAATTTTTATCTATATATTTATGTATTACGTGGTTAGGCGGAAGAGCGGGCCTGATGGCCCGAGTCTCGCCACATAAATAAAGTCACAATGATTAAGAAAATAAAATAATAAAGAAGTCTCATAATTGCCTGGATACCAGATTACAAAACAATTCCTGAACATAATACAATGAGTCTTGAAGAGGAAAATGTAAGCCCTGAAACAGGAAGTATTTTAACAATATCACACACTTGCAAGGACTTATGGACCCACATCAAGAAAGCAATGGATGAAAAGTGGAGCAACCTCTGGAAACACATGAAATCCAGCCCTCTACACAAACACGTTAACAATTTTTACTCCCTGAAAACCTCCAAAAATTTCTCAAGAAAAGATCAGGTGACAATAACAAGAATAAGAACTAGTCATTGCAAGTTCAGCCATCAACACTTGCTAACTGGAAATCCCCCACCCACCTGCCAGCACTGTGATACCATTCTTAACTTTGAACACATTTTAACTCAATGTCCTATGTTTCAGTACAGCAGACACACATACCTAGAAGATGAGCAAAACCCTGAACTGATGCTATCATCCAACGACTACCAAAATAATATATTAAAATTCTGTAATGACAGCAACATTCTTAAAGAAATTTAATTGTAATAGGTGTATTGGTATGGATTCCAGAAACTAATTCTGTAACATCAAAATACATGTAATGTCTGTCTCCACACATTCATATATATTGTAATATCTGTAAATTTTCATATCTGTTGTAAAGTTGCCATGTTAATATTGTAAAGTTGTACTTAAAGTAGTGGCTAATGACCTCAGTTGTCGATGCGACTTTAATAATAAATTTTTAAAAAATAATAACAAAAATTATCGTTTAAGATAGGTATGGCAAAGTGCTACGGGAGGGCGCCCAGGCCGCGCGCGGGGGCAATGACGGGAGCCGCGGGCCGGGCCCGGCGCGGCGGCGGGAGGGAGGGAGGGGCGAGGGCGCGGCCAGACGCGCCGTCGGGCCTCCGTCTGGACGTCTGGGCGCGCGGCGCGGCGCGGCGCGGCGCGGCGCGGCGCGGTGCGGCGGGCGGGCGGGCGGCGGTTTGGCAGCGGCCCACGGCCTCCGACGCGACCAGCAGCTCCGGGTTCGAACCCGGCGCGGCGCGGCGCGGCCCGGCCCGGTCCGCAGCGGGCAAGTTTTTCAGGTCCTAATTCTTTAAGGCTGTGCGGCCGAGACGCAAGGTCTTTTAATTTCGCCAGCGCAAATGCGAAGCCGGGCGACGAGGCTTATCCTCCTCGTTGCCTGCCCCTCCCCCCTCTACCCCTCCTCTGCCCCTCGGCTGGCCACGGCGCTCGGGCCTATCGGTTGACGCTGTGCCACCAGTAGATACGCGCGCTCGCAAAAAAAGTTACGTTCGCAATTGAACGCGAGAATTATTTGCCCGAAACACTTGCATCTCAGTCGGAGGACCTCTGTGCGCGAGAGTTGCACTTTCAATAAATCGGCAGGAGTGCAATGAATAAACACTCGAAGCTAATTCGCCGGTCTAATGGCTGTGTCGCAGTAAAAGAGCTCGTGATATGAAGGGAATCTGGAAAAGTATTAACTCGTAGTGATTGCTGCTAACGAGCGCGGACGCCAACAGGGCTAAGGAATTCATCGGCACTGAGTACTGCTCGTAATTTTTTTTAGCGTGCTATTAACGTGTACTCAATTTATTTGCACTGGTATTTGGTGCAACTCTGCTGCAAGTCTTTCCAGTTTGTCCACTTTTCTTTTCACTTTTACTTTCATTTTCTTGGAAGTAATATGGAAAAAGATCCTATGTTTCTTTTATGTCGGTGACGATATGCATTTCCATTACGTAAAACGGATTTCTGCATCACTCGAGAATAATAGTGTTGGGATGTCACAATTTTTTTTCTTAAGAAATCTTTTTCCATCATAGCGCTTATTTGTTAATGTAACTTCGTGGGACTTCATTACACATATTTTTGGCGCCATTTAGTTTGAAGTGAATTTCAACATGACATACTATCTTACAGCAATATTTGTATTTGCTACAAAAAAGACTATGATGATGCGAAGTCCGAAAAGCCGTTTCTAAAGGAACATTGCAGTGAAAACTATCATTTAATTTTCTAAATTTTATTTTCCGTAATTTATTTGCATAATAATAAATGCAACAGAATCCCGTTCATTCGGCTCATAATAGAATTAGAAGATATTATTTTTAGAAAATTTGTATAACACGAATAAATAAATAAATAAATAGAATTTTGCTAGTAAAAATATCTGTATATATGTCAATTCAATATATGTGCGGATTACATATTTTTAGCCGACTATTAACAAAATTGACATTTTTTTCTACAGCTTGGTTGGTGGGCTTTTGCAGTGTTTTCTCTACAAGTTTTAAAGGTTTAGAACACAGAAAGGCATGTACTCGCCATACTTCTCAACAGAAACACTTCAAAAGAGTTTTCGATACTCTTGTCGTCGACTTCTACATCATTTTTGTTTTCTTCAGGTGTTTCCTCGTCTTCACTAGTTCCGCCTGCTTTGTATAAAAATAAATGGCGTTCTTTTTTACCAAAGGTCCTAACAAAGCATTTTGCCGCTATTGTCATTTCCACTGTCACGACCTTTGGAAATGTTAGATTGATTAATTGATTGTTCGTGATTCCGAGAGTGTCAACTACAGAGGTCATTAGTCCTTTAAGTGTAGTGCATGATTTCCCCTCGAGAGGTAGCGATTATCTTCTCCCCGCAGGATGGCGAGATCCGGCGCCGACCTACCGTCGACAAGCGAGGTTTTCCCTTCAACCAGGTATCTCCCACCAGAGGGGCACCGCCCCAGCCGGGACAAGCTGTAGGCTCCCGACCGGTCTCCCGGCATGTGTGATAGGGTAGTGCATGTTAGTGTGTGTGTGTGTGTGTGTGTGTGTAAGAGGAGAGGATAGAACAAGGAAGAGGAAGAAAAGATCGCGCGCGTTCCGTGGCCCGTTTGTTAGGGTACTGGCATTTGCCTGGTGTTGATCGAAGAAACCACTGAAAACGACCGATCAGAGGAGCCGTCCGCAAGAATTCTCCTCCAGACAGCGACTGAATTCGACCTGACAAGCTAGGGTCGAAAATCCTGCCTCCGTCGGGAATCGAACCTAGGATCTGCTGGTCAGTGGCACAGGCAACGTTAGAAAGAACACCTTGATTCTTCTGAAAATGTGGAATTGTATTCCACAATTTTAGAATTGTTTTCTTATCTCAAAACAACAAACAGAAACTTCACAATCTGCTATCGGAGGCGATAGGGTAATTTTGTTTATCTAGCAAAATTACTCCTACGCCGATGTTGAAGACAATTTGAAACCCAAAGGAAAGTGCAGTCGGACAATCCGAGGTCGGAGTAGGCAGGTTTACGGAAACAGCGAGCGGACAGTCGACCAGTTGGGCAAGCAATGGACAACGCGAAAATGGAGATTCATTCAATACTCCAAAATGGTTAATTAACTCTTAGTTGCCTGAATCAAGAATAAAATCAATCATTACACAAGTTTGTAATAATATTCGAATAGGTAAATAAGAAGCATCTATTTTTTTCAGATTTTTACTTTTAAACCTTCATTGTTAAACAATTGTATTTGTAAGTTCCTACAAGCCACTAGATAACCACACTTATCAGTAATGATTTTACGTATTACACGTATAATTTAATTTAAAAAGTAATATTTTAATTACATCTGTAACATACGGTGAATTTTTCCACAAAAACAAAGAAAACAACAAATACAGAATTAGGATTGGTCCCCTTCTCCCCTGAAAGACGCAACACAACTCGACATGGCAACAAGCAAATGCAGTGAGGAAGCTATTGACACTTAAAAACCTACAAATTGTAACTTATTCACCGCACCAGAATGGTACTTCATAGCACCCACGAGCTGTGAGACTCGCTGGCACTTATAGTAATTATTCCACACGCGTTAGAAAGGTGGTACTTGTAAGTACCGTCAGTCAACTAAGGGTTAATAGAGTTTTCCATCAGCCTAAAGTTAAATAAAAGTAAAAATGACAATAATTTCAGCAGAAGAGCAAGCGTAGTCTGCTTATATTTGTTGAGCTTTTTCACGAATTCTGACATGAAATAAAATTGTAAGATAATTATAAATTTAGCCTGAGCTGTATGAATTCACAATATATCACGATCCCATTATATGGTACTTTTCTGCGGACCTATACATCAATTAACCAGTCAGATCAATCTTTTTTAAGAAGATCTCGATTTTCCGTTTTTTCGACGTTCGAAGTTCGAAAGTTTCGAAGTTCTCGTTTTTTAAGAAGATCTACAAATACTTTAAGTTCAATTTTCAATAATTGTACAATTAATGGCAATGATATCTGAGATAGTGGCATAGCTACTTACTTGGCTCCCAACCCATAATTTAATGAAAAACAAAAATTGCTCTCATTACTTCGTAATGTACTTACTGCTAACACAAGGCAAGAAAAAAATATTTTTTTAGTGCCTGAAATTTTAGAGCCGACAATAGGTATCTCAGGACCACTGATTCCGAAAATGCTAACTGCTTTGCTGCAGCAGCTCTAGTTTGGAAGATACAGTGAAAAGAACGATTTTCGTCATTTTCGGAATATCAGTTAATTTTGAATTAATCTGTACAGTCTATTTCATTATAAACCGACAAATATGAATTCCCCGCTCCAGTTTCGTAATGTGCACTATTTCTTTCACAAATTTTTTAGTGCTTAAGTCACGTATTTAGAAATAAAACTTCGCGTTTCGTAATCACAATAATTTATCCGATGCCCCCGTATCTACAGCAAATTTTGTCATTTTTCAAAGGCTTTTCAGCCTGTATTTCTATCAACAAAAAATCAACGAGTTACACTAAACTGCTTTTCGTTTTTAAGTTAATTTATTAACCTGAAGTGAATACGGTTATTTCTAATGTACGCTAATTTCCATCTAAAAAATTCTCCCAGATACGTATGAGGTAACGCACAATTCACTTATTTATTTGTTGTATACCTGTATAGCTGTCTCAAGAAAGCAGTGTTTGAATGGTCATGATGTCTTTTGCTACATGTGGCGAGAACTTTTCCAAGAAAAATAGAAACCTATTTCCGAGTTTATAAACAAGGTAAATTTGAGTTATTTTGGTGATAATCTCGGAGATAAAGATGTGGGCTCCTCACATTGTATGCTAGATGTGTACGAAACATTAGTAACAATGGAAAAATGGTACAAGAAGTCTAAACTTTGGCGCACAGATGCTTCGGAGAGAGCCTAAAAACCTTATTATTGTTATTTTTGTCTTACCAACATCAATCGTATTAATCGAAATAATTAACGTATCGCAGCGTAACGTAGCTCAGAATAATTAACTTAGACTCAGCTACGAGACCAGTTTCACACTCAGATGACGTACCTGTTCCATCACTTAGAAGAGGTTACTGAAGACAAATCTTCCATGTCTGAATGTCCATTCAATGTCTGAATGGAAATAGTTATTGTGCTTTTTTACGTTCTTCATCAATTCGTGAATGTTTCGACCAAAAAGAATTGATTGGCCTCGTCAAGGAACTTAATCTTTCCAAAACCGCCTCTGAATTGCTCTCCTTTCGGTTAGAAGAAAGAATTTGCTAATACTTGGGACAAATATATTTTTTCGCCCGCGGGAAAAGGATTTGCTGCCTACATTTACAATTGGAGAAACCCTAGTGTTTTACAAAGTTGTAGAAGGTCTTTTTAAAAAGTCGGGTTTACAGAATACAAGTCAGATGAATGGCGACTTTTCACTGACAACTCAAGGAGAATTTTGAACTGCATTCTCGTACACAACGTCAATAAATGCGGCTCTGTTCCAATTGGTCACGCATTCCGTGTGAAAGAAGAGTACGAGGCAAATTCTTTAGTTTAAAAAATATTAAGTTTTATGAACATCAATTAGTAATTTGGGTTGATCTGAAAATGGTGAATTTTCTTCTCGGTCTACAAAGTGGCTACACAAACTATCCTTACTTTATATTTCTGTGAGATAGCAGAGCCAAAATTGAGCGTTGGTTGAGAAAAACTTGGCCTCTGAGGAATGATATAGTTGTAGGGGAAAACAATGAACAAATTACCTTCAGTTGCTCGAGAGAAAATTATTCTCTCTCCTTTGCACACTGAGCTAGACTTGATGAAGCAATTTGTACAGCCGTTGGGGATGAGATGGTTTGTGCTTCCAGTGTGCGTTACGTGTATTTTTGGGAGTCACCAACGAGAAACTGGATTCGGGGATTTTCAATGATTCTCAAATAAGAAAGCTCGTAATTGATTCAAATTTCTTGAAATCCGTAAGCTAAAATGAATCGATTATCTATTCTTCTTTTGTTCTAGTTGTGAAACACTTTTTAGTAAAGCATAAACCAGAAAACTAGTCATAATTAGTAGAAACAATGCTTCCCAATTTCCATGTGTTGGCCATGGAGTATTAAGGTCCATTACCTATATAGCCACTTGGAATGCTTTCCTTCGCTTGATGATTGTTCAATAAATGAAAATCGATGTGTTTTTGAAAACTTACATATAATAATGTTTTTTTGGGATTATAACATTATTATATGTAAGTTTTCAAAAAAAACACCGATTTTCATTGATTGAACAATTTATTAGTCAAGTTCATATCCACCATATTGAATCCGCCATTTTGTTTTTTGAAAAAATAATGTCAAAATTGAATTCACCGACACCAAAAACCCTACTGTAGTGAAGTTTCTGAAAAGTAAATAATGTTTTAGACTTTTCCCTGCGTTTTTGGCACTTGGCTCCACTGTGCGGCGGGCGAGACCGTTGCGCGCCTAACGCATGTGCCCAGTCGACACCCCCTTAATATAAAAATAGGTTTATATGCAAGGATTTGTTTGGTAACATCGCAAATTCAAAATCATTTCAATATATTTCACTGCAATAAAGAATGAAAGACGGATGTTGTCTGGTATCAAAATATTTATTTTAAGGCTAAAGATCTGTTCGATAGCTTTGCTATCATCCTCAGAGATATCTGAAAAATACATACAAAATTTAGAAAAGAAGGTTTTATAAATTATTTGCAAAAATTTGTTTTAGTACAACTTTGTTGCATCTGGTACGCATCTGGCGCCAACAATTTTGTACTAAAACAAATTTTGTAAATAATTTATACAACCTGCTTTTCGAACTTTTGTATGTATTTTTCAGATAGCTTTGAGGATGATAGTCAAGCTATCGAACAGATCTTTGGCCTTAAAATAAATATTTTGATACCAGACAACATCCGTCTTCCATTCTTTATTGAAAACTACATCACCAACAGTTACACTTCTATTTCACTGCGTTGTGCGTGGCACGGCCTTATATCACGTATGCTTCCATTCTCCTTCCCTTTTGAGAGCAGCAGGACAAACTGCCGAGATGAACAATACGGGGCCGCGTGGGGATGGCGCGAGTAATGAAAATATGTCGCGCAACCACATTAAAGGTTTTAATTGAGGCGCTTAAGGTCCTGTAAGTTGGACGTCCCTGTACTAGATTTTACAAAATATGTTGTACGAGCCAGCTCCCGAAATCCGAAGATATTTGGTGTTTCGTTCTGATGGGAAATTAATGTTACTTTATTGTGTTTGGCACAAACTAGTATTACCTCAACAGTAGCGTAGCAATAAAAGTTATTGTAAAATCGAAATCAATATTAGATGTAGGCTCCCCATCGTAACTGTTTATTGTGGCATAAAGCTTTTTCGGCCGCATTGCGGCCACCTACTACTAAACTACCACCTACTACTAAAAGTTATTGTGTATTGAAGGAAATATCAAGGTAGCATTATTGCAAATTTTTGTCGACAACGTACAACTGTCCTTTAAGCGTACCAATGTGCAACCTATTTCTGTCATCTAAGCCATGAGGTTCTGCTAGAAGTTAAAACAATAGCACCTACGCCAAATCTTCCTTACAAAAAGATAGAAGGGGTAAAATACCCTTCCCCTCGAAAAATCAACAGGTATGGCACAAAACCGTGCTTGACTGGTTTTGTAAAAACAGACTCTATTGCTTCCATTTACTCTTAATTTCAAGAAATCACTTTGTAGGAATAGTCGGGGGAAGTTTAAAAAAGCCATGGCATAGGATAAAAAGCTGAAATGCTTACTTAAACATAAGCTGCTTCCGTAAAATTTTAAGAATTAGAAAAAAGAATTGACCACGATATATTAAAAGCTGTACGGATTGACGAAACAAGAGTTAAGTCTTAGAGATGAACTAGATAGTTTTCACAAGAAAATAAATTATCTATAAACACACGACTTATTTTTCAAGAACACCTCTGAAGACTCAGCCTCTGATAAGGGATTCGTGTGCTTAGCACGAAGACATCCCTTCACCGTACATACTGGTCTTGTTAACCTTAGGGTGGGCTTTCTCATAGTCACATGGCAATAGATACTGGGACATTTGTAAGGAATGCGCACAGTTAAGTTTTGCCCCGACCGGGAATCGAACTTAGAGTTGCGCCAAGGAAAGCGAGCACACTGACCACCATAGTATCTAAGTAATAATAATAATAATTATTATTATTATTAATAATAATATTATTGTAAAAGATGATAAATACCGCATTTGCCAGGAACCCGTTGAAACCATTGATCAAATTGTTTCAGCTTGTCCCATCCTAGCAAAACCGAATACTTAAAACGACACGACAGGGTGTGTAGCTACCTCCACGGGCACATCTGTACCGCCCTCGAAGTTCCAAACACATGCCCCAAGTGGTACGAACACTCACCAAAACCGGTGACATCTATTGGATTGTGTACAATATTGTATGACCAACAAATTCAAACTGATCGCACGATAGCGGCAAACAAACCGGATATAGTCATCCGGGATTTGGAGAACAAATCGTGTTTACTTGTCGATGTTGCTGTGCCTTGCGATCAAAACGTCGTTACCAAGGAGGCAGAGAAACGTCTTAAATACAAGAGTTTGGAAATCGAGATCAGCCGAACGTGGGGCATAAAAGCACAGGTCGTACCAATACTCATCGGAGCTCTGGGATTTGTTCCGCAAATTTTGAGTAAGAATTTGTCTAAACTCTCAGGTAATTCAAAAAACTTGGAAGTGCAAGAAATCGCTTTATTTGAAACAGCCCACATGTTGCGCAAAGTAGCATAGAGGCATCGACAGTCCCTAGATCTGCTCCTTAGCATGGTGGTTGCAACCCGGAGTAGACTTTATAATCAACCGACTCATAACGTCTCTGGTCGTCAATTAGAGGAATAATAATAATAATAATTATAATAATAATAATAATTGAAGGCTCAGCGTGTTGTAGGTAGCAGACTGTATGTGGGATTAACAAATTACGCAGTCGCATCCCCTGGTTGCTACTTACATGGAGGGCCGGTGAATTGGTTCTTGTTACACAAGTCACCTGTCTCGCGTTCCAAAAAATATTCTTCCAGGTGCTGTCATTACCACAATTGAATTGGGAAGCACGTAGAGTGAATACATATAATTGTATCAAAATATTGCCATACAGAAACATCAATAACGATAACACCTCGCAAGGAACTAAATAGCATTAACTACTTAAACATAGACAAAAAATACTATAAGTTAAATTAAGCTAATAAATTTGTTGATTGAATTTTTTGGCACAAACACGATTGAGAAATTGAGCTTAGGTAAATAGTGAGGCTGTTGTAACACAGATAAATACTGTACAGATGATTACAAACGTTTATACACCATTATAGAGGGCAGCTATTCGCTGGCAGAAACAAAAGGCTGCACTGGTAGGGCTAAAGTGGTGAGGAGTGCTAGGCGACTCTCGGTGATGTCACACATGGCAGATAAGATGATGTATTTTGCATACGGAAAACTCGTGATAGAACCAGTAATTACTTTGCCGTAATGCAACGCATGGTGTAGCAATGTTAAAACACCGGGAATTAATAGTTCAATTGAATGTACAAAACAAAGGTGCTAGTAAGGTTCGTGCCAAATTGCACAGTGTGTTGAATCCTTGCATTGTACGCGATTATTTTGTTAAACGCAAACACATGAAAATAGTCTCGGCACGAATACTGTACTGTTGCGTAACACATAAGAATCAACTTCTGTAGGACTGCGTAGAAATGCTTAGTCACAGAAAAACAGTACAATTTCGCTGTTAAGAATAAGTGGAAGAACATGGGTTAAGTACACTTGAAATGAAGTTCGTAATTTATATACAGCAGTTCACTTGAAATAACAGAGTTCCATGCAGCGTAGCTAATGGAATTAAGCAGTTTGTCGTACGAGTTTAAACAATAGACAAGATACAGAGTCTTGCACACGTGTATGAATTGCATGTTACGTGTGAAAGTTTCTTCACACGTATCATGCAATTACGCGACACACGTCTATACTTCCGTTTTTCTTTCTTGGCGCGTGGAAGGGTGTCATCAAAATGGAATATCTCACGGTATTTCGCGTCGTTCTCAGTTGTGCCGTTGGGAGTCGCGTGATCGCGACTGTATCTAGCAATGCAGGCGAGCAATGTTTCATCTAATGAAATATTAGCCAGTTGGGACATTCGACATCACCCTCAAGATGTAAACTGGACATTAACACCTTCAAATTAAGCTACAATCTACTTGGCTAAAGCTACTTGTAGAATGTCTTGTCCGAAAAGAAGAAACCTAACCACAGGACATTAAAGGCCAGTAGGCACACACTGCGATTCACACTAAACAGTTCTTGGTGGTTATTTCTCTATAAGTTCCAACTTTTAATATCTTTCCATTAGTAGAGGTGGTTAATTCAACCAACTGCACACGCACTTGCAAAATCGGGCATGAGATTTCCACCAACTGTGTAAAATTACTCACAAGTTATCTGGCGTCGCACGAACCTCCATGTTTCTTCTGCAATCATCTCCCATCAAAAAAACTTTGTCGTCTACCTCGTTCCCAATCACACACCCTTCTAACCACTCCTGTTTATTCTCTGGCCTCCGTCGGCCGCGTGGTGCGGCACTCTTCTAGCAGGTGGCGTTGTACAGGTTTCGGCGGTCGTCGCGCGGGCATTTGAATTACCAAGTGCACATCTCGCATGAACATTACTACGCCATTGGTTACAAAACTTTTGTCATATGTACTTACTTATTTTCTTTTCATGGATTAGGCAAATTGCCTGTTCCGACCTCAATGTTCACATCATCGCTTTCTTGGCCTTCCTGGATCTCTTCTTCCCCTCACTGTGTAGAGCAAAGCCTGCTTTGGATGGCGGTTGTCTTCCATCCTCAGCACATGCTCTTTCCACTTTACTTTACTTTCTATTATTTTTTCATTAAGTGAAAATATCTGAAGTTGATTTCTGATGTCTTGGTTCCTGATTTTATCTAGTAAAGTGGTTTGATTAACAGCTCTTAAGAACCTCATTTCGGAACTTAGTATTGCGTTTACGTAGCTATTCTTTGTTACCGACTTATGTCACATATAATAATGACAATTATTGTCATTTTGAGATATGGCAATTAATAATTCAAATAGTACATATTTTTGTCGTATTTTAACTATTGTGGAAAGTATTATATTCCGATAAAATACGAAAATATATATCTTCGAAATGAAAATACCATTATTCTTACTAAGTTTGATAATTCTATTACGAAAGTCCTCGAAACAATCAAATGTGGCAAAATGTACGATTAGATTTTAGATTTAGAGATGGTATCCACACATTAGTTTGTTCATCATTGGATACGACACGCCGGGTGAGGTGGCTCAGGACCTGAACTGATGTCACTGCAGTGCCTCGGACCCGGAGGTCCTGGAGATGGAGTCCTGACGTTGGCAGGCCATTCAACACTCGCTGGGCAGCGAATTCACTCACTGTTCGGAGGAGAATGCTAGCGGCCGTTTCGGTAGCTACCCGTGGTTTTTCCGATAAACACCAGGCAAATGCCAGAGCAGACCCCTAACAAACGTACCACGCACCATGCGCGATCTTTCCTTCCTTTTCCTTGCTCTATCTTCACCCCTTACTTACATGCGCTACACTATCACACATGCCGTGAGACCGATCGGGAGCTTAGAGCTTCTCCCGGCTGGGGGCGCTGCCCGTCTGGAGGCAGATACCCCACTATACTTGGGTTTTTCGTTCTTGGCGCACCAAGGTCACGGACGAAAAATGGAGAGGGAAGGCTTCCTCCAATAGGGAGCTGCTATTCACTACTGTGTTTTGACGTGGAAGCTCCCTATTGGAGAAAGCCTTCCCTCCCCATTTTACTTCCGTGACCTTGGTGTGCCAAGAACGAAAAACCCAAGTATAGCTCACGGTACGCCGGCGCCAGATCTCGCCAAGCTGCGGGGGAAGATTCGCGCCACCTCGCGCCTGAAAAACATGTACTACAGTTACGGAGCATTAGCATTTGACGCGATACATACAAAATTGCTACAAACTCCAGAACAGTCGCGCGGGTCACTTTTCCAAAATTGTTTTGTTTTGACATTTTGAATCTACAGAACAACTTTTCATTTCACAAGTCCAAAACATTTACTTTGACGCAAAATCGATACGAGATATTGACACCACCCGTTTTCCATACCATGAAAAATCAGCCACATTTTAACTGCGACGTGACCGTCAACCTAGTTTGAAATGCGCGCTCCACGCGGCCGGTGATGGGAAAGAAACTGGCAGGTAGAGTTCGCTACGGTCGCGCGCAGGTGTGATGCGATCCCGTAGGACGGAAACGTTGTTTTTTGTATTCCAGCATTATAAACGATCTTTTCTGTTGCAAGAAATCGTTCATATGGCACAAATGATGACGTATTAGATTTTACGGCTCGAATGATTGCGTCATCACACATTCAGCCAATCGCAGCGAGAGAATTAGTGTGAGGTAGAGTTAAACATAACAGCCGACCACAGTTTTCTCGCACAGATGTCAAATACCCGTGACATCACAGGAAAGTTCTTCGCAAATTTAAGTTCATTCTCTTATAAATTTATAATGCTGTCATACAAAAAATAGCGTATGCATCTCGTTAATAATGTCGCTTTATTGCATTCGTACAAATTTGAAAACTCGCTCCTTCCGTCGCTCGTTTTCAAAACATGTACTCATGCAATAAAGCTTAACATTATAAACTAATTGCATAAACTACTATTTCAGCGGTGAAAGGCGATTTGAGGGGGTGAACAGCCATGAGACGTTACGAAGAAATCCTACGCCACATACTCGAACATATTCCGGAAAGCAAAACTCACCACTCCATATACACGAGGTGGTAATTAGGTGTCTTATTTACGTGTATTAATTGAAAAATTTGTTACGAGGAGCAGAGGAACGTTGACGGCGCGTTGCTACTAGCAACTTGCTAGACGCAATGGCAGATGCACGCAAGCAGCGTTAAGAGAAGAGAAGAGGAGCTTACAGTTGCGTGTAAGTATGCGAGTATGTTCGAAACGGTAAGCTATGCCTCGACTTTTTTTAACACATTTATTTCTTCTAGATGGAATACATCGTTTAGTGTAATCATTCAACACATGTGTTTTTAGACTTATGCGAGTTAAAATATCTAAGCTTACTTAATCAACACATTGAAGAGGATACTCTAGGAGGGAAACTCGGGGTATGGTTGGCTAAGATTTTGAGAAAGGCTGCAATCGGGAATCTATTATATAAAAGGGAGGCTATACGTATATACGGAGAATACGTAAAGCGGATATACGGAGTAATGTACGTAGTAAAGGGAAAGTTATACAATACTGCGGCAAATCGATTTCGAGATTTCCACGGATACGTATAATACAGATAATACATATTTTGGGGTACCCTGATACTGAAAATATGGTTCTTTTCAAATCGTCCGCCTGTCCCTCCGCCTATCTGTCCATCTGTACATATCATTAGTGCCTAAACCATACGTAAGATTGTTTCCAAATTGAAGAAGTCCCTGTCCATCTAGCTCGAGTCGAAGCTTTGAGATTTTGAAAAACATTCTTTAAAATTTGTTTACAGGAAGCTCCCGGACATTTTCAAAATTTTCTCAAAAACGGCTTCAATTTTTTCTTCAAATTTCTTGTAAGAGTAGAGTATCAAACCCTTTTATAGGTGACGTAGGTCTGATTTTCACGGTGAGCTCTGAATTTTTGAAAATTGCAAAACTTTGAATTTTTTCGGCGTATTCCTACAACACAAAAGTGAAGATAGAGATTTTTCCTTCAAATAAAATTTGTTCTCCATAGTAAGTTCTTTCATTAAAGTCATGTACATTTTTCTGAAGATTTTAGTAGTTTTCGCGCAATATTTTGTGCAATATGTGCAATTTAAAAAAATTACAAAATCATGATTTTCTCAAAAGCGGCTACAAATTTTTCTTGCAAAAAACAAGTAGCGCCATTTTGTACCGTCCTTTGATACATACGAGGTGGTAATTTGAAAAAATTATGGAATTATTTTGAGGAAAATATTGTTTAAAAAATGTAAAATCTTTATATTTCACACAAAATTACGCGAAAAACACTCATATTTTTGATAAATTGTAGTACTTGACCTTATTTCAAGAATTCTGCGTTGACTGTAAATTTGCCGTTGAGATAGAATTTCAGCGGCAGATTTTCCTTAGCCGTAGTGAAAGTATATACCAAGTGAAATACGTAGCACAGAAAAAGATATATTATGCTGCGGAAAAAAGTATTCCAAATATTCAGGATTTCAACGGAAATACACCTTTTGGGGTCCTGAGATTTAAAAAAAGTATTTTTTTAAAACGTCCGTCCGCCTACCTGCCCGCAGTCTGTGACAACTCTAGCGCCCAAACCATTTCTATGATTTTTTCTATAATTTATATTCCGCGGTGGATCTGACTCCTCTCAAACTCTGCGATTTTAAAAAAATATTCTTCAAATCTTTGGAGTACTATATGTGAAGACCCTGACTCATTTTCAAAAATTTCTCAAAAATGGCTTCAATTTTTTTCTTTGAATTTCTTGTAACAATGGAGTGAAATACATTTTTGGAAATATTTTATAGGGATAGTTCTCAATTTACTGTATGGCATTAACACCATTTTTTAAATGTATTTACAAATAACATTAACGCCATTTCGTTCTATTTATTTGTTTTCAAAAATTATTCTTTTTTGCCATCTCTATTTTGGGCGACGATTGATGGAAACCGGCAAGAGTATTCAAGATCGAAAAGCTCTCAAACATCTTCCTAATACAACACAAATTCTTTAACAGTCGTATATAATGCATGTCTTCGAATACATTACTTTCCTGAGATGTGGAAAATTGCACTCATCTTACCCATTTCTAAAAATCACAAAAACCACAGTAAACCAGAAAATTTTCGTCCCATCAATTTACTGTCCAATTTTTCTAAACTCTTTCAAACAGCTATTCTATCGCATTTAATTAAATTTATTCAAGCAAAAAATCTCTTACCTAACTTTCAATTTGGTTTTAGATATCTAGAAAGATTCCACAACACACCAACTGCTACGACTATCAGATTACACTGCTACAGGTTTTCGAAAGAAACAATGTAGTTTTGCTACATTTATCACCATAAAAAAGCTTTTACAAAGTTTGGACAATGGTTTGTTATATAAATTAAGAAATTTTGGTTTCCCAATATATCTTCAAAACATTATTGCTAGTTTCTTATCTAATCGAAAAGTCCCTCAAGATTCTCTTCTTTCTCCTTTACTTTTTAATTTATTCATATTCAATATAACGCACCTATCAAAGTCAGAAATAGCGGTTTTTTGCACATGATACTTCAATCATCACTTCTCTTAAAAACATTCTTAAAGATAAAGACAATTTACAATATGACCTAAAAACTATAATTTCGAGGTATGACAGTTGGCAAATTAAAATTAATCCACAAAAATCAAAAGTAAACATTTTTCCCTAAGACGAATTACTCCCAGTTGCCCCCAATTGTTAATGATAGGGAAATTCCTTGGCTACCCTGTAATAAAGCGGTTACATATTTAGGACTACAATTTGACACTGCATTAACTTTGGAAAACAAATATCACTACCATTGCCCATAAAACTAAGATAAAAATTTTAAAATTATATCCCTTTCTTAACAAAAACTCTACAGAATCTATCAAAAATTTATCTACAGAATCAGCCTTAATCAATATTTGAATATATTATTCACCCTTCTTTAAGTTACGCCTGCCCTATATGGGGTAGAGCTGCAAAATGTAACTTTCAAAAACTGGAAGTGATACAAAATAAGTACTTAAGAAATATTTCAAAAGTCCCTTTATTTATTCGAAATAACAAAATCATAGAAGAACTAAGCATCGTTCTTTTAAAAACCTAGATTAATCTTTTCTCTTTGAGGAAAGGGTTCAAAGATTGTGCAAAATGCATCTTCGTTATTTATTCTCTATATTTCAGAATCCTAAAATAGGTTACCAAACCAATTTTTAGCACTTTTAAAAGCCTCTTAAGTTTAAAACCCTCTTAGGTTAAAGTTCTCTTAGGGCAGCGAGCGACTAACTTTGATGCCCAATTACTCCACAAATATGCATATTTTGGAAAAATTCAACATGACCTTATATGAAGATCTGTTTTTGATCACCATATTTCATTAAGAAAAACAATTGTATATTCACAATTATAGTTGTAGACAGAGGCAATTTTTTAAATTTTTTTCTGTTTTTGCAAAATCAGGTATTTCAACGAACATGAACCTGCACCAATCTCTTAAGCTTCCTTCATGCTATCGAAGGTCCCAATTTAATAAAAAATGTAGTGTGGCTTTTAAGAAAAGATGGTTTAAAGAAAGGAAAAAATACTCATGTTTTTGAAAACTTAAACATGATCTTTATTTGAAGATCTTTTTTTTCGTGAACACATTTCATTAAAAAATTGTATCTTCGTAATTGTAGTTGTAGGAAGACGCCGAAAAAGTTTTGAATCTTTTCAATTTTCGAAAAATCAGTTCTTACCAACATGAGACTTGCGCCATTCTCTTAATGGATCTTCAGTCTATCAACAACAAAATTTAACCAAAATTGTTGGCGCCATTTGTTTGAAAATGTCCCAGGTGCTTCATGTAAAGAACCCCACAAAATGAAAATATCGGTTTCAAATTCAAGGGGCTACAACACCAGTGAAATCGATAGGAGAAATCAGTTTTGGAGAAAATCGATTGAGCGGTTTAGTCACTAGCGTAGTTTAGATACGGACGGACGGACAAACGTTTTGCCGTCAATCGATTTTTCGGAATCAGGGAGCCATAAAAGTGGATTCTGGCTGCACCACAGTTACAGGATTTCTTTTTCTAAATTTAGGAAGTGGATACTTCAACGGGAAAGTCAACAAAATAGCACCTGCACGATCACACTAGAATGTTCGTTCCCATGATATTGTAAAGAAATGATACAAGTGAAAGAATAAGAAGGTCAGAGATAGATATACATAGAGATAGAAACGAGAAGGAAACAAAGAAACAAAAGATGTGAAGAGATGTAAGTGAAATTGTAGGATTTTGGTTAAATAGTTGTTTTATTTCCCGAGGATTTCACAGTGACCTGTCTTTGGAATGCTGTCCGGGAGATTGCATACGACGCGGATGCCATCTGAAAGCAACAACTGCCAATTGAAAGGTGTTATACATCAACCGGATAACCGCCATTTTTGAAAAAAAAACGAGATATGGACGCCATCAGTTGCATTGGACCATGTTCTAAGTGTACGCAAAAGTTTGGCGCCAAATTTGTAAAAATAGCTTTATATTAATGAAAAAAGTAAACGCCATCAATCACATCAGGGATTTTATGTTTCGCAACAACCGGCTATAAACGTTGATCATCAAATCTGCTGTTCTTAATTTCACATTATGCAGGTAAACGCCAGATATTCCACCCATGTTTGTGTAGTTTGGCGCTTCAATGAATGAAATAGTTAAATTACAGTTTTGAGAGCTGAAAATGCAATAAAACCTTTGAACACGATTATCTCAAAACATGTATGATGTCGTATAGCCGGTTGATGCGTAACACCGTCCAATTGGCCCTCCGTGCGTTGTTGGAGAGCGTGCGCGGGGAGCCTGGCGGGTGCAGGTGCGTGGGCGGGGTGGTGCGAGGCGGCCGCTGCGTACGTAAACAAAATAGAATCTTCGTTCCAATGATATTGTAAAGAAATGATACAAGTGACGGAATAAGAAAGCCAGAGACAGATAGACATAGACAAGTAATGGAGATAGAAATGAGAAAGACACAAAGAAAGAAAAGATGTGAAGAGATGTAAGTGAAATTGTAGGATTTTGGTTAAATTGTTGTTTTAACTCTCGATTGATTGATTGATTCGTGTTTCCGGGCGCGTCAATTACTTAGGTGATTAGTCCCGTAAGTGTAGTGCGTGTTGTTGTTTTTTCTCGGGAGGTGGCGATCATTTAACTCTCGAGGATTTCACAGTGACCTACCTTTAGAACGCTTTCTGGGAGATTGAATGCGACGCGGATAACATCTGAAAGCAACAACTGCCATTTCGTAAGTTGTTGGAGACGGCGCCCTCTCAGGAGTCCGGAGGGCATGTTTTGAATTTGCACTAGACTTGTCCATTGGACTTATTTAAGAGCTCCCTGATTGGACATTGAGGCGACGCACGAAACGCAGGCGACACATTTCTCTGAAACACACACACTTTGAAGAGACAGATAGACAGACAGCTTGTGCATTCGAAAAGAGTAGTGGCAGGGCGCTTGTAAGAATGAGGTTTATGAAAATTGGTTGATGTAAAAAAGAGTTTGGGGCTGAATTTTCAGCTGCGAGGTGTGAAATAAATCGGAGATAATTTGCAACCCATTTTGCAAACATGGAAGTCAAAAGAGAAGAATAAAAGTAATTGCTTTTAGTAATATCTGTCTAAATTTGTTCCCCACAAAATATCCTAAAATTATTTTTCCTCCTTCAAATATTAATTACGTATCCAAATTTCTTAAAAAAGTATGAGAAGCCCTTGTATAAGTATGTAATTTTTTGCACTAATAAACTACAGCAGAATTTTTCCAATTAAGGATTACCATTAAATTCGGAATACATAAGTTATACGTTTTATAAATGTTTGGTGCCTCTAATCGTTCTTTCGTAAACCTTACTACTATTCTCACAAGCGCCCTACTACTAATCTTTTGGAATGCACAACTATCTGTCTGCTCTCTCTTCAAAGTGTATGTGTTTCAGAGAGATGTGTTGCTTGTGTTTCGTGCGCCTACTCAATGCCTAATCAGGGAGCTCTAAAACAAGCCCCACGCAGAAGTCTAGTGCGACTTCAAAACAAGCGGGGTCCGGCGGGCGCCGGGAGCAGGTGCGTGGGCGGGGCGGCGCGGGGCGGCGCGGGGCGGCGCGGGGCGGCGCGGCGCGGCGCGGGGCGATTAGCATTCGGGCGGCGGCGGCGACGGCGCGCCCGGCCGGCGCGAGTTTCGGCACGTCGCGACGCAGCGCGCCCCCCTCCCCCGCCCCCGCCCCCGAAGGTCACCGCCGCGATGCACCGCCGCCGCGGCGGACGGCGGGCGTCGCGGCGGACGCGGACGCGAGCGGTTTTTTCAGCGTCTGGCCCTGCAATTAAGGCGCGATTATGCATGTGCAAGCCGCACGTGCATTTTTGGACGGCAGAAGGCCAGACGGGCGAGGCGGGACGCAACAGCGTCCCAACGCCCGGGACCGGCCGTGGGCGGGGCGGAGCGGTGGGGGCGGGGGGGGGGGAGGCGGGCCCGTCGGACCGGACCGGCTGCGCGCGCCTGCGCGAGGCGCGAGTGCAGTTAGCGAGACACTGACCAGACACGCCGCGTCAGCCGCCCCGCTCATTTGCATGTTTATAAATTATCTTGCAAGCGGCGATGCAAGTCTGGGAATTCGCATCAATCAGGAGCGCGGCGGGAGGCGCGGAGAGGGGGCCCCGAATTACGCAACGGGGAGGCGGAGGCGTCTGGGGCGGCGGCGGCGCCGAAGGTCGCGCCGGCCGGAGGTTTCCGGTGCAGGCGGAAGCGGTGGAGGACCGGCGCGGAGCGGGGCGCGGAGCGGGGCGCGGAGCGGGGCGCGGAGCGGGGCGCGGAGCGGGGCGCGGAGCGGGGCGCGGAGCGGGGCGCGGAGCGGGGCGCGGAGCGGGGCGCGGAACGGGGCGCGGAGCGGGGCGCTGTCTGGGCGGCGAGCGGCGCCTCCGAGCTCGCGGCCGGACAACAATGGGCCTCAGAGTGCGATTTTTGTAGCTCTGCCCCTCAAGGGACGGAATAGAGAGTTTTTGCAAGTCGTGAAATTGAAAGACGTAACACAATTCTGGAGGATTGTTCTGCGCATGCACTGGCGCCATCCGATGACGGGCTTTCGATTGACGGGTCCCGTCATTCTCCATGTTTTGTCGTCTACGACATATGTCTTCTTCACAGCTTACACTTTACGTAGTTGTCGCCGCCACCACTAAACACGAATTCGACACGAATACACAATAAGGATGGAAATATTGAAAAGTAGAATAATCATAGAACCAATCTAAAATGGTAGGAACTTAAAACTTCCTTTTTCTCACGTTAATTCAAATGTATCAGGAATAAACTAACGTAATTGTTTAGAATTTCAGGTTATGTATGTATTCAGGTTACATTGATTGTCACGAAAAATTAATTATTTATCCACATGGCTTTATAATTACTATAAATTTCCCATTTATAATATAAACAATATAAATATGTATTAGTAAAATTGCGGGGTTACATTCTGAGACTATCTAGGAAAATATATTTTTCTCTGGAGATAAAACATATATTGCATATTCGTATGATACAATCAGATTTCATGTATTATACATTTTATCTTGTAATGTTTATAAAAGCAAAAATAGATATAATCAGATGCTTTTCGATCTTGTTAGAGGTATTCAGTTCAAATTAGTCCCTAGTTTTACCATATGCTTTCGATTGTACGACATGCAAAACTCATTTTTCTGAAGATACGTTATTTCCTAGTGACGATAATGTTTACGTATTGTGGGGAACCTTTCTTTCTACCTGCCCTTTTTATTTACTATTAATATATCTGGCCCAAATTGGGCTGCCAAAATGCGGGGAACCTCTTATTTACTACTGTTTCTTAACAATTGTTCCGCACTTTAAATTTATTTGAGCGTGGGAGCACGATTCCCTCCATACAGATAAGGACGCGCGCATGAGCCCCTTTTTATTTATTTATTTGTCAAAAAAAAGTAAAAACTGTATATGACGTGTGGGGAAAGAAATTTATCTGCGCACATTTTCTTGAGGGCCAAAATTAAAAATTAAAAAAAAACATTTAAAAAACGAAAAAATGAATTTAGAAAATAATTATTTTAGAAAAATAAAAATATTTGAAAAATGTTTGTTCCCAAGTTATAGAAAATCAATTTCAACGGTAAATGAACTGCAAGCAAAAGGAGTGCTCAACAAAACGTGCGCACAGTGAAGCTACATTTACGTCCAGAAGCAAAACAAGGGGCCATCTCAGCATTTGCTCAATGGATCAGGGAAACTGGACAAAAACCTGATCGAGATGGGGGTCATTGACCCTGAAGCTGAAGTACATTACTTGTTACAGGCGTATTAAATATTTTTTAAATGTATACAATGCAAACATAAACTAATTCATTATACATCTTTGTTTTGTTACATTAAACATTATTTTTCTTTTTCACGATCAGTATAGTCTCTAATTGTATAGAAACAGTTTTGCAGCAGAAAAGATTTTACTTTAAACTTAAATTTGTGTACCGACTTTAATTGTTTTATGTCATCTGGCAATGCGTTGTAAAGTAACGTACATGTATTGTATGTTGATTTCTTGTACTGAGCTGTTGATACTGACACTTGATGCACGTGATTTCTATGGCGTGTGTTGTAATTATAAATATCAATATTGCATGAAAATATGTTCCCTCCGTTAAGTAGGTCATTTTTGACAAATATTACAGGTTCGTAAATAAATAGACAAGGCAATGGTAAGATTCCCAGCTCAATGAAAAGAGGCTTGCAGGAATCACGTGAAAGGCACTTTTTCATTATTCGAATAATTTTCTTTTGCAATCTGAAGGTCTGAATACTACAGGATGAGCTTCCCCAGAATATTATGCCATATCTCAGGCGGGAATGCACATTTGCAAAATAAACGCAACGAGCTGCATGAAGGCTGACAGAATTTGAAAGAATTCTGAATGCGTAGCATAATGAACTTAATTTAGTGTTTAATTCTTTTATATGTACATTCCATTTGAGGTTTGATTGAATTGAAAGACCTAAAAATGTTGTTGCTTCAACATCAGCTCATTGCATATTGTTCATTTTCAATGGAACATGCGATTTCCGATTTGAGATGCAAAATGCATTGAAACAGTTTTTCTTTCGTTAACAATTTGTTATTATTAAACCAATTTGAAACTTCTGAAATTGTACTATTTACTGTTTCTTTTTTGCAAAGAACATTCGTGTCATCAGCAAACAGAACCGTTCTTCCATTTTTAATAGACGAGGGCATATCGTTTACATATAACGGAAAGAGAAAAGGACCTAAGATCGAACCTTGCGGGACCCCAAGCTCAATTGGCAAAGAATTGGAAATATAAGTATGTAATGTCCTTTCCTGCCAGTATGGTATTTCTACTCTTTGAGTCCGATGCTTAAGGTAAGAAGTTATCCAATCTAGGGCAATACCACGAATTTCATACGAAGGTAATTTTGAGAGCAAGATCTTATGGTCAATAACGTCAAAAGCTTTCGTGAGATCTAAGAATATTCCAATGGGTACTTCATTTTGGTCTATTGATGAAGCAACTTCTTTGAGAAAAGAAAAAATGGCAGTTTCCGTAGATTTTGATTTTCTAAAACCGTGTTGTGAGTCTGAAAACGCTTTGTTTTTCCTGAGAAAAGTTTCTATTCGTAAGTAGAAAAGCCTTTCTAATATTTTTGAGAAAACTGACAAAAGAGAAATTGGCCGGTAATTTTGAATATCATTTTGTTCTTTTTTTTTAAAAGTGGCTTAATTTTTGCTGTTTTGAAAATATCTGGAAATATCCTGTACATAAAGAAGCATTGAAAATGTGAGTTAACGGATGTATAAAGGCAGGTGCACAAGTTTTTAATAAACAATCCGGAAATTCATCAAAACGAGATGAATATTTATTTTTTAGTTTACTGACTATTCTGAGGATTTCGTTGGGAGAAATTTCGGAAATAAACATCGTATCTGAAATTTTTTGGGAAGTGTAAAATGTTGAATTTTGTGATTTTAGTCCCTTCGTGAGATCAGACGCACTTATAGAAAAGTGTTTGTTGATGAGTTTGGCACCGTTTGAAACACCCTTGCCCGGGGATAATTTTTTAAATGAGAATGGTTGTAATAACGTGACAAGACACAGCATAATGTAAATTTAAATAGAGAGACCAAATTCATACCCCTTTTTGTTTATTCACTTTTGCATGGAACACACAACATATTTGTACAACAATATTTGTCCGCCTCGGTCATACCGACGTAGCTGGACTTACCTGCCGTCTGTGGCTAAATTTCTGATTCTGAAACATTTGCTTAATTATGCATATTTCTGGTTAAACTGTGCGCGAACTTTCGCGACACTTCATTGTTCTGAATTCCCATAAAACAAAATTATCAATTTTAAAAGACCTTTTTGTTTATCAAAATATCTAAATTCTTTGATCACTCCCATATTTTTTTAATTACTCTCTGAATATTCGATTTATTTATTCTTTGGATTTTTAAACCTTTCTTTTCGACCGAAAATAATTTAATTAAACATTAATCTTAGATCTAAAAACATTACTTGTTCTTACAATTGAAACTATTTAGAATTTTCCAGGCCGATCTTCTCGCGTTATGAATTGTTTCAAATACCTCCTAGTTGTTGACGAGATGCATAACCGCCAACAGCTCCTTCATGAAGTTGCCGTGATGTCCGCCATTTTGATCGCATTTCACCATTCGTATAAACACATTATGTTAATGCAAACTATTTGCGCCGAAATAATGTCCGCCTATCTGTTATTCGCCCAATTAATTTATGGTGCGAAAATTATATTCCAGTCAGGTAAACTACAAAAGTTGCAAACAAAAATATTAGTGGTTCACAATACTACCTTCACACGAAAACACATTTCCACGTAACTAAAATTCAAAATTAAAATACAAGTTCTCTCTCTGAAAAATCCACCGTCTGGCGATACACGTAACACACGTTCACTCCTCTTCAAAATTACTATTCTAACTTCACACAAGTTCAAAATTAAATGACAAAAATATTCTTCCGCAAATATTCTACTTCGCACAACACGCGAAACATGTCCTCTCGTGTTCAAAACTACCGTTCTGACTGCCATTGTTGAGACGAGTTTTTAAAAGTTCTTGCCAAAACAAATTGACGATCAACTCTGTTTCTATCACTAATATACGTTTTATTTATTTATTGCGGCTTTCCTGTGCATTCCTCTTCCTCTTAATAATTGTGCTAAATTATTTTCGATATTTCCTATCCTTTAAATCGGGCCAACACAGTTATATACTCTTTGGTTTTATTTGTAAAATGTTAATATTATTCCTCTTGTTACAAACATAGCGTCAGTCACGAGACTTCGGCATGTGTGCATAAAAAAATTGTTTAATTCTTTAATGGGGCCTCTAAAATTCATGTCACTGTCTGCAAGCATTAGTTCAGCTTCGGGGCTCTCTACTAACACTTGTTTCTATCATTATACATTTTTTCAACATATTAATATTCACGCCAAAAGGTTCCTTTTTCCACATATGACGTCACATTCTTCTCATATCAACACTTCATGCTCTTAACATTTCGCGTTTCCCTGGTTCGATTCTTGTCAAACAAGATTCACTTTACGCAGAGTAATTAGCGCCGTCATATTTTGACGTGCTATTACTTCTCCCATTCGGATTTCGCGTTCTCACAATTCGCTGATTTTGCGCGGCCGCGAGCTTCAACTGTCTTTTCATTGAAAAGCTCTCATGCCCCACCTCACTATGGCGAGCGCGTCGGCCAATCGCGACGTCTCGTTCATTAATAGCTTGCCGCTTGAAACTTTTTGTACCTTTGTGTCGTTATGACATTAGCAAATCTGTATAAAATCAAATATTTAAGATGTTGGGGGCATCTAACACTTGTAATTCATTACAGTATTACGAGAATGGATTTCCCGTCTGGCAAAAACTCTCTAATATCACACGGCATTTCCCGTCTTTCTCAGTCCTGCCGCTAGATGTTGCATGATCGCTAACACTGCTTGATACGATCGCGATTAAGCGATATCTAGTGGTAAGATTGAGAAAGAAGGGCAATATCGTGAAGACGGGACATGAGGGGCAAAGTTAGGAAAATCATACTATAATCCACGCTTGGGAAGAGATATTGGTGTTTCGTTTCATCTAATATTTCCAAACGTCACAACCTCACAAATCACGAAAAGTGGCACACACTGATGTCGCTCCAGCGCCTCTGACCGGTAAGTCCTGGGCTTCGGATCCCGACAGTGGTAGGATTTTCGACAGAAGACGTGCGTCGAATTCAGTCGCTGTCTGGAGGACAATTCTAGCGGCCGGCTGCTCTGATTGGTAGTTTCCCGTAGTCTCTCCGATCAACACCAGGCGAATGCCGGAGCAGTACCCGAACAAACGGACCACGGACCGCGCGCGATCTTTCCTTGCTCTTCCTTGTCCTATCCTCAACCCTTACCCACTTACATTCATTACACTACCATACACGCAGGGAGACCGGACAGGAACTTAGAGCTTGTTCCGGTTGGACTGGTGTCCGGGTGATGGGAGATTAGACCTACTGGTTGGGGAAAACCCCGCTAGCCTTCAGGTAGTTTGGCGCAGGATCGCACCATCTAGCCGGGGAAGATCATCGCTTGGTTCGTTGCGGTCCTCTCTAATCTTTTTTCCCAGACTTGAAAGCATTCAATTATTTTGTAATTTCTATGTCTTGAAAAGACGAGCTTCAAAAATAATAATGATGGAAAAATAAAAGGTTTCAAATGCTATTCAAACTAGTGGTGCTTCCAACGCACATACTTTCTCGCTCTGCTTCTATACGGTCCTTATTGCTATTCCACTACTCCATAAACAAGCAAAAGTGTACTATACCAGCAAACCATTTCGGTACCCAGACCCGACAAACGAAACTCAAATTCAACGAACCGGCACTTATACCACTACGTAACACCAACACCACTTCTGCCGAACAGAGCCATAAAAGAATAGAACCGACCGAAATGCTCATAATTTTACTTAAATCGGTTCATATATATATATATATATATATATATATATATATATATATATATACACACACACACATATATATATATATATATATATATATATATATATATATATATATATATACTAGACAACTGGTCATTTGACATGTCATACGCTTCAGAAATCGAATAACAGAGTTGAAAAATTGTTTACAAAACGCAGTTAGGGAAAACACTGACAAGTCCTGTCTATTTATCTATATTGAATCTATTCGTGAGTAGAAGTACTTCAAATGATTTTCAATAAAGTATCTACTCTCTTCAATGTTTTTTTTTCCTGCAAACCGTTCAGCCGATTTTCTCCAAAGTTGATACTCCCCGATCGATCTGACTAGTCTCGTGGCTCCTTGAATTTGAAACCGATATTTTAATTTTGGGGGTACTTTACATGAAGCCCCTAGGACATTTTCAAAATTAAAAATAAATGGCGGCAACAATTTTGACTAAATTTTGTTGTTGGATAGTCTGAAGATCATTTAAGGGAATGGCCTAGGTCTCATGTTGGTTGAAATCTCTGATTTTTCGAAAAATGAAAATATTCAAGATTCTTTCAGCATCTTCCTACAACTACAATTATGGAGATACATTTTTTTCTTAAGGAAATATGTTCGAACAAAACAAGCTTGCTTCCATTCTTGCCCTGTCTGATTACTTACCAAATAATTATATTCCGCCGTTTTGCGTTTTCCAGTCATATTATAGTGTTCTAAATTCTTCAAAAATTCTCACTGCTTTTATTTTGTTCTTCGAACCAACGCTCTGCGTCTTATTGTGCCGAAACATTTAATTTTACAATTTAATATTCCTTGCCATGAACACGTATTTCGTCAATTGTTTCTGTTTCAACACCAAGTTATGAATTCGAAAAACTTTGTTTACTTTCTTCTCCAGTGTCCTAAATTTTCGGTATTACATTCATAATTTTCCAGAAGTTCTCTTCTGCAGCCTTGTAATTTTTGGTCTAATTTAATTCTACAGTTTTGTCGTAATCTTGAAAAAACATTAATTTTGTCCTGAATGACGTCACAAATTGTAACATGCGCTTGTTCACTTGACGTATTCTGTCGAATGTGCATTTTCTAAAAATTGCTAAAACAACGCAACCCGTGGTCCGATTTTAATGAAATAAGTTCTAAAACTCTTCTCTGAAATTGCGCCATCGAATGTTGATGCGCAAATTCATTTTCCTCCGGGCGTTTCCGTGGTCAAAAAGTAATATTTACGCTGCTGTCGCTTGTTTATCCTATGCTATGTTTACAATAACTAGTCCCAGTTTTCTATGTTCAGTCCAACTTTACTAGGCCCTTTTTAGTAAAATGTTTCAAAAACCCACAGAAATGATCACAGATCATAACAATATGAGTAGTTTTTCTATAATTTTCTGACAAACATAATAGCCCGCTCGGAATTCACTGCACTTCGATTTCGTCGTTTTCTTACAACTACAATTGTGAGAATACAATTTTTTTCTCAGTGAAAGGTATTTATCAAAACTACACCTTCAAATAAGGTAATGCTTAATTTTTTGAATAATTTCGTGACAAACATAATAACCCGCTGCAAATTTACTGCGCTTCCGACAGCTGGCTGCGTCGTAAATTAGAATTTGCTATTTTGTATATTATTTCTTTGTTCGTTTCTTACATTCGACCTTTTGTTATACATTTACACATTAATCTTTTAGAAAATAATTTTGAAATACTTGAAATAAAAATTACTAGTGCTTAGAGAATATCGACAATGCAGATAATGCAACAATGGTATTTAGTTTCGCTCTAGCGAATTTCTTTTAAAGAGAGATTCACAAGCAATTTTGAAAGCTAACGTAACCGAAGGTTCTGTGGTCGTTCCTTGATCCCATTGAACTCTCCTTCCTCGATTCGTTCGTTTGTAGTTGGCTAACTTTCGTTTCGTAAATGGTTTTGACGCTTCCTTTTGTGATGTCCTCCTCCGACGAAAATATAGTGCGCCACGAGAAATAATTGAAATTAGGAAGTGTAGTGCTATGTGCCCTTCCGTAAAGAATTATTTTTTATACACATTATATGGAATTTACTTTTTGCGTGATAAATATTATGTTTATTTTAAAACCGAGTCTTGAATGTAAGGTGCGTACTGGTGCACGTGTTTCTGAACAGCTGCCGCAGCGGAGGGATACTTCTCTGAATTACATGTGATGTTCACTTGTTTAGCGAACTGTCACTTTTGCTTGTTCTTACGTGAATTCTTCTATAATTATGTGTTATTGTTGTGATTTGATGGAGCTGTATGAAAAGGAGTTATAATTGTCAAATTTACATTGATATTTCCATGAAAATATTTGGTTTTCTCACCAAATGCTGTACCATTTGTAGTGAGCAGAGTATTTTTGCAGTGTTCTAGAATACTTTTCTCTAATCATGACCCTATGAATTTTTTTTTATTTATTCTAGCTTGGCCATTGGCCCTCTACATCCGCATAAGATGTATACATTAGTATGAGATATATACAAGAATAATTTGATACAATATAGATAATATTCTAGTTTTATATATAATGCAATATCCTGTTTATCTGATTTATCATGAGAAAAGACTCATCAGTTCTAGTCTATTGGGAATCGAAAAATTATCTTGGTAGCTTTCTTTTTAATCTTTTGCGATGAGGATTTTGCTTACCTAAATGAAAGTTAATGGTTGAAGACCCTATGAAATGCATTTCTATATTGTCCGGGGTATCAGGGTTCTTTTTTCAAGACAAGTTTACAAAACTTTTGTATTATATTTTTATGCAGTTGTAGAATTCACATAGTTCTGACAACACTACGATGAAAACAGTGTGTTGTTCGCTTCTTGTTTGAATTGGACGTTTTCAAATAATAGCTAAGATGTTAAGTAGCACAGAAAGTGCAATATTCCAATACTATGTGGCTGTTTCCAATAATGCGGGAAAGTATGTGCTTTTGTAGCACCACTAGTTTAGATATTATCAACCTTGCAGCAAATAATAAAAAATAAGAAAAGAAAAAACACGGTGGAATGATAAATGTAAAGAAGCCATCCAGAAGTACAAACACGCATTCAACCAATTCAAGAAATACAACACACAAGAAAATAAAATTGAGTATAAGAAAAGGAGAGCAGCAGCTAGAAGAGTAATAAAAGAAAGCAAGACCAAATCCTGGGCTACTTATGTATCAACAATAAACATACAGAACATTATGAGTGAATCATCGAAGAAGATAACAGCCATACAAGGAAATACCGCATATAAGCCAATTAATATCATAAAAACTGAAGATAATAAGTTCATCACTAACTCAGAGGAAATTGCTAACAAGTTTGTAGATAGATTTGCCAAAACTTCTAGCATACTCAATTACCAGAAGAATTCATTTGGTGTAAAAATGAACAAGAACATGAAAATCTCTCAACCAATTAATACAGTTCTGAATATCTACTCGCAATCCATTTCAATTGAAGAACTTACTGCTATTATTGAATCAACTACGGATTACTCTTCTCCAGGGCCTGACTACATCCCAAAGGTACTCTACTACTAAAAAGCTACCACTCAAGACAATTGATCTTCTTTTGACACGCTGTTAAGTATTATTTTGAGTGTGTAGGCAAGACTTTCAGTTTTCGTTTTTGTGGCTCTAACAATCATTTATTTCCTTTTGAAGTAAAGGTACTTGTTCTACTTGGAAGTAATGTTTCTTTCGATATGTGCTTTTCCCCTTCATAGTAAACGTTCTGAAAACTGGTAGAAGTTCTCCCTTTTCTTGATAGTCTTTCCACAAGGTAGAAAATAAATTTTTCTCCCAGATTGAATTATACATTCTGAGTGTCAGAATATGTAATTCAGTCTGGGAGATAAATTTATTTCCTATCTTGTAGAGAGAGGCAACAGTAATTCAAATTCCAAAACCAGGAAATGATAAGAGAAATATTGATAATTACAAAGCAATATCCTTAACTTGTAACATGTGCAAAGTACTTAAGAAAATAGTAGAAAACAGACATTAAATGGTTCTTGGATCATCACTAAACACCGGATTCCCAAGTTATTGCATCTTTTCTTTGATAAGTTGAAATTGGGTGAAACCTTGACAGAAATTTGAATCATGAAACGGAGATAACGGTTACTGCACGATTTAGCACGTTTAAGGTAATGCTGCCTGAAAACTGCACATTTTGGGATTTTACTGAACGAATTTGCAATATTCGTAGTTTTATTGCATAAAATATAATTATCAATTTGCTTTAATTTATCTTTTTTTAAAATTTCATTTAAGAGAAAAGATTTTATGGCAACCTAGCAGTGCATTCGGGTGATCTGTGAAACCTGAATGACGTTTATTATGTATCAGTTCTCCATGTTGTTGTCCTATGAACTGATCGTCTGTACCTTTCATGATGCCGATTGTCTAATTACAATTTCTGAGGGATGTGCGGTGTTGCCATGAACTCGGACCGCGGCCCCAGGTTGCGGCCGCTCAGCCAAACGGAATGTTTGGGGTCTACCTTTCCAATCGGATCACTTTCTGTTTTGTCGATCTTAGCCGAACTTACCAAACACGAGGCTGCATGCACGAACCACATTTGATCTCCGCGATATTTGACGTCCGGGCGCGAAGCTTAGTGACAATCTGCATTGTGTTTCAAATTCTGCCGAATTTCTCGGAACAGAAGTTAGCCTGCGAGTTACGAGAGAGAATGAACAATTTTTGACCGCTTTTGGCTGTGTGCACACGTACATCAGAATGAGGCACGGGACACATACAAGTATAAAAGTAGAACTACGTTTTTATGTGTGAAGTATATATTAGATTATACAAGATACAGTAATTTCTCAGAAAATAATTGGGAAATGGACATAATCTATATCTATACTAATATATAAAGACATATGTGCCTTGACTTACAGTGCGATAATCTTTGAATCTACTAAACCAATATTGACGAAACGTTTGTGCTAACTTCCTTTAAAGGTCTGGAGTACTATAGGCTATGATTTACAACCATAAACCTTAACATATTCACAAAATAATTACTTTTCCGGACATTTTTCGGCCAACATTACATCATAGATTCAAGAGTGCGTCAATTCCATAGTTAAGCTAAGCGCCACCTGAGGATGACAACTAAAGTCTTCGATTTGAGTTCATCAATGCACAGAATCGCGTATATCTGTAAAATCTGTAGGAAGACTGTTGATTTTATAGTCAATTATTTAATGCAAAATGTTTATATTTAAGAACGATTCGGTTTTTTTTCACTCTATAAAAGTAACTTGGATATTGATTTTAATTGCGTCTATGCGTAAATGTATTAAGTGAACCAGAGAGAAGTTTAGTTAGTCGTATATGGAATGTTTGAAAAACGACATTTTGCTGATGAATGTTTCATATTTTAAAAAAGGTATGAATGCACGCATGTATTCTATATGAAAGGCTGGTGGCTGGTGAAGGAATGAAGATTTAAATTGATAAGAGTAAGTTCGGTTAAGTTCGGTTCGGTTTAATGCAAGTAAAAGAATAGTGAGAAATTGAAGGAATTGATCAAAGTCTGTTTTTGAAGGTTGTTGAAAGGTAAACATAAGAGGCTTCATTTTAGGTAACAGAAAAACTTTGGTCAAGCCGGGATCCACTGTGTGTTATCGAATTTTTGTAGATATTATAATTGTCTAAGTGGTTAATGGCGTTACTTACGTGAGCCACAAGGACCCTAAAACGCATACTCAAATGCAAATAAAAGCACTTTATTTGTATTTCAATGGCCTCGGCGTGGGGTCAACGATTAATTTCAAAGTTTTCTTTATAAATGCTGTTTACAACGAGATAAGAAAAAATATGAAAAAGAAAAAGTTTTACGATGTGGCAACTGATTAGATGTATGGGAATAATAACTAAAATTCAACAAAAATAATATCTGAGCGAATGTATTTAATTTTTTTATTAATAGTGAGATGAATCTTTTTTTATTAATAGAGTATTTTTAGTTATAAAGTGAGTGAAATTTGGGGGCGGGAACCCCGATTTAAAAACTATAAACACTTTTATTGAGAAAGGGAGGAAGACAAAGTATTTTCAGGTGGGAGGAAAACAGAGGTTGGGCTAGACCGAACGGGCATAAAATAGAATGAATATAAATAAGTAGGATTCGCGGCAGGGCGGGAAAGGATGGAATGCCTCTTCCTATCTAATAACTTGTGATAAATACCCCAGCAACGCGGGGTACTTTAATTAGTTGTATATTATAATCAAAACGTTAAGAATATTTCGTGTGTAGCTTAATTATTTTGAGATTCTGAAGGTATTTCTGTACTTTTCAATTTTTGTATTTCGTGCAAATTTAATTTTGTATTTAAATAATATTAAAAATCAGATGATTTGTTTAAATGATATGTAGAAACTTAACGATAATAAATAACTGTTATAATATTTAATTTACCTTAAATTTCACATTCAAAATGTAAAATAATCAATGGGTTAACTGTGTTTTTAGACTACATAAAACCATTTTGCAAAGTTTTATATTGTTATTGAATGTTTTTGCACATTTTTGGTGTTTTTACTGCACGTGAGAGTTTTACTGCACGAAAATCTGGTCTTTAATCATCACAGTATCATCAGAGCCAACCAATTTCGTTTGCGACCAGGTCACGCCACCCTATCCCATCTTATGTGTTGACACGTATTCAAGAAGCCTTCATGAATACCAAGCATGTGTTAGCTGTCAATTTAGACATTAAAAAAGCCTATGACATGGTTTGGACACACGAAGCTCTTTTAAAACTTCTCAAAATTGGAATTGGAGGAGATGTTTGCATTTCTGAAATCTTTTTTTAACAAATCGCAAAATAAAAGTTAAGAGTCAATGGTTAATTTTCTAAAATTATAGGCCTAGAAAATGGAGTTCCACAAGGATCAATCTTAAGCGTCTTACGTTTTCTATTTGCTATCAATGATATAGGTATAATTATCGAATTACCTACAATAACTAGGAAATATGCGGTCGATATCGTTATCCTTTGTAAGAGAAAAACTTCAAAAACACTCAAGACGCAGCTCTCAACAATTTATATGTTTGGTCTAAATAATAGGTGTTAAATTTTCTGCCAAAAACAGAATGTATATTATTCTCCAAGCAAAATCAATGAATTACTTCTAAATTACAACTGGGCCAACAAGATTTAAATTTTACCCAATGCACAAAACTATTAGAAATGTTATTTGACTGCAAAACGACATGGAAAAATCACATTCAATATCTCGTAGATTAATGCAAGAACCGATTCAACATTCTTAAATATTTGTCTCATAACAACTGGGGAACAGATAAAGATATACTCCTACTTACTTACAAAGCCATAGTAAGGAGCAAAATTGATTATGGACGTTTAATTTAAAACTCTTCCAACCAAATTACATTGAAAAAACTCGATACAATTCACCATCAAGACTCAGAATATATGGAGGGGGGTTCCACCCCTTGTTTTGCGTGGCACTATCACTGCGTGGCACTATCAGGCCTATGTTGATGTTTCAAACACCTTCTTGCTTCCCACTGTTCAAGAGCAATTCGGGGGTGACGATTGCATCATTCAACACGATCGACCTCCTGTTCATACTGCACGGCCTGTGGCGGAGTAGGTACACGACAATAATATCCCTGTCATGGACTGGCCTGCACAGAGTCCTGACTTGAATCCTATCGAACACCTTTGGGATATTTTGGATCGACATCGATACCTCTCCTCAGTGCAGCACTCCGTATAGAATGGGCTGCCATTCCCCAAGAAACCTTCCAGCACCTCACTGAAAGTATGCCTGCGAGAGTGGAAGCTGTCATGAAGGCTGAGGGTGGCCCAACACCCTATTGAATTCCAGCATGGCCGATGTAGGGCGCCACGAACTAATAAGTCGTTTTCAGCCACGTGTCCGGATACTTCTGATCACTTAATGTATATGAATATTACGTCAGCGTTTTCTATAATAAGAGAAGTTTTGTATTGCTAGTTTTTGTTCCAGCTAGGCGTTCCGCCCTCTTCTCTCGCTCGCCTCATGCGGCGCGGGTATTTAGCCCCCGGAGGCACCGCCATCGCCGCCGCGGCCCAACGCGGGCGTCGCCGCGTTGACGGAACGCAATTTGTCGCCGTCGTCCCGCCCCGCCCCGCCCCTCCCGCTCCGCCCCTCCCGGCTCCACCCCGCCACTCCCGCCCCGCCCCGCCACTCGCCGCCCCGCCCCGCCCCGCTTCGCCCCGTCCCGCCCGGGAGCACATGGTTGCGTCGCGTCGCGTCGCGTCGCGGCGCCGCACGCAGGCTGCAGCGGCATGTGCCGCCTGCAACGCGATTCTGCGGAAATGCAGCGCGGGCGCCTCTGGGAACGCGGCCGCCGCCCAGCGCCCAGGCGCCGCCCACGCCCACGCCCGAAACGGGGGCGCTGCAGCAGCCCCCGCAGGAAGGGGCTCCGAGGCGGCTCTTCATTGCAATACTTCGTCACTACGCAATATATACAGCAATAGGTAGCGTTAGGCTTACGTTGTAATATATCTGTGGGTAAAAGGTCTTGAGTCAATTTTTGGCAAAATTGGGTTAAGTACTGAAACTACAATTTAAGTATCTATATTTTATTGTAGTAAAACGACATAACTCAAATGTTGCCTCCTTAACGAGATACAAACATTAAGAAATAGCGTTTAGCGTAAGAACAAGCGGTGGCTCGCATATCTAACCCTTGTTTTCTCCAAACTAAGATTTTTGACTTAACAACCTTTACCCCGTAACCACAGATGTATAGTAATACGGAAAGTAGGTAACCGCAATAGGTCGTACGTAAAAAAAATCATTTTTTTCCTTGTTACACACCATTGTGATCATTCAAGAGAACTACATCAGTTGCAATAGGCAATAAGACGAGGAAGTAATGGAAAACCGAATAGCAAGCTTCTATATTTGTGAAATCCACTGTCAAGATATGGACAGGTAGGAACGTTGTACATTCTTCCTGAAAACTACGGTAGATTTGACATACGACCTATTGCTTTTACCACAACGATATGCCACCCTCCTTTCCCGTTTTTTAATCTCCTCGTCCTCGTCCTTCTCCTTTTTCTTCTTCTTTTTTACAGGCAATAAGATAATCCGGGAATTAGCAAGATTCGCAGTTTATCCGTAACATATAAACACAGAATTAGAAAACATAATTACGCTTTTTTTGTCATGACTAGACATCGAATGTTTAGGGAAATGCCTATTTTTACTAGAGAATCTATCTAAAGGCTGATCATATATGTGCACGAATCACGACAAATGATGACATATGACGAAGATTTATAATGCTTATTTTTACTTATTTTAGCATAGATGCATTTTTTTGCATAAATGTCTTTTCTTTAGAATTATTGCACGTTTTTGCCTTTTATGTATTATTGTTATATACAATGCTAAGATCGACCATGGTCCAACCTGACTATTCATTACGAAAGCTTCAATTCACGTATTTGTATTTTGAAATAAGAGAGAATTCCTCAAAGTATACCAACATATTTTTCTCCATTTCCCTATTTCATAAATACTAGCCAAGTTCTGAGAGCACGGTCGATTGACAATACACCGAAGGCACCTTTTGAATGGAAATAAATGTAAATTCCCAGACGTTTTCAGTGTTGCTAATTTTCGACTTCTATAATATATGCCAAACACATCAGTAGATGTTCAGAAATCGTTCCCTGTATTCAAACTAATTTTGTCTCCCAATCGTTGCAGATTTGAAATTGCGATCCTTGAAAAGTTACTGGTAATGTATTGCAATGTAAACTGTTAAGAATAAAGTGTAGAAGAGTTGTAAATATGTATGGAGTTTTAAAAACAATTTTTAATTTTATTGTGATTGTAATTTATGACAGTGCCTTTTTTCTCGTTATTCCTTGACATATTCAGTGCCTTTTTAGGCGCCTAAAAGGCTATTTTTAGTGGTAAAAAACATCCGATGTCTTCTCATGACTGTCTTCGAAGTTATAACAAATTGTTTTATCTTCGACAGGCGATGTCGTAAGGCGTCATCCATAAATTACGTAACGCTAAAGAGGGAGGGAGAGGGTCTCAGGCTGCGTTATGCTACGTACCATAGAGGTAGGGAAGTGCGTTACAAGGGGGAGAGGGGGTATTTAAAATACTCGAAGTTTGCGTTACAGAGTGTTGTAGGTTGCCGGGGCCACTTTACTCTCTGACTGAATCAGTGAAAAACTACTGATTGACAGTGACTGTTCACTGTCGGTGTCAGTTATAACCCTGCCACTGACAAGCAGTGAATTCAGCTGAACAAACCAGTGAAAATGGAGTCCACTTTTTGAATCAGTGAAACTTCACTGTTTGAATCAGTGAAGACGACTGAACGACCAGTGAGCGATGGTGGCGCGGCACTTTTACCACTCACGATCAGTGAAATGCTGGCGGTCATTATGAAAAGGTTCGCATATTCGCTGATTGTCAGCGCAACTACAGATTTCGACTGAAGATATCAGGGACTTCGGCTCTCACTGATTGAATCAGTGACAATTTCACTGATTCAGATTTAGAGAGTCGGTCTCATTTCCCGACCTTTCAAATACAAGACCGGTCGCGTGCTCTGCGAGGAGGAGCAGTGGAGCGAGATGGGTTGGAGCGGGGGGCGGAGCGGGGGGGGTGGAGCGGGAGGACGCGGAGCGGGGGGCGGAGCGGGGGGCGGAGCGGGGGGCGGAGCGGGGGGCGGAGCGGTGGGTGGAGCGGGGGGCGGAGCGGGGGGCGGAGCGGGGGGCGGAGCGGGGGGCGGAGCGGGAGGGGGCGGTGCGGGCGGCAGAGCGAGAGGGGAGGAGGGGGGCGGTGCGGAGCGGGGGGAGCGGGAGTTGGCTGAGCGGGGGGGCGGAGCGGGGGGGCGGAGCGGGGAGAGGGATGCGGGGGGGCGGAGCGGGAGGGTGCGGAGGGGGGTGAAGCGGGGGGCTGGGGGGGGCGGAGCGAGCCGCTGCGCAGTGACGGGCACCCGCGCCACCGCCGCCGCCGCCTCCGGATTGCGCGCAGTGAAACCGAAGCCGGCCGAATTTTTCCTCTGCGCCGTGGCTGCGTGTCGACGCCCCCGCGGGTGCATCGCAGTGCATGGGAACGTTGCAGCCGCACTTGCGCCGCCGCCGCCGCCGCCGCCACCGCCGACGAGCCTGGTGTAGGTCGTGGCCCCGCCAGCCGCGCATCCGGGAGCGCGGCGGCGCGCGGGGCGCGGGGGCGGGGCGAGTGGCGAGCGGTTGAAGGGGCAAAACAGGGGGGAGCGAGGGGCGGTGCGCGAAGGGCGAGGGGCGGGGGGCGAAAGGCGGGGGGCGAGGGACGAGGGGCGAGGGGCGAGGATAGCAGTGGCGAGAAAGCGTTTTAGACATTTCTTTGAATCTTCTGGCCGGGTCCGAAAACAAATCATCAGTTCCCCAACAGGGAAACGAGACGCCTCAAATGACACGTCGTATGCCTTCTCGTTAGAACGAATAAGCTCTTCCATCTTATTCTCCATCAAGGTCATGAAGTTATATACTTTTTTCTTGTATAATTATATCTCCCATTGTATAATTCTGCCATTTGATGGCTGCAACCCGTTGCATAATGATACTCATAACGAAACAGTTTTCATTATGATGCAGATTCTTGATTAATCACAGACAAGCTTACAAACCAAGTATTGACACTTCATCAATCATTGATAATCTTTATAGAAAATGTTTCGTTCGATTGTGTATTTTAAAATTGTATTTAATATTATATTCTGCTTCTCAGTTTTAATTTCTTTTATTATTAGTCATTTTTAACGTGAAATATTATTTTTTTTAATTGAATCGTAATTTCACTTTCATCCTATTTGACTAGCGTAGTGGGAGTTATTGGAGAGAACATTTGACTAAGGTTAAGATCTGAACGCAAGTCATCATATATGTTTGCTGCCGTGTGGCTGTTCTTAAAAGCCAGCCAATTCTTTTGTTTAAAATGCCTAGTAAATCAAAGGTGGACTTGACACTTCCAGAAATAAGAGAAAAAATGGAAAAAGGTGACGTCGGAATTATTGCCGCAACTTCTGTATTCCCTCGCAGGCGGACTGGTAAAACAAAGCCACCTGCGGTGGGTACGGATCTGTCTGCCAGGTAGCCTAGTCTGAATCCTGGATGTCAATTGCCATGAAACGATTCAATGTAAAAGTTTAACTGATAAAAGTTACCATAAGTCGTAGAAACAGTACCGTATGAAACTCGATGTAATGGGTATTAATACACTCGTGTGAAGTTTATGATAATTGTTCCTCGCTCATATCGTACTATCACACTCGTCATTACATCATTGTTTCATAATGTACTATTTGAGAATTCAACGATAAGTTCTGATGTTGCAAATTTAGGTGTATGTGCCAATCAAGGGTTTCGAATAACGAAGTTGCTGATGACTCCGGTGAGGGGAAGAGGGGGCACCTGCTGGGCTCTGTATTTCCTTCAGGATGAACACCATTTATATTTCCTATTTTGCCATGTAATATTTTTAAGCAATATGCATTGACTGGGATGGAAGAGTTTCAAACATTTGTTACATGTAGTATGTCAGGTGACAATCTGTTCACACTCACTGAAAGTCAATGTAACAGAAGACTGAGATCGTGTATTGTTGCTTACTGAAGTTTCATGCATGTTGAATGCGCTGATAGAGACAATCATTGTGTCCAATTATGTATTTGCTGATGTGTAGGAATCCAAGTCGACGGATCCCCATAAACGTGATAATAAGCGATATCAGTCATCCGAAAATGCAAACGAGCTCTAGTAGGTGGCTAGGAAACTCCGGATGCCAAACTCAGAGCGACTTTCACGGACGTGGATTAAATTTAATTTATTAAAATTTGAATTCCTTATTTTTTCGTAATCTTCCTGCAATAACTTCCTGCAATCTTTTTGGATCAATTCTTTACTTCAGTCTATTCCTTCTGCTCTTAACCTTAACTCCTCCTTCAACGAATAACCTTCATTATTACCAATTTCCCTTTTCCAATCAGATTTCTCAGTTTCTATGTTTTTATCTATTTCACAACAAATTTGCTTTAACCCCGGAGTGCTCGCAACAGATCTGTGAGATCCAAGCCTCAGCAATTTTATGTTCCCGAATTACTGTGAGGCATTAGGCTTCTGATATTTCATGTATTCCTTCATTGTAGTTTTCTGAGAACACCTGGCCTTCTATTTCCCGTGTGCATGTAGAAACCTGATGGCTGCGCTGAGCGATATCTGTCAGATACGTTGCGTACACTGGCGCCAGTGCATTGTGAGCTCCTGGCGTAAGCGGCACGTATAAAGGCATTTTCAGCCGAGTCTATGATAAGAACCCTTTCAGGAAATGCAATAATTATTTGCATTTCTAATATCGAGTGTCACAATTTCTTCCCAAAGATAAAGAAGATGTGCAGGAGAGGTCTGCAGGAAAATGAAAAAAAAAATGCAAACCTTGCAAAATGGATAAATAACAAAGACATTCTAAAAATGTTTTTTGTGAAAAGTGTAAAATATATGTTTGTTTCGAACATATCAAAATCATTTATGTAAATTGTGTTAATATTATTTTATATATAATTAATTATACATAATATATATAATTTTATAAGATGTTTAATGATTTTTGCGTGCACTTTGTCAATTTTTGCCTTTCTCTCCATAATTGTTCAGACAAGGCTTCTCCAGTGTATAATTCATTAACACATTGGAGGACATGTACAAACAAAATAAAATACGTATTTCAGTAAATAGAGCTTCTCATCCCTCCCATTCACGAAAAGTTTTAGCTATATCTGAGAGATACATTGCGGGCACTGGCGTGAGTCTACCTATTCCAGGCACTCCCGGGTTAATAACTCATTAACCCTCCCTCTCCTAGTCCTTTCAAATGAGTTCAAATGGGTTTTACAAGAAATGATATCTGAGATGTGTTATAACAGAGAGAAACTGTGATAGAAATAGTATTATATAACCATTACGAATGGTGAGAAAGTATATGGTGTTTCAGTGTTATAATAAAGGTATTTATTATAAAATATTACACTTCAAAAAATTTGGTATTGTGTTTGAAACGAGCATTTAGAAATCTTCGAAAATATTTTATAAAATGTAGAATACGAGGGTTGGGGCAGAAGTCACGGCAACTATTTTTCTTCTAAAAGACATGTTATCAAAGCGCACAATTTTATTTCTAGTGTGAGAGAAATGCTGCAGTAAGGTGTGTTCACATTCAGAAAGGTCTCCGTGAGTGTCTCTATTAGTACAGAAAGCAACGTGAAATCGGTTGTCCAACTACCACTGTGCGAGATGAATGTGTTTCGAGCAGCGTTCGTTCTTCAAGACAGCCGTTCTCCATGGGAGAAATGCTAGAGAATGTCACAGGGAATTGCATAGGTGGAAGTTCTTGGGAATAATGTCTTCCATACCGGACAATCGCGAGATGGTCAGGAGGATTTCTGCGAGGACATGTAGCGACCAGAGACCGGCAACGCACGTGACGACCTGTGAATGTGCGTATAGACGTGGCATCTGCAGTAATCGAGCACCTGCCGATTTGGATCTTTAGAACGGGTATGTAATGCTTTTGGAATATTGTGAACTCGTGTATGCTAAAATGTTTTGGAACATGAAACCAGTACTATCATTTCAAATACTTTCATAAATACGAGAGCAACAATTTTGGTATGTCGTTATATGTCCATGCACTTACTTCATACTCTACCCTTTCATGTGTGTATTTTACCTTTTCCACCCGTACTCGTATTCTCACAAAAAAATAATTGCCATGACTTATGCTCTAGCACTCGTATTTATAATACTCGAGATTGCATTAAACCAGATTGGATATGTAAATGTTAATGAGGGTTATCACGTAAATTTTTTTGAAGAAACGACTAGGTTTTGCGTAATTTGGACTTGAAATGTACGAATTTTTTTTCTCAAAAACTGCTCCAAATTTTGTCTTTAAAATTTCTTCACTTATGTAAGAAGAGACGGTAAAAAATATATGATGCTAGTCCCATGTTCGGGTATCGCTCGGGTTTTTGAAAATGAAACAAAACATGTTAAAACTACAAAATTGAAGATTTAGATTATTGTCTCAGACAAAGTCTGTTGTACAAAATTAGCTCTTTAAAAAAGGCCATGTACAATTTTTTGAAAAAAATTAGTGGTTTTTGCTTAATTCCTGCTTGAAATTAATGAAATATATACTGGTTTCACACCAACCACGAACCACGAGAAAAATTGAATGAATATGAAAAATAAATTAATTTTAATAATAAATTCCTATTGAAATGCCCATGTTAATTCTATTTTTGCATCCTCGCACTTTCACTTTACTTTATTCTACAATTTGTATTCTCAATGTATTGGTGTACAAATACATACAATTATATTTTCAGTTGAAGATATAAAATTGCGAAGTGCAAGCAAACTGTACAGTGCAAAGCAAGCAACACTCAATATTAATTCTATTTTTACTTTCTGGGTTTTTTACATTATATTACTCAATTTATAATCTCAATGTATTGTACTTCTTAAGCAATCCGCAAAGCTTTATCGAAATTTAGCAATAATGCCGCATCGATAATTGAGAAGCTAATTTTTGTCGAACGTCGAGATAGTACCGGTAAAAAGATACAGCTGTTTTATTTAGCCCAGCTGTTGGTGGTTTACCTTCTAGTCCAAGAACCAGTATTTTAATATTTCCGTTTGCGATGAATTTTGCAGCAGTTTCTTTGTAAATTAGTCCTCAGAAGAGGTATATTACATACCATTTAATATCATTTGATCCCTAAAAAAATTGCTGCGTATTGAATAAACTAGTGGGGCTACAGAATGGCACAGACTTTCCCGTATTAGTTTTCTATTTTCCTGGGTCTTCGCTAGCTATTCGGAATTGCCACATACTCTTTCTTGCCAGCTACCATCTATCATCGCCAAAAGTACATTTTTTTTTCATTTTCTTAATTTTTCGGTTTCCTATTGGTAGAACAGAAACATTAATTTTAGAATATTAAAGAACACAAAAACCTAGCCGTAAATGGCAATTTTCTTTTAAAAATTATATGCCGTTTAAGAGAAAATGGCGTTTTAGCACTACTAAAAATGCGAAATTTGAAGCTCATTTTCACAGAAAATTTTTGAGTTTTCAAAATACTTTATTTGAAGTTATTTGAAGCACTTACACTCACAAATAGAATCATCTTTACAAATTGCGGATAATGTGCATATTAAAGATGTGAGAGATCTTTCAAAAAATTTACATTTATATAATTTTTGAAAAAAACAAAAAAACTCAAAATAAACTTCACGCTATACTAATGAGTGTAATTAGCACTATCCGTTACAAAAGTTTCAAGAAAAAAATTGCAGCCATATACGAGAAAATGACGTTTGAGCATTTCTGAAAATGCCGAAATTTGAGCTACTTTTCACAGAAAACGGTAGTGTTTTCGAGAAACTTTACTTGACATTATTTAAAGCATATATACTCGTAAATATAATAATATAAAATGCCGATAATGTAAATATTAACGACGTGAGAGACAAGTAAAAACATTTACATTTTGGTAATTTTTGAAAAACCCAACCGATAGACCAAAATGGCTTTTATGTCATTGATAGAGTACATTTACCACTATCCCTACCAAAAGTTTAAGAAAAAATTTGGAGCCGTTTTTGAGAAAATGTTGTTTTTGTAATTTTTTAAAATTGCACATATTGCACGCAATATTGCACGAAAACTACCAAAATTGTGAAAAACATTTACATGACCTTTATTAAAGAACTCAATATGCAGAACAAATTTTATTTGAAGAAAAAATCTCTATCTTCAATTTTGTAGTTGGAGAAAGACGCCGAAAAAAATTCAAACTTTCACAATTTTCGAAAATTCAGAGGTGTACGTGAAAATTGGACCTATGCCATGTTAAAAAGTGTATTTTCCTCTATTCATACAAGAAATTTAAAGAAAAAATTTGGAGCCGTTTTTGAGAAAATGTTGAAAATCCCCGGGGGGCTTCATATAAAGTACCCCCAAATTTTAAAGAATCTTTTTCAAAATCACAAAGCTTCGACTAGAATCAGATCGACTGGGGAATATCAATTTTGAAGAAAATCGACCGAACTGTTTAGGCGCTAGCGTTGACCACAGACGGACAGACGGACAGACGGATGGAATGCCGTCAATCGATTTTTAAGTATAAAGAAGCAACAAATCATGGATTTTGACCACACCACGAGATAGAAGATTTTTGTTTCTTAAATTAGCAACTGGTTTTATCCACTTATTCGTTTTCACGGCCCGGCAATTAATTTTTTCCGCCGAAAATTGGCCATTTTTTCGCGCAGCATTACATAACGTTCCCTATACTACGTCTATCACTCCGTGTATACGCACGTATACGGGAAAGTAAAAAAGGTGAAAAGCTACTGGAACTGCTATCTTGCGACGAAAGTAACTTACGAGTGAGCAGCCAGAATTTTTATTTTGAAGAATAATTATTTTGATGTTAATTGCATATATTCTAATTATTGTTTTGATATTATTAGCCAAGCTAATGCACATAGTTTTGGCAACACTGGAAACAGTGAATTCTTGGTTGAATTGGACATTTTCATATAATAGCTAAGATGTTAGTAGCGCAGGAAATGCAATGTTTCAATATTACGTAGCCGTTTCAAATAGAGAAACACCAGTTCTTTAGCGGTAATATAGGGCGTAGAGTAGTGAGGAAAAATTTAATTCGGATGAGAAAAATTGATCCAGAAAATTAAGAGTGATCAACAACTTCTACAATTATTTGTATCGATTAATACATAGAGAAAATGTACTCAAAAATAAACGTGAAAGGAATCCCTCTTGCTCTTTCTTAGTCCATTGAGGTGTTTCTAAAAAAATGTCTCGGAGCTTCTCGTAAATTAACATCGCACTATAAGAATTCGGGAAAGAATTCGGGAACGTATACTATAGAGTTAATAAAGTGTTACGTAAATAGATAATGAAAACGATTAGTTGTAAGCAATTAATTTAATATAAAACATAATAAATAAACACGTTCTATTGTCTACTTTTACACGTCATAAAAATTCCATACATTAAAATATATTGACACATTTTTCTCCTTTAATGGTTGTCAGATAGCGGATTTATAAAGGGTTAATTTTCTTACATTTGAATAATTACGAAAAAATTGTTGCCGTTAATTTCAGTGATACCTTGAAAATCAACCGTGTTTTGCAAAATAGCTGTGAGTAGTAGCAAGACTCCGATGAAATTAAGGAATGCAAAACAAAGCTTGGTTCAAAAAATGTTAAATTAAATTCTAAATAATTGCCAGATAAAACGAGGACTGCAATTACGGTAACAGTTTCAGAGATGAATGTGAAACGCGAAAGAAAATTCGAAGAATTCAAATAAAATACAAAGACTTCGCGTCACTGATAACTGGAAATATATTACTAACAAAATTATAAAAATAAAAATAGCCATAATCATAATAATAATAATAATAATAATAATAATAATAATAATAATAATAATAATAAGTATGTATGGGAAAGTATGTAGTCAGCCATCAAGATGACCCACTAATGAGGCAGGTCATGAAATCTGACCGAAGAATGGGAAACAGAGGCGTTGTAAGTGTAGCAAGAAGCATTGCGAACAAGACTATGCAAGACAACCAGAATGACAGAGACACTGAACTTCTGATGCTACTTAACATGAAATTTGAGACACAGAAAATGTTAAAGAAATCGTGGAGAGACAAACCACTCCACGGACAATATCTAAAAAGAATGGACAAGGTGAAGATCAATAAAGATCAATCATTTATGTGGCTTAAAAGGGGAAGGATGAAGGCTGAATCGGAAGCACTTGTAATAGCTGCCCAAGATCAGACCTTGAGAACACGATATTATGATAAAGCGGTTCTCAAAATTTCCCAAGATGATAAATGCCGCATTTGTCAGGAACACGTAGAAACCATCGATCATATTGTCTCAGCTTGTCCAATCCTAGCAAAGACCGAATACTTGGAAAGACACGACAGGGTGTGTAGCTACCTCCACTGGCAGATCTGTACCGCCCTCGAAGTTCCGAACACATGCCCCAAGTGGTACGAACACTCACCGAAACCGGTGACGTCTGTTGGATTGTGTACGATATTGTACGACCAACAAATTCAAACTGATCGCACGATAGCAGCAAACAAACCAGATATAGTCATCCGGGATTTGGAGAACAAATCGTGTTTACTTGTGGATGTTGCTGTACCTTGCGATCAAAACGTCGTTACCAAGGAGGCAGAGAAACGTCTTTAATACAAGAGTTTGGAAATTGAGATCAGCCGAATGTGGGGCGTAAAAGCACAGGTCGTACCGATAGTTATCGGAGCTCTGGGATTTGTTCCGCAAAATTTGTGTAAGAACTTGTCTAAACTCGCAGGTAATCCAAAAGACTGGGAAGTGCAAGAAATAGCTTTATTTGGAACAGCCCACATTTTACGCAAAGTCTTGTAGAGGCACCGACAATCCCTAGATCTACTCCTTAGGTAGCTGGTTGCAACATGGAGTAGATTTTATATTCAGTCGACACATAACGTTTTAAGTCGTGATTTGGAGGAATAATAATAATAATAATAATAATAATAATAATAATAATAATAAAAGGGGGAGGAATGAAGCCAGAATCAGAAGCAGTCCTAGTAGCTGCTCAAGATCAGGCGTTGAGAACACGACATTATGTGAAAGCGGTTCTCAAAATTTCCCAAGATGACAAATGCCGCATTTGCCAGGAGCAAGTAGAAATCATTGATCATATTGTCTCAGCTTGGCCAATTCTAGCAAAGACCGAATACTTAAAAAGACACGACAGGGTGTGCAGTTACCTCCACTGGCAAATCTGTACCGTCCTCGAAGTTCCAAACACATGCCCCAAGTGGTACTAACACTCACCAAAACCGGTGACATCGGTTGGATTGTGTACAATATCGTACGACCAACAAATTCAAACTGATCGCACGATAGCAACAAACAAACCGGATATTGTTATCCGGGATTTTGAGAAAAAATCGTGTCTACTTGTGGATGTTGCTGTGCCTTGCGATCTAAACGTCGTTACCAAGGAGGCAGAGAAACGTCTTAAATACAAGAGTTTGGAAATTGAGATCAGCCAAATGTGGGGCGTAAAAGCACAGGTCGTACCGATAGTTATCGGAGCTATGGGATTTGTTCCGCCACATTTGTGTAAGAACATGACTAAAATCCCAGGTCATTCAAAGGACTGGTAAGTGCAAGAAATTGCTTTATTTGGCACAGCTCACATTTTGCGCAAAGTATTGTAGAGGCAGCGACAGTCCCTAGATCTTCTCCTTAGGTAGCTGGTTGCAACCTGGAGTAGATTTTATACTCAGCGGACTCATTACATCTGTAGTCGTGATATGAAGCAACAACAACAATAATAATAATAATAATAATAATAATAATAATAATAATAATAATATTTATGTTGCAAACAAATCTTCAACTGTTTTAGACAACTGGAATTATTTGTGGATCAGCTGTTAGTATACATCTTTAGTTAATCTCAACAGCATCATCATCAAAGATGATCAGAAGAGATTAAATATTCATGATGCATGACTAAATTCAGTTGTCTAAAACTGCTGACGATTTATTTGGAACACAAATGTATAAGAAAAGACAACAAATGTAATTCACAAAATAATGAAAATAATCGTAAAAAACAATTTAAAATAATACAGATTAATGAGTTCCTAAACTGGGGTTGAATGTAAACGGTGAACTCGAGACAAGAACGTTTTTTGCATTGCCCATTCAAGAAGACTTCAAGCCAAATGTGGGGCGTAAAAGCACAGGTCGTACCGATAGTTATCGGAGCTATGGGATTTGTTCCGCCACATTTGTGTAAGAACATGGCTAAAATCCCAGGTCATTCAAAGGACTGGTAAGTGCAAGAAATTGCTTTATTTGGCACAGCTCACATTTTGCGCAAAGCATTGCCCATTCAAGAGGACCATTACAAAGCACTCAGTGGATTTCTTATTGAAACTCTAACAAGCCAATTTACTAGTACGTTCCGTGATCGTGAAAATCTCTCGCAGAAACTCTTCAAGAAAGTGCACGACTTACGGAAAGAGCGAACCAAAATCTCTCGCAGAAACTCTTCAAGAAACAGAACGACCTAGGCAAAGAGCGAACCAAAATCTCTCGCAGAAACTCTTCAAGAAAGTGCACGACTTACGCATAGAGCGAACCAAAATCTCTCGCAGAAACTCTTCAAGAAACAGAACGACCTAGGCAAAGAGCGAACCAAAATCTCTCGCAGAAACTCTTCAAGAAAGTGCACGACTTACGCATAGAGCGAACCAAAATCTCTCGCAGAAACTCTTCAAGAAACAGCACGACCTACGCAAAGAGCGAAACAAAATCTCTCGCAGAAACTCTTCAAGAAAGAGCACGACCTACGCAAAGAGCGAACCAAAATCTCTCGCAGAAACTCTTCAAGAAACAGAACGACCTACGCAAAGGGCGAACCAAAATCTCTCGCAGAAACTCTTCAAGAAACTGCACGACCTACGCAAAGAGCGAACCAAAATCTCTCGCAGAAACTCTTCAAGAAAGAGCACGACCTACGCATAGAGTGAACCAAAATCTCTCGCAGAAACTCTTTAAGAAAGAGCACGACCTACGCATAGAGCGAACCAAAATCTCTCGCAGAAACTCTTCAAGAAAGAGCACGACCTACGCATAGAGTGAACCAAAATCTCTCGCAGAAACTCTTCAAGAAAGAGCACGACCTACGCATAGAGCGAACCAAAATCTCTCGCAGAAACTCTTCAAGAAACTGCACGACCTACGCAAAGAGCGAACCAAAATCTCTCGCAGAAACTCTTCAAGAAAGAGCACGACCTACGCATAGAGTGAACCAAAATCCCTCGCAGAAACTCTTTAAGAAAGAGCACGACCTACGCATAGAGCGAACCAAAATCTCTCGCAGAAACTCTTCAAGAAAGAGCACGACCTACGCATAGAGTGAACCAAAATCTCTCGCAGAAACTCTTTAAGAAAGAGCACGACCTACGCATAGAGCGAACCAAAATCTCTCGCAGAAACTCTTCAAGAAAGAGCACGACCTACGCATAGAGTGAACCAAAATCTCTCGCAGAAACTCTTTAAGAAAGAGCACGACCTACGCATAGAGCGAACCAAAATCTCTCGCAGAAACTCTTCAAGAAAGAGCACGACCTACGCATAGAGTGAACCAAAATCTCTCGCAGAAACTCTTTAAGAAAGAGCACGACCTACGCATAGAGCGAACCAAAATCTCTCGCAGAAACTCTTCAAGAAAGAGCACGACCTACGCATAGAGTGAACCAAAATCTCTCGCAGAAACTCTTTAAGAAAGAGCACGACCTACGCATAGAGCGAACCAAAATCTCTCGCAGAAACTCTTCAAGAAAGAGCACGACCTACGCATAGAGTGAACCAAAATCTCTCGCAGAAACTCTTTAAGAAAGAGCACGACCTACGCATAGAGCGAACCAAAATCTCTCGCAGAAACTCTTCAAGAAAGAGCACGACCTACGCATAGAGTGAACCAAAATCTCTCGCAGAAACTCTTTAAGAAAGAGCACGACCTACGCATAGGGCGAACCAAAATCTCTCGCAGAAACTCTTCAAGAAACTGCACGACCTACGCAAAGAGCGAACCAAAATCTCTCGCAGAAACTCTTCAAGAAAGAGCACGACCTACGCATAGAGTGAACCAAAATCTATCGCAGAAACTCTTTAAGAAAGAGCACGACCTACGCAAAGAGCGAACCAAAATCTCTCGCAGAAACTCTTCAAGAAAGAGCACGATCTACGCATAGAGTGAACCAAAATCTCTCGCAGAAACTCTTTAAGAAAGAGCACGACCTACGCATAGAGCGAACCAAAATCTCTCGCAGAAACTCTTCAAGAAAGAGCACGACCTACGCATAGAGTGAACCAAAATCTCTCGCAGAAACTCTTTAAGAAAGAGCACGACCTACGCATAGAGCGAACCAAAATCTCTCGCAGAAACTCTTCAAGAAACTGCACGACCTACGCAAAGAGCGAACCAAAATCTCTCGCAGAAACTCTTCAAGAAAGAGCACGACCTACGCATAGAGTGAACCAAAATCTCTCGCAGAAACTCTTTAAGAAAGAGCACGACCTACGCAAAGAGCGAACCAAAATCTCTCGCAGAAACTCTTCAAGAAAGAGCACGACCTACGCATAGAGTGAACCAAAATCTCTCGCAGAAACTCTTTAAGAAAGAGCACGACCTACGCATAGAGCGAACCAAAATCTCTCGCAGAAACTCTTCAAGAAAGAGCACGACCTACGCATAGAGTGAACCAAAATCTCTCGCAGAAACTCTTTAAGAAAGAGCACGACCTACGCATAGAGCGAACCAAAATCTCTCGCAGAAACTCTTCAAGAAAGAGCACGACCTACGCATAGAGTGAACCAAAATCTCTCGCAGAAACTCTTTAAGAAAGAGCACGACCTACGCATAGAGCGAACCAAAATCTCTCGCAGAAACTCTTCAAGAAAGAGCACGACCTACGCATAGAGTGAACCAAAATCTCTCGCAGAAACTCTTTAAGAAAGAGCACGACCTACGCATAGAGCGAACCAAAATCTCTCGCAGAAACTCTTCAAGAAAGAGCACGACCTACGCATAGAGTGAACCAAAATCTCTCGCAGAAACTCTTTAAGAAAGAGCACGACCTACGCATAGAGCGAACCAAAATCTCTCGCAGAAACTCTTCAAGAAACTGCACGACCTACGCAAAGAGCGAACCAAAATCTCTCGCAGAAACTCTTCAAGAAAGAGCACGACCTACGCATAGAGTGAACCAAAATCTCTCGCAGAAACTCTTTAAGAAAGAGCACGACCTACGCAAAGAGCGAACCAAAATCTCTCGCAGAAACTCTTCAAGAAAGAGCACGACCTACGCATAGAGTGAACCAAAATCTCTCGCAGAAACTCTTTAAGAAAGAGCACGACCTACGCATAGAGCGAACCAAAATCTCTCGCAGAAACTCTTCAAGAAAGAGCACGACCTACGCATAGAGTGAACCAAAATCTCTCGCAGAAACTCTTTAAGAAAGAGCACGACCTACGCATAGAGCGAACCAAAATCTCTCGCAGAAACTCTTCAAGAAACTGCACGACCTACGCAAAGAGCGAACCAAAATCTCTCGCAGAAACTCTTCAAGAAAGAGCACGACCTACGCATAGAGTGAACCAAAATCTCTCGCAGAAACTCTTTAAGAAAGAGCACGACCTACGCAAAGAGCGAACCAAAATCTCTCGCAGAAACTCTTCAAGAAAGAGCACGACCTACGCATAGAGTGAACCAAAATCTCTCGCAGAAACTCTTTAAGAAAGAGCACGACCTACGCATAGAGCGAACCAAAATCTCTCGCAGAAACTCTTCAAGAAAGAGCACGACCTACGCATAGAGTGAACCAAAATCTCTCGCAGAAACTCTTTAAGAAAGAGCACGACCTACGCATAGAGCGAACCAAAATCTCTCGCAGAAACTCTTCAAGAAACTGCACGACCTACGCAAAGAGCGAACCAAAATCTCTCGCAGAAATTCTTCAAGAAAGAGCACGACCTACGCATAGAGTGAACCAAAATCTCTCGCAGAAACTCTTTAAGAAAGAGCACGACCTACGCATAGAGCGAACCAAAATCTCTCGCAGAAACTCTTCAAGAAACTGCACGACCTACGCATAGAGCGAACCAAAATCTCTCGCAGAAACTCTTCAAGAAAGAGCACGACCTACGCATAGAGTGAACCAAAATCTCTCGCAGAAACTCTTTAAGAAAGAGCACGACCTACGCATAGAGCGAACCAAAATCTCTCGCAGAAACTCTTCAAGAAAGAGCACGACCTACGCATAGAGTGAACCAAAATCTCTCGCAGAAACTCTTTAAGAAAGAGCACGACCTACGCATAGAGCGAACCAAAATCTCTCGCAGAAACTCTTCAAGAAAGAGCACGACCTACGCATAGAGTGAACCAAAATCTCTCGCAGAAACTCTTTAAGAAAGAGCACGACCTACGCATAGAGCGAACCAAAATCTCTCGCAGAAACTCTTTAAGAAAGAGCACGACCTACGCATAGAGCGAACCAAAATCTCTCGCAGAAACTCTTCAAGAAAGTGCACGACTTACGCATAGAGCGAACCAAAATCTCTCGCAGAAACTCTTCAAGAAACAGCACGACCTACGCAAAGAGCGAAACAAAATCTCTCGCAGAAACTCTTCAAGAAAGAGCACGACCTACGCAAAGAGCGAACCAAAATCTCTCGCAGAAACTCTTCAAGAAACAGAACGACCTACGCAAAGGGCGAACCAAAATCTCTCGCAGAAACTCTTCAAGAAACTGCACGACCTACGCAAAGAGCGAACCAAAATCTCTCGCAGAAACTCTTCAAGAAAGAGCACGACCTACGCATAGAGTGAACCAAAATCTCTCGCAGAAACTCTTTAAGAAAGAGCACGACCTACGCATAGAGCGAACCAAAATCTCTCGCAGAAACTCTTCAAGAAAGAGCACGATCTACGCATAGAGTGAACCAAAATCTCTCTCAGAAACTCCCAAGAAACAGCACGACCTACGCAAAGGGCGAACCATGTACTCTGTGGGATGCGGACCAAGACATGTATATTCGCCTACGCCTGTGGTCGCAAGGTCTGGGTTGGATCCTTACCTGTTGAGGTGCCGTCTCCCCTGTGGCCTCGGCGCGCCGGCCGGCGGGCCAGCGGTGGGCCGGCCGCCAGGGCCCTCCTCCCACGCGCGCCTGGACCGGCCCTGCGCGCCGCGCCCCGCCCCGCGCGCTCCTTGCGAGCAAATAAAGCGGCGGCGGCGGCGGCGGCGGCGAGAGGGCCCGGCGGGGTCTGAACCGCGGCCCGCGCGCGCCACGCACCTGCTCCGGGGCGGGGAGCGGCACAAGACGGGGGCCGGGGGGGGGAGCCCCCTGGGAGCGGAGGTGGGCCTTTCAGAGCCGCAGACGAGGGGCCGGGCCGCAGAAAGGAAAGCGCCGCCCGCCGGTCTAGGGCGGCCGCGGCGGCTAGAGAGGGGCGGCGCGGCGCGCGGGCGCTGCACTCGACTAGACCCACGGCGCTGCCACATCTACCGACATCACGCTAAGCGTTCGAGCTCACATCTCACATGGATGAAGAAGGGTTATTATCATCATCATCATTATTATTATTATTATTATTATTGTTATTACTATTGTTATTATTATCGTTATTATATCATTATTGTTATTATTATTGTTATTAATTTTTACTATTATTATTATTATTATTTGTCTGTATCACGACTAAAGGTGTTATGAGGCGGCTGAATATAAAATCCACTCCAGGTTGCAACCAGCTACCTGAGGAGTAGATCTAGGCACTGTCGATGCCTCTGTAATACTTTGCCCAAAGTGTTGGCTGTTTCAAATAAAGCGATTTCTTGCACTTCCCAGATTATTGCACTTCAATTAACGTGCGAGAGTAAGACCCTCTTGATTTCAACTTATCAACTTAATGCAGCCCTGTTTCAGAATATCTTATAGCTATTTCAGAATATACATGAACAGTAATCAACTACGAACTCATTCACCTGGGACAGCAGTGTATGTCCGTAAAGATATCCTATCTCACAGAGAACTGTTTCTGTCTATGAACTTTGAACAACTATATTCTGACTGTAACACATTACACAGGTTTTTGTACATTTTCTTATAGATTTCAACTTGTTGAAAACGAAACAAATACCAAAAATTTTCATTTCCATCGCGTAATTTTTTTTGCTACACTCAATGTTTTTCTTTGTATTTAGGGTAAAATTCCTAATTAACTTAGAATACAGTATTGTTATTTTTTTAAATGGCCTTAAAAATAAGATTTCTCTCGTTAATTGTATCAACTTTGTACCAACTGTACTTGGCAGTAAATGAAAATCATATTTATGACTGAAGAGAGTAGTGGAAGGAGGCGGTGGATAAAGTAGTTTTAGCATTAGCGTTAAGAGGAAGGTCACATGATTGTGTCGAAACGGGATAAATTTAAACCATCTAGTTGGATTAGATCACGTTGTAACAAGCATTTTAAGTTTAATCTAATATCATTCTTAGTTCATATTCAGCATTCATCGATACTTTGATTGTTATTGAAATTTCTGAAATGTGGTGTGCAGAAGTTGTGTAATTTCTCCTGACAGCATTAGTTACACAATGTATGTGATGAATGCATAGAAATAAATGAACAAAGAAACAGAAGTGAGTTTATTGAAACTTGGAGATCAATACAAAACATGGTGCGCGGAAAATGCGGTGCGCAGAAAATGCGAACTAGAGTTTCGTTTGTAGTTTAAGGGAAAGAAAAAACTTATTTCGTTTTGGATTCCTGTGATATGACGTGAACAGAAAAATCATACAACCGACTGTTACTTCTGTTCGGTAGATGTGAAATGGTTTAATACAAAAAAAATTCAATATCTTACCCTAACCTTGACTCAGCTATTTGTCCAGAATCCCATGGTTCTGAAATACAATTCCACAATCACCTTCTAATTTAGATGACTTTCTGAGTGAGTCAGAGGATTCAGATACATTACCTTCCCAGAATAACACAGAACTCATATTCATTGGTTCGTCTAAAACTAGCCATAAAGCAGTATTGCTACATAATGAAAATGTATTAGCATCTCATTCTATAGAACACTAGGTTCATACGAACGAAAACAATAATTACTAGACTAGGATTTTTGAGAAAATTAAATATCAAGAGCATCAATGGATGGCATGTAGAGATTTCAAAAATACTAACCATATTGTTGGGACAGCAGGGAGGGTATACAAAATATCTTTGCTTTCTTTGTTTATGGGGTAGTATAGCCACAAAGCTGCACTGGACTAAAACTGTTTCGCCTCCTCAAGACGGTTTCACCCCCGACGAGAAAAAATGTCATCAATACTCCAAGAACTTACCACCTACTCATATTAAATTGAGGCTTATAAAGAAGCTCGTCAAATCACTGCCAAGAGATCGGGATTGTTTCAAATATCTGTGTTCCAAGTTCCCGAGCTTAAGCTTTAGCTTTAAGAAAATTTGTCAATGCCCCGTGGTACGTAAAGAATGCGACAATATACAAAGACTTACAGATCCCAACAATAAAAGAAGAAATGAACAAGACCAGTGCAAAATACCTACAACGACTGCATAGCCATTCAAATATTCTAGCCATCAACTTACTAGACAATAGTGACACTACCAAACGACTTCAACGAAACTCACCCAATACTACAAATAGAAATTCCTTGCTTACTTCAAGAAAAATAAACGAAGGAATTCTTTGTATGCAGGAAACCGTGCACGCAATGAATGCTGAATTATTAAAACATCCGTTCGCATCTAAACTTATCCTACTAGGGTGAATTAGCTAGAATATTCTAGCTCGTTGACAAGGGCATTTGTGAAAAATGTTCAGCCACCAATTGTGACGTCAGATCTCATAATATTCATATTGCCCCAAGCCTTCTAATATCTTCTGTTCCCTTCTTTTGTATTCATATATATATATATATATATATATATATATATATATATATATATATATATATATATATATATAAAACTGAATGTTGGTGTATATATAAAACTAAACTCGAGCACCGTTGGACCGATCTCTATGAAAGTTGGCACATCTACATGGTTTTTTTTTTCACCCAGAAGGTTTATGTGCTATTAATTCTGTTGTAACTCCACTACATGGCGCTGTAGAGCAAATCAAAATATTCACGTCAAATGCAACCTGCAACACACTCGGCAACATTTTGAATCTATGACGTTAAATAACTCCTTAACAGGGGTATTCTAGGGCATTAAAAAGTACAATGTTGAGACCAAAGGCCTAAAAGAAACGTTTCTCACATCCTAATCTACAGAATGAGCTCTTCTCGATCATTCCATTACATTTTTGCTGGTCCGGCGCTTCCCGATATTACCTTATCTGCTCAGAGACATGCAGAATCTGCAAGTAAATGAGAATGAGAGGTACAGAAAGCGGCAGAGACAGACAGACAGGGACAGGGTGAGGGAAGGAGCGAGAGAGAGAGTAAGAAATGGAGATGTGAGGGGAAAGAGGGAGATGAAGGGCAGAACAACGTCTGCCGGGTTTTCCTAGTACAATTCTAGATGGCCTTGCCTGGAGGCGCGCAGGCCCTTGAGGCTTGGGGCGGGGCGGGGCGGGGCGGGGTGGGGCGGGGCGGGGCAGGGCGAGATGGGGCGGGGCAGGGCGGGGCGGGGTGGGGCAGAGCGTGGCGGGGCGGGGCCGGGTGTGGCGTGGCGGGGCGGAGCGTGGCGGGACGTGGCGGGGCAGGGCGGGGAGGGACCGGCCGGAGCGGGGCAGGACGGGGCGGGGCGGAGGGGGGCGTGGCGTGGAGGGGCGGGGCGGGGCGTGGCCGGGCGTGGCCGGGTGGGGCGGGGCGGGGAGGGGAGGGGGGAAGGGGCGGGCCTGCTTTGCACGTGGCGGTCCTCCGCCGCCTCTGCGTTCAGTGCCGCCCGCCGCCCGCTCGGCCGTATTGTGCCTTTCGAAGGCGGAAGTGCCCCTGAATGGGGTGACCAGCCTCAAGCCCGCCGCCGCTGAGAAAGGACGCAGGGGAAGAAAACATAGCTGTCCACATCACGTTATGTCTCCCTCATTTCTTCAAATTCATTTGAAAAAAGGGGGTGTTTTTAAGTTTGTTTTTATCAGTTTCTCAGAACGTATTTATAAACAACCAGTTCCTACATATTTTAAAAAAGGAAAAATTCCTTAAATGTTTCCTTTTTCCATTTCCACGTTAACCAAAACGTTTGTGTGAGTCTATTATTAGTATAAGATTTACTTTTTGTTTGAAAACAATAGTTTCTTGAATGAGTCGGTCATTCGACCACAATGCATGCGGTTTGAATGAAGGTACTTGTGAACTAATGCAATCGATTTTCGTTGCATCATCACGGAGTTTGCAAACCGATAGGCATAAAGACGCATTTTTATTTTTACTCACTATTCTCCCTTTACTCGTTCAAAAATCTGCAGATAATTGTCGAAGGGCCCCAAAAAATTTTAATTTAATGTAAGTGTACGAAGTTTACTTGTGATAAATGATTCTTCATATGACTTTTCAAGCTCTCATATCATGCTTTTCTTGAATTATCAAAAACACAAGAAGGTATTGTAGGCTGACAAAAATATTATGTATACTTCAATATTTCCCTCTTTCAATATTAATATAAAAATTATATCAATATAAAAAATGTAATTTACAGTTTATGGCAATATTCAGTACGTGGCTTTAATCACGTGTGGTATTTATTCAAATCTGTGATCGTTTTCTTGCTTCACATGGATCTTTTTTGCTTCAGAGAAGAAATAAAACTCAAAATTGAAGCTTTTGAAAACTTTATCATGCAAAACAAATAATTACATTCCTTTTCCCAAACAATTGATTTAGAATCATGGAGTTTAATTGAATAACTTCGGATATTCCTCGCTCCACTGAAATTTCACGGCTGAGTTGACCGATTTCTCTTCTTTCTTTCAACTCCACTAGTACGTTTAATTTGAATTCTAACGCAATAAATGAAATGTAGTGTTTCATATTCGACAAATATTAGCTAAATATGCTTAATTAATATGTATGAATATTATTTCATATTCATTAAATATAATTATTTCACGAGTATTGCATCATACATATGCACACGCTATTAATTTAGATACTATTAGTTTAAATTTTAATGAAACAGTGAATGAATTATCTATTCCATCCTGCATGTATTATAATATTGTATACGAAATATTTGTGCATGTGATGAATAACTAGTGGTTCTACAGAATGCCGCAGACTTTCTCGTATTAGTTTTCTATTTTCTTGAGTCTGGGCTAGCTATTCGGAATTGCCTCATTCTCGTGCCAGCTGCCATATATGGCCACCTAAAGTACATTTTTTGAGATTATTCTTATTTGTTCGATTTCTTAACAGTTGAACGGAAATATTATTTTAAGAATACTAGCGTACCCGTGCGAGAACTCTCGCATGTTAAACCCCATCCTTTCCCTATCCATTTGTCTATCTTTGCTACAGAACCGTTGTTAATGAAACTTGTTTATTTGATTGAAAATGTATAAATGTAACGCCTAATAAACTTAAGGAATATCAAACAAAAATTATAATATGATTTTGGAAACAAATTTTCAATAAATGTTTATTCAGCATTATAGAGAGATGCTCTTGGAAAAATTCATACTTCTTTAAAAACAACATTTTAAGAAATTATTTAATCTTTCTCGAGAGTTTGCTTTTCACTTCCTTTGATTGTCACAAAAATATTAGAAAAGGTTTTTACCCTTGAGAAGGCTAAATAAAGTAGTGCGAAAATACCGGATCGGGCAAATACAACCCTACTCTTTGCAATATTATTTAACTTCCTTGATTTTTTATGTGGAACATAGGAGGTTTTGAGGAGGCAGGGTGCCAGCTTCCTGGGGAGCGAAAATTGGAAAATTATTTCTATACTAAAAAGTATTGGATTATTTTCTGCGTTCTAATGTACTTCAAGAAAAGCAATTCTGAGCCAAAAAATAATCAAATATTTTCACCTTTGAGAACTAAATACCATTTGTTACCATTAGAAACAATTTAGTAGGTTTAGGTTTCGCTTCGGTACATGGAAATGTTGCTGAAACGATGTTTGCAAATTGAATATCTTAACGAACCGACACCTTGAGTTTAATATCAAACGGTGCATTATTTACAATATGAGTTTGCAGCTGAGCGTTGATGTACATGCTTGCAGATACCGCCAACATTTAAATCGTGCGTTTGGACTGCGATCACTGGCGGTGTGGAGTGACTTACACCTGGGTTTTTATTTCTTGGCCTGTGGGGGCTTGTCATCACTATAGACAGTTCGTTCACTAAGACAGTTCGTGTATCTCTCCGTCGTGCCGTTAGAAGTCGCATGATCGCCAGCACTGCCCGTTACAGTCGCGATGTGGCGGCTCCTAGCGGCACGACTTAAAACGTCGAGAAATACCATGAGATATTCCATTGTGAAGACAAGTCCCCACATGTCAAGAAATAAAAACCCAAGTATACGTTATTCTTTCTATAATTTTAAATTTAGTTGCTATTTTAAATTAATTAACGCAGTATTGTAGGCTAGCGCGTTTTGATTTTCATTTTTCTTTTATGGAAAGATAAATTACTTTAGCTAATTTAAAATGTTTGTTCTTTGTGTTGTGCCTTAGCACACGTTTTCCCCTACTACCTTCGCGTAACCGTGCGAGAACTCTCGCATGTCAAACCCCACACTCATCCCTTCTATTTCCATTCTAAGAGGGAAATTTGCAAACGAAACGTTTTTATTTGTTTAAAAATGTATAAAGGTAACATGCAATGTACTAACACAATAAGAAATAAAAATAAAAAACAATGAAATTTACGTTTAAAAGAAATTTTCAACTAAGATTTATTCAGTATTATAGACAGTTTTCTTGAAACCATACACAACACTTCCTTAAAGACAACATTTGAAGTAATTATTCAATACTTTTTTACAGTTTGCTTTTAGCTTTTCGTGATAGTCACAAAAAAATTTAGCTTTTGACTTTTGAGAAAGCTACGTGTCTGAACCCGCTGACTTGAAAATTTCAATGAATCACTGCTGATAACAAAAATACTGGTACGGGTAAAACACAAACACACTTTTCACTCTTCACTGTAGACCCACATCCCTCCACAATTAGGTACATAGCACTTACAGGCCACGGCAAATTGAATGGTTATTCATTAAATCAAAATTGCGGCGACTCGAATGGAACCAGATCGATAGGAGAATATTAATTTTGGAAGAAATTGTACTTGTGGTTTAGGCGCTATAGTTGTTCACAGACTGACTGACGGACGAACGGACTATGCAATAAAACCACTTTTTCGGTATCAGGGGACCCCAAATCGTGTATTTCCGTTGAAATCTCGAAATCGATTTTCCGCAGCATTACATAACTTTCCTTGTTCTACGTATATTACTCCGTATATATGTACGTCGAGAAAGTAAAAATGATCGAGCTTTATGTATTATTCATGTAGTGATTGCGGGATCAGGTTTAGTCAAACACATAAGTCTAAAAATACTTTTAATGTTTCACTTCACATCTCAACAAAAGAAACACAACCAAAATTGTTCTCAGGGCAGCGTCCTTGCCCCAAAGCTAAACTTGATAAGCCGGCGGCATAGGCAGCCGACTGACTTGCTGATAACGGCTGTTATCTCGGGCGGTTGCAGTGGTGCGTCGTGGCTGCGGTAGTAGCAGCCGCGGAACCCTTGACAGACGGGAGCAATGTCCTGCGGGAGGTACCGCCTGCGAACCCGCGTTCCGTCCAGGAGCCGTGTCTCCCGGGTCGATCCTCCTCGGCACTCGTACACGTATGTCGCGCTGGGTAGAGAGTTCATTCGTGACAGGGCGCGTCGCTGCCGATTCGGGGTTTTATCCCCTCGCCGCCTGGTGAGGGGAGGGGAAGGGGTTGTGCCCCTCCACTAGCGGAGCGGTGGAGCGTCACCCCAAGCTGCTCCTCTGATTGGGGGGATACCACATTCCTCCCCGCTTTATTGTGGGCATATGGGTGCCCACGATTGCGCCGTGACCGCCGCGGAGCTGGACCTGGTGAGGCGTCTCTGCTGCTAGGTTCTGAGAATAACTCAGCCTCTGGTCGCACCCCCGCTCCTGCTGCGTCACCTGGCGAAGTTACCGACTGAGCTGGTGCCTCGTGCGTGACGGCTGGCTCTGTCTTGTGCATTGTGGCTGGCTGAAAATAAAAAGGAATATTACTTCTTTGCGGTGTGTCGTCCACTCTATGTGTATTCCACCGTTTTGTTATCTGATTTTCATGCCTCCTTGTCATACCATTTTCTGATTGTACCAGATACATTTTATAGCCTATACTCTCTCTAATTATTGCTGGAATCCATTTTGGGTATACTTTGAATGATTTTATGTACACTTTATCCCCAACTTGAAACTTGGTATTCTCAATACGTTTCGGGCGTTTGGTGGGTACTAATAACGCTAGTAATGTTCTTGGCTGCCTCCCATGAAGTCTTTCCGCTGGACTTTTCTTTTCTTGCCCTATCGGAGTTGCTCTGTATGTTACTAGTAGCTGCTGTAACGCTTTGTCTTTAGGAACTCCATCAGCCATTGCTTTGATCATTGTACTTTTGAATGTGCGTACAAATCTCTCTGCTCCCCCGTTTGACTGTGGGTGGAACGGCGCCGTTCTAAGATGCTGAATGCCATTCTCTTTGCAAAATTTTTCAAATAAGTGTGACGTAAATTGTGCCCCATTATCTGATACTAACAGTTGCGGTAATCCTTCTATTACAAACACCTTCGTTAGCAGTTGAATTGTTGCTTCTGTGGTTGTTGTCCGCGTTTCACACACGTATGGATACTGTGAGAATGCATCCGTAACCACGAGCCACATTGACTCAAAAAACGGCCCTGCGTAATCAATATGTACCCGCTCCCATGGTTTCTCGGCTTTTGGCCAGCCCGAAAAATGCTTCGGTGGGCTTGCCTGGTTCTGTCTACATATATGGCAACTACGTATCAAGTTTTCTATATCTTTTGACATTCCCGGCCAATACACATATCTTCTGGCAATAGTTTTTGTCCTAGTAATACCCCAATGTCCAACATGCAATAACTTTAACACTTCCGCTTGCAGCGTTTTAGGAATTACAACTCTTACATTATCTTCGCAAGTGTATAGTAATACCCCTTCTTGCATTGATAACTCGTTTTTCTTTAACAAAAATTGATTTAACTCTTCTGAACTATGTTTTAACTTTCTTGTTGGCCAACCTTTATTCAAATAACCACTTACTTGTATTAGTAGTTTGTCTTTCCTGGTTACTTGCGCTATCCTTTTTGCATCCAGCGGCAGTCGCAACAGTGTGTCGCTGTTCTCGAGATCGATGTGGGCGCAAACTTCCTCCAATTGGTCAAATGACTCGTCTGGTCCTGCCGGCAGCCTCGACAGCGCGTCCGCGTTGCCATGATGTGATGTTGACCTGTAAATTATCTCAAAATCATAGTCAGACAGAAAAATTGCCCATCTTTTAAGTTTCTTCCCAGTTCTCTCCGAAATACCTTTCCTTGGACTGAACAATGACGTAAGTGGTTTATGGTCTGTAATGAGCGTAAATTTCGCCCCATATAGGTATTGATGGAATTTCTTTACCCCATAAATTATTGATAACGCTTCTCTTTCTATTTGCCCATAATTCCTCTGTGAATTACTTAACGTTTTCGATGCGAATGCGATTGGTACCTCAACGCCATCTGGCGTAATTGTTGATATCACCGCACCAATACCCGTTTCAGATGCATCAGTCGCCAGCAGTAGCGGTTGCCCTGGCGAATAGTGCGTCAATGTCGTTGCCTTGACTAATTGCCGCTTAAGATTCTGAAACGCATTTTCACATTTTGTTGACCATATGAACTTAACATTTTTCTTCCGTAATTGGTCTAATGGTGCTGTGATCATTGCTCTATTCTTAATAAATTTCGAGTAATAAGCTACTTTACCTAAGAATGAACTGAGTTGTTTCACGTCTTGAGGTGCTGGCATTCTTGTAATTGCTTCAATGTTTTCTTTTGTCGGTCGGACTCCCTGTTTGTCTACTATGTGACCTAAATAATTTATAGAAGTCTTAAAAAATTCACATTTCTTCAAATTGCATCTGAGTCCATTATCTTTTAACAATTGCAACAGCCTCCGCAAATTTTGCTTGTGGACCTCTTCCGTTTTGCCTGTAACAATGATATCATCCAAAAAATTAGCACAATTTGGCACTTTCTCTGTAATTTGTTGCAGAAACCTTTGAAATATCGCTGGCGAGCTGGCAATGCCATATGGGAGTCTTTGAAATTGATATAATCCATTATTCGTATTAATCACCATAATTTCTTTTGACTGTTCATCTAACTCCAACTGTAGATAAGCTTCTGACAGATCTATTTTCGTGAAATATTCACCTTGTAATTTGGAAAATATTTCTTCAGGTTTAGGCATAGGATAGTGATCTATCAACATTTGTGGGTTTAATGTTACTTTAAAATCCCCACACAGTCTTAATTTACCATTTGGTTTTTTTATAATTACCAATGGTGTGGCCCACTCTGAAGCGTTGACTGGTTTGAGCACTCCTTCATCTACCCAACGTTGTAATTCTTCTTTTACTTGCTCTTGTAAATTAAATGGTACTGGTCTTGCTTTGCAAAATTTCGGTTGGCAGTTTTCTTTCATTGTTATGTGAGCTTTATAATTTGTGCAATGCCCTAATCCTTCTGCAAAAACTTCCGGAAATTCGTGACAGATGTCCTCCATCTCTTCATATTTATTTAAATTCTGTACTGACATAACATTATCTTCTAGCGTAAAACCAAAAGCGTTTATACCTTCCATCCCAAATATATTTTGCACGTCATGTCTGTTCACTACCACAAAGCGTAACTTCCGTTGCACTCCTTTATATCTTGACGTCATTTCTACTTGACCTTTTACTGGAATGATGTTTCCCTGATAAGATTTTAACTTTGCGTTGTTACTTGCACATCTCGGTGCGCCTAACTGCTGGTATGTTGTTAGATTTATTATATTCACTGTAGCCCCTGTGTCGATCTGGAACTCAATATATCTTCCCAATATTTCCAATTGTAATTTCATCTTTGTTTCCTCCGACGGATTTAAAATTAGGTTGACTGTCTGTATTTGGTCTATTTCCATTTCTTCCGACCTATTGTTGCCATCTTTCACACTCTTTGGTTTCTGTCGCTGTGTGACTGTCGCCAGTTTTTTCTTTAAGCAAACACTTTGAATATGTCCTATCTTTTTACAGAATCTACATATTGCTTCCTTAAACCAACACTGACTGCGTTTATGGTTCTTCTCACAACCCGGGCATGATTTTAACTTCTTTTCAGCTCGTTCTTTCCCCATTGTAGTCACCTTGCTGACTTCTTCTGTTGTATTCATCTGCGTTTCCAGATTTTCCGACATTTCATATGTTGTGGCAATCTTCATTACTTCTTCCAATGCTGGGTCTTCTACTCGAATTGCCTCCATACGCACTTTATTTATCGGGGTATGTAATATCACCATATCTCGTATCATACTACTTGCATAGGAATTTGCACAATCCCTTTTTTCGCACTTAAACTTACATGATTTCGCTAGACCTTTTAGCTCAGCTACCCATTCTGTGTGTGTCTGACCTGGTTTCAATTTCGTTTGAAAAAACTTATATCTTGAGGTCACGACATGCACTCTCTTTTCGAAATGATCGGCCAGCTTTTGTTTCAATTCACTGAATGTTAATGTTTTTGGATCCTCCGGACATATCTTCTTTATAGTTACGTAGATATCTTCTCCTACACACGACAACAATTGGGCACGCCGCTGGGCTTCATCTGTCACCTGATGTGCTTCTAAATGCTGTTCAAAACGTTCTATATAAATCGTCCAGTCTTCTTGATCTTTCCTAAACTGTGGAAATACTGGAACTTGTCGAACTTGTTGTTTCGATGTTTCTAACTGATTCATTAACACCCTGATCATCTGTTCACTTTGTTCACGTTGTATCTTCATCTGTTCTTGATGCTGGCTTTGTAGCATTGCTATCACTTGTGCCATTTGTTCTGTCATTGTTCTGTTGAGTCTTGGACTATGATCACCGCTTATTACTGTTCTTCACACGTCTTGTTCGTAAATCCTCGTCGCCAATGTAGTGATTGCGGGATCAGGTTTAGTCAAACACATAAGTCTAAAAATACTTTTAATGTTTCACTTCACATCTCAACAAAAGAAACACAACCAAAATTGTTCTCAGGGCAGCGTCCTTGCCCCAAAGCTAAACTTGATAAGCCGGCGGCATAGGCAGCCGACTGACTTGCTGATAACGGCTGTTATCTCGGGCGGTTGCAGTGGTGCGTCGTGGCTGCGGTAGTAGCAGCCGCGGAACCCTTGACAGACGGGAGCAATGTCCTGCGGGAGGTACCGCCTGCGAACCCGCGTTCCGTCCAGGAGCCGTGTCTCCCGGGTCGATCCTCCTCGGCACTCGTACACGTATGTCGCGCTGGGTAGAGAGTTCATTCGTGACAGGGCGCGTCGCTGCCGATTCGGGGTTTTATTCCCTCGCCGCCTGGTGAGGGGAGGGGAAGGGGTTGTGCCCCTCCACTAGCGGAGCGGTGGAGCGTCACCCCAAGCTGCTCCTCTGATTGGGGGGATACCACAATTCACATACTGGTTATTAACATTGACCAACGACTCTATATTTCCAAAGTTTAACTATACTATATTCGAATCATCTAGCGTACGACAAGTAAAACTAATACCCTTGTATATTTGTAACAAAACTTAGCAGGTGCACGTGCAGTCATCATTGTGTAGCATAATAAAGCCTATCTCCTGTGTGTCCAAGTGCACATGGTGGCATTGCACTATTAATGGTGCAATCGAAGCCAACTTCAGCAATGCGTTGAGCTCACAGAGGTGAAGCTGAGCAGTGGAGCTGTAGATCCGAGCGGAAAGTGTGGTAGCGTATGACAGAACGCGTATTGTCCGTCAAACTGAAACAGATGCTCAGTCAGTTACAATGCCTAAAAGTGGGTAATTTATTGCAGAAGTGCGATGATTACTCGATATTAGAACCCCCACGCCCTACATATAAGATCCTAAAAAAAGGCATAAAGAAACTCGGGCAGCAAGAACTAGTGGTGCTACAGAATGTCACAGACTTTCCCGTATTAGTTTTCTATTTCCTTGGGTCTCGGCTAGTTATTCTTGCCACATATGCTACACTTGCCACATACTCTTGCATGTTGGTTTGAAAATATGCTTTCTAGGCAAAAATGTGCATTGTGGAAGCGTATAAACACTCCAGAAACATGTACATTGTTTATTATTTACAAAAGAAATGAATACATTTGTTCAGAAAGAAAAATTAACCGAGAAATAAAAAAGGAGTCGAATTGTGTAAATTGGGTGCTTTTTTATTTCTGGGTTAATTTTTCTCTGCGGTCAAATATATTAATTTCTTTTGTTAATAATAAACAATTTACATATTTTTGCAGTGTTTCTATGGTTCTATAATGCAAATTTTTGCCTAGAAATCATTTTTTCAAACCAAATTTTGAATGCTTATTGCGGCTCAGCCATTCGGAATATCCACGTAGTTTATTAGACGAAAAATGCTTAAAATTGTCTTAAAAGCCTATTGTGGAAATTCCCTCCCGTGACACCCGTATATTTGAGTTTTATTTTATTCGGATATCCATAATACTGAATTTGTTTTTCCATTGTTAAAAAGAGGCCCTAGCGCTGATTAATGTCTAGGGGCACTTGTGTCTTGAAGTTCATCCCTGCTTTCTTTGTAAATTAATGTAATATTACTGTTTATTATTGGGCTTCATCACAAATTGCAAATTCCCATTTATAGCAATGGAAAAAAAATTGCTACTCGGTGCCTGTTGCTGTCTTGTTCCTCATCCCCAACAGATTTCAAAGAATTTTGCTCTAATCGTTTTTGACATTCCACTTTATAAATTAAAGCATGTACATATCAGAAAAGTTTTAGAATAATACATCAACCGCAAAATTCCTGATGAAAGTAGTTACGAAACAATTAAATTAAAAGCTATTAAGAAAATACGATTGAAATGATGAAAAACAATATTCAAGCTAACCTTGTGAATATATTATTGATGAAACAACTGATTCAAGGGAATTTTATATTGCTTACGGGAGTGTTAAAAACTATCCAAGAAAAATATTTTATTTTTTATTGGCTTCCAAGCAGGCAGAAAAAACAAGTAGTGATAGTATCAGTCGCATGACGGTTTGAAATTGTTATGGACGGACGTTGGTTCTGAATATCGTGTACTACTGCTACTGACTGATGCAGCACCTTATGTGGTGACAGTGGGGAATTGGTGTCTGTGTGGTGTTGCATGTTACTTGAGCAGAACATGGAATAAATCGTCTTACTGAAAAGGGAGGGAATATATTCAGAAATAAATTAATTAACTAGCGCAACCAGAGAGACGTTGTTTTACCTTTCATCTCCCTTTTTGTCTTTCCCTCTCCCTTTCTCCCTCCGTCTTTCTCTCTGGCCCTGCCTCAGTATGTTTGACTCCGTCTCAGTCTTTGCCTCTATCCCTGTCCCTCCCTTCCTCCGTCTCTGTATCTCTCCTTCTCTCTGTGTCTGTCTCTTTCGGTCTCTGTCCCTATTTTTGTCCCTCTGTGGGTCTTTCTGTCTCTCTCTGTCTCTTTTTGTCTCTGTCACTGTCTGCCTTTGTTTGCCACTATATGTCTCTGTCTGTATCTGTCTCTGTCTCTCTGTGTTTGTCTCTGTCAGACACAGAGAGACACATCTTTGTGTCTGTCTCTGTCTGTGTATTTATCAAATTCTGTCTATGCCTCTGTCAAATTCCTCTGTCATTGTCGCTGTCTCTCTCTGTCTCTTCCTGTCTCTCTTCGTCCCTCTCTGTTTGCCTCTCTCTGTCAAATTATGTCTGTGTCTCTGTCTGTCTCTGTCAGATTCTCTCTCTCTCTCTGTCTGTCTGTGTATCTCTTTCTCTTACTTACGCACGCCGCTGTCCTGACCTTCTTGGCTTCGCGTTGCATCACACGGCAACGCTCAGCAACAATGAAGCCCATGTGGAGCTCAGTTTGAATGGAAATTGAATTAAAATAAAGCGCAAATTTGTTTTGCAGCGCCATCTAGTGGAGTTACATCACAATTAACAGCACATTAACCTTCTGGGCAAAAAAAACATTGTGGCCATATCTTCTTCATTATATCAGAGTGTTTTCATTTTCTTTACTCTGGCCAAGATATTCCAGTTTTTTTCCCTTGGCCAATCCTCCATTCACAAATTATGTTGCTACCTGATTTTAGAGAGATCCTACTTCGGAAGGTCTTACAGAGGACTATGGTCCGATTAAAATAAGTTGGTGATTGACAGTTGCGAACGGAAGGCAGTGACGTTGACAGTTTGCGTACCACCAAGCATGTGTTCCCGGGACAAGAAAATAAACACTTGAAATAAATACTTATCAAAGTTACCAATTCATACAGTCATATTGTGTGAAGCTACAGCTTCAGAAGCACAACTGTCAATCACCAACTTATTTTAATCGGACCATAGTGAGCGTGTGGTGCGGTGATGCCGCTGCATCAGCTCTCGCTTACTGGGAAACGCCTCCTGACAGGAAAGAAAGCCACGGACTGTCACCGGTTGATGTTTCATTCGAGTCCCAGACACTGGGCGCGGCGACCCGCACCCTCCCGCCCCAATTTTGTTTCTCCGCCTTCGAATTCGAAATTCGTCCTTTGGAGCAGGCCTGCTCAAGGGCCCCAACCACGCGCCCCACGACGGCCGTGGCAGCCCTTCCGCGCCCCACCGGCTTCTAGTGAGAGACTCACTTTCGGGGCGAGTGACCGCTGCCCGAGCCCTCGGTGGGAGGAAAGCCCTGCGGCTCTTAAGACGGAAATGCGAAGACGGTGAATCATGTTGAACTAAATCTTGAAATAACGGCTGTACTTTCTGGAGAGGGGAGATTTTCTGTACTATTTGTTGTAGATAAAAAGCCTTAATATATTTCATTAATTTATTGAAATGAAATAATTTGTACACATCGTAAGTTCTATCCTTATGAAAACGTACAATAACTTATTCCACTTACTGAAAAAACAATTGTACATCGTCAAACCTCACTCAACCCACGTTGCTTCGTAACACGTATTCCATCAATTCCCTCCTTTTCGTATTACAATTTTATTAATAAAACTGTAAACTCATATTTGCCCTATGTTTATTGAATATTCCTTCGTTTAAATTCTTCGTCAGTATATCAGCTTCAAGTTCCGATGATTTTACATAATGCAGCTTTATATTTTTATTTTCTTGTTCATCCTTAACAAAATAATATTTTCGTTGGAAATGTTTATTTCTTGCATTCACTTTTGTAGTACTTATCCAATCTATAACTGATTGACTATCCGTATTTATTACTATCGGTTTCCGTACTAAATAATTCTGTTTGAGTTCTTCTAATAAATTTGAAGTCCATATTGCTTCACAAGCAGCATCACATAAACTTACTAGTTCCGATTCCATGGTAGACAAAGTAACCATTTTTTGTTTACGACTCTTCCAACTGATTGTAGAATTTCCAATCTTTCCTCCAAAAAATTTTGAATCGTATGTTGTACACCAACTGGCATCAGAATTAACAAACATCTCATGAAATTCATTTCCAATTTTTAATTTCAATTCTTTAGTACCTTTTAGATATCTTAAAACACGTTTTAATGCTTTCAAATGAATGTCCCTTGGATCTATACTATACTGAGAAAGTTTACTGTAAGTATAAGGTAAATCTGGTCTAGTTCCACTCACAAGATAACCAATGTTTCCTAATATTTCTTGATATAACGATAGATTAATCTTTTTAAAATAGTGATAATTATCCAGTTTCTCTTCTACAACTCCAAGTGTCTTCACAGGTTGACAATTATTCATATTATTTTTCTCCAAAATTTCTTCTATGAATTTCTTTTGATTTAAGTAAAATCAGTTTTCTTCTTCAATTCCAATACCCCAAAAATTAATATTATTCTTAAATTTTTTGACTGTAATCTCTTCTTTCAACTTCATTAAAAAAACATTAATTATATTATCATCCTTTCCAACAACAATGCAATCATCTACATAAAATCCTATGGCTATAAAATTATTAATAATTTCGCTCTGCTACTAAATTGTTGTAGATAAAAAGTCTTAATATATTTCATTAATTTATTGAAATGAAATAATTTATACACATCGTAAGTTCTATCCTTATGAAAACGTACAATCGTCTCCTGTATTATTTCAGTAGTATACCTTTCAGTTGCGGCTCTCACACGCAACCAATCTTTATAAATAATCTCTCCAAAGAAAGACAATTCAACGGAGACTTGACGAATTGCACTTTGACTTTAAAAATATGAAGGATTTGTTTTAAAAAACGCATCTAAATATTCAAGTCAAATGCAACCCGCAACACTTGTCAAAGTTTTTGTCAAATAACTCCTAAACCAAGCGTTTTAGGGCCTTAACAACTAAAATTTCAAAGAAACGTTTTTCATGCTATGCTCTACAAGATGAGACATTCCTCGAACTATTCAATTAAATTTATGGTTCCGCGCTTCAATACTATCAAGGCCACCTCAATATTTATTTAAACCCTTCTTGCTGGTAGCAATTTTTGTGTCCACACGCTTAGAAGGCTTAGATTCGTCAATCTTTATTTACGCTATCTGTATACACCGTAGTTTGTGCAGTCTGACGAGCTTTATTTGCATACTCATTAATTCAAGATTTGCTCTCCAGCAACAACTAGAAGTGCTATTATACAGGTAGTTGCTTGATACCTATGAAGATTGTTTTTTATGCGTATAGTGAAACTATTCAACTAACGTTTTGCCATGGTCTGCAAGTGCTCTGTGCTCAATAGTGGAGAGATGTGGGTGAACAGTGAAGAGTGAATACTGTGTTTGTGTTTTACCTGTACCAATATTATCGTTATCATTCGATGAAATTTTCAAGTCAGCAGGTTCCGACACGTAGCTTTCTCAAAAGTAAAAAGCTAATATTTTTTGTGACTGTCACGAAACGCTAAAAGCTAATTGTCAAAGAATATTGAATAGTTCAAATATCTTTAAGGAAGTGTTGTGAATTGCCCCAATTCCCCATGATATTGAATAAATCTTTGTTGAAAATTTCTTTAAAAAACAATTGCATTGCTTTTTATTTTTTATTTGATATTGTGTTAGTACATTGCAAGTTACCTTTATACATTTTTAAGAAAATAAACAGGTTGACAACTATTCTTCATAAAATGGAAATAGAAGTATAGGGAAGAGTGTGGAGTTTAACATGCGAGAGTTCTCGCACGGGTACGCGGAGGTAGTAGGGGAAAACCTGTGCTATGGTACAACACAAAGAATAAACTTTTTAAATTAGCTACAGTAAAATAGCTTGAAATAAATGAAAAACAAAATCAAAACGCGCTAGCCTACAATACCTGAATAAATTTAAAATTATGGGAAGAATAGCGCAAGTCACTCGACAACTACAAAAGATCTCAGCCGAAACGCAGGATTTAAATGTTGGCGGTATCTGGAAGTATGTACATCAACGCCCAGCTGCAAACTCATATTGTAAATAATATACCGTTTGATGTTAAACTCAAGGAGTCGGTTCGTTAAGATAATAGAAACACCGTTTGAGCAACATTCCCATGTACCGAAGTGAAGTGTAAGCCCAATTGTTTGTAATGGTAACAAATGGTATTTAGTACTCAAAGGTGAAAATATTAGTTTGATTATTTTTTGGCTCGGAATTGTTTTTCTTGAAATACGTAAAAACGCAGAAAATAATCCAATACTTTTTTGTATACAAATAATTTTTCAATTTCTGCACCCTAACAAGCTGGTACCCTGATTGTCCAAAGCCCCCTCTGTTCCTCTTAACAAATCAAGGAAAGTTAAATAATATTGCAAAGAATAGGGTTCAACTAGCCCGATCCAGTATTTCGCACTACTTTACTAGGCTTGCTCAAGAGTAAAAACATTTTCTAATGGTTTTGTGACTATCAAAGACAGCGAAAAGCTAACTCTCAAGGAAGACAGAATAATTTCTTCAAATGATCTTTTAAAGAAGTATTAATTGTTCCAAGAACATCTCTCTGTACTGCTGAATAAACTTTAATTGAAAATTTGTTTCCAACATCAATGTCAAAGAATACAAAAAAAACTTTAACAATTTCACAAAACTCTTGCAATGTTGCGAAAATACAAAATTAAAGGCACACACTGACCAAGCGATGCTACCTGACTAACACAGCAAGAAAAACCAAATTAATGTAACATTGCAGAATGTATTGAAAGGTTACGAGGCACACATGGCTGTATTTTCCAACCCAGACCACTCTCACAGCACCACAGCTCCTCCAAATTACACAGCTGTCTAGTAGAGGGTCTCAAATGCAGATATCAAGAAAATGCCTTTCACCACCGTGGATACTTCACGCTCAAGGTCCACCATAGCCCCTTCCGCTTGGCCCACACTCCACCAGCCATCTCTCCCGCTGTCCACCAGGCTCTGGCCCCGCCCCGGGTTCAGACCCCGGGCAGGGCGCAGGGGGGGGGCGGGCAGCCGGCTAGCCGGCGGAGGGGCGGACGTAGGCGGGGGGAGATACGGGCGGCGACGGCGTGATGGTGGTTGTAGCGGCGGTGACGGTGGTGATGTCGACGTGACGTCATCGGTGTCGGCGCCGAGGGTAGCTGGTTGCAACCTGGCCGGGCGGCGGGAGAACCGCCACACGCATCGAGGCGCGGGGAAACAATGATCAATTAATATCTTAATTCAATCATTAATTGATTGATTGATTGTTGATTGATTGTTTTTAAGTGGGACGCGCGAACTTTGGAGTTGGCGCCCCCATAACACACTGGTGTAGCATGGAACTCCCATAATTTATCGGGAGTATCACAAAGAGTGCCCAGGTGGGCGGAAGTCGCAGGAACTTGTCCGCGCCGACCAAAATGTGCTAACAATCAATTGCAATGTTATTTTTTGATATTCGGTAAATACATTATAATTAAGTACAAAAGTACATTCGAAGTTAAATTTATACACTTTTTAAACAAACACGTTTCATTAACAACTTTCATCTTAATGAAAACGATAGACAAATGAATAGGGAAAAGGTGGGGTTTACCATGCGAGAGTTCTCGCAGGGGTACGCTAGTAAGTTACTCGACTTACTGAAAAAACAATTGTACATCGTCAAACACCACTCAACCCACGTTGCTTCGTAACACGTACTCCACCACTATTATTTCAGAATCAATTTGCTCGACAACTTCTACACATTTCACGGTCAATCTTTATTGCTGCAACTGAGTTTGAAAATATTTGTAATATAAATTATAAGAACATACAATTTAACCATTTGTCTTTGTTAATAATAATACACACCTCACAAATTTAGTTCTGAAATATCTGATAGTAATGCTCTTGACAATTTAAAATGTTTATTTAACTTTTTGTTGTTACTTTTTCTCCGACATCATCTTCTGACATACGAGACACGTTGTTGCTCCATTTCTCTCCGTGATTAAAAGTTCGTGCTCGCACTTCACCTTAATTCGACGATTCTGATCAGTAAAGCGAAAGTACAACTCTGCCGTCGGAGATTATGCCAACTTTCCTGGTTCTCGTGGGGCGCCGCGGGCTTCCCGGCGCCTCATGAAGGGCCCCATGAAGGACCCCATGAAGGGCCCCATGAAGGGCCCCATGAAGGGCCCATGAAGGGGCTCTCCATGAAGGGTCCCATGAAGGGGCGCTTGTGCAACTCTGCTTTAGAGGTAGCGCGCTGTTCACACGTTTCCCTACACCTCCAGCCTCACATGCAAACAAAGCCTTCACATCGCTTTAAAAAAGTTGAACATTTGCATTAGCGATTTTCAAATTGCTAATGCAAAACTGTACATGCTCTTATTTCAGAATCATCATTATTATAATCCTGCAGAATTAATATTTTGCAAATTTTCGAAAATACATAGAGTTTATCGAAAATTAGGCCTCCACCATTTTTAAGCGTATAATGCTCTATCAGAGAAAAAAATAAAAAAATACTTAACTTTTGAGGAAATAATTGTTTAATAATTAATAATAATAATAATGTCTTTATTACATGTAATATTTGCCTATATTACACAGAAAATGCAACAAACGCTACTCATATTTTCAAAGAAATGTGCACTACCTTATTTAAAGATCTGTTTTTGAAGAATAAATATCGTTAAAGAAAATTATCTCCGTCTTTAATACGGCAGTTGTAAGGTAACATCAAACTAATTTCTAAATGTTGCAATTTTCAAAACTTCAGATTTTTTAACGAAAACGCCACCTGCAACTCTTTTACGCTATCCGAAGACAAAGCTTAATAAAAATTGTGGAGCCCATTTTTGAAAAAGAAATTGAAACTAGTTGAGACTTAATTTAATGTACCTTCCAAAATCAAAATATCTCACTCAAATTTGCAGAGTCTCGAGTTTGTTTAGATCGATCGCCGAACATCAATTTTGAAGAACCTCGACTGAATGGTTCAGACGCAGACAGCATTAAACACGGATGGGCGGGCGGAAGGATGTCTGGACAGACGTTTTGCCGTCAACCAATTTTTCTGAAGAAAAATTGCCGAATTTCGCCTCGGCATTACAAACGTATGTAATAAGAAGAGAAAGTAAATATCTCTATTTTCCATATGTTCGTTTGAAGACGCAAAACATTTGAACTTTTGGAATTTTTGAAAATTCCGGGAACTCAACGGAAGTTGGAATAGCCCTATTAGCGTACTCTTTCGAAAAAATAAAGAAAAATTAAAGCCCTTTTGAGAAAATTTTGAAAATGTCATTGATGTCTTATGTAAAGAACTTCCAAAAATCAAAATATCCATATCAAATTCACGAGACCGTGACATTATTCAGATTGATTGGGAAATATAAATTTGATCAAAATTCAACCTACTGTTTAACCGTTAGCATTGTTTACAGATGCACAAACAGAGAGAGACACCTGCTTTCGCTGCAAACCAATTTTACAGTAGCAAGGACTCGCAAAACATGAATTCTGATTACACACGAAGTAATTCATTGCACACAGAAGAAGGAAGTATTTAGTGTTCCATTTCACATATTCGTACGTATATACGGAGTAATGAACGTAGTATAGTGAAAGTTATGTAATGCTGTGGAAAATCGATTTCGAGATTTCAAGGAAATATACCTTTTGGGATCCTCTGATACCAAAAAAGTGTTTGTAATTTTCAAAATGTCCGTCTGTCTGTCCTTCTGTGAACACCACGAGCACCTAAACCAGTTTTTTTTTCAAATTGAAGAAACGCCTGTCCATCTGGCTCGAGGCCAAGCATTCATACTTTGAAAAACATTCTATAAATTTGGGGGTTCTCTAAAAGTCCACATTTTCAGAAATGCTCAAAAGCCATTTTTTTATAAATGGTTCCAATATTTTTCTTAAAACTTTTCAAACGGAAAGTGCTAATTGCAACCTTTAATATAATATAAAGTTTATTTTAGGATTTTTTGTTGTTTTTTTTTGATTGCCGAAATGTATCGCTGACACCGTTAATATATCCATTTCCAGAAATTTGTAAACACTATTGTATTTGTAAGTTAAAGTGCTTCAAATGACTTCTAATATTAATGTTTTTCGAAAACTCAAAAGTTTTCTATGAAAAAGATCTTCAAATTTTGAATTTATAATAGCGCTTTTAGTAGCGATTTACTTAAAACCGACTTCAAACTTTTCAAAGAAAATCGCGATTTAGAACGAGGTCTTACTATTCTTTAATATTCTTAAGTTCCACTACTAGTTGTGCTTTAAATAATGTCAAATAAAGATTTTTATTAATTATACGAGACCAAAGGAAATAGAAAACTTTACGGGAAAATCTGTGCCATTCTGTAGCATAACTAGTTTGATACCAGTGATCCAATATGAGATGTGTTCACTTTTAGCTGCAGCATTGTAATATTTGATATTTTGTAAAACAGTCACTATTTTCAATACTATAGTACATATACAAGGTGACCCATTTAACTTGAAAAATCAAAATAACTCGAAGTCAAAGGCAAAAAATTAATATCTCCAAGTGGAACATCTTTCAGACCTAAAATCAAATTTCTCCGTTCGCCCCTTGAGGATGCTGGGGGAGACAACTTTGCAATCTTAAATGGGAACCCCACTTTTTATTGCAGATTCGGATTCTACACTAAAAAAAATCATAAGTTTGGTCTAAAATATTTTTTGATAGAGGGAACGATTGAGGGAGGGATGGAAGGGGAGGAAACAACGCAACTTTGAAAATTTTCAGTATAATTTGTCCTATAAACTCCTTTGAGATTTCGAATGGCTGAGCCACAATAATCACTGAAAAGTTGGTTTGAAAAAATACTTTCAATGCAAACATTTGCATTTCAGAAACATAAACACTCCAGAAACACGTAGATTGTTTATTAATTACAAATGGTATGAATAGATTTGTTTACAAAGAAAAATTAACAAAGAAATAAAATGCAATTATAGTGTAAACGGCGTGCTGTGGGAGAGGGTGCAGAGAGAGTGAGAGAGAGAGAGGGGGAGAGGAAGGAAGAGAAGAGAATTAAAGGATATTTTTGTGAAAATATTTCCATGAGATATTTAATGATACATACTGATTTAACTGATAAGATTGACTCTACAAAAACCTTGGTATTGTTTCATTTCGCAGAACTCGCGTCCTCATCGAAACTGAGATGAATCATCTCGTCTACCTTTAAATTGAAGGATTGTCATTGTTCACAGAAAGACCAAGTGAAGGAATAATCTCCGAATGACAACCGATTGTGTTTCCGGATGGGTCTCACAAAAGTATTGTACCGGTTGCGTTAGTATTCTTGCTCCGTGAACTATACTAAAATTTTATGTTTTAGAAACCAATTTGCCTTCATAAATAAAATAATAAATTCGCAGTGTGACGTGAATTACAAATGAAAGTGGATTCGGTGTCTTCAGGGTTGGGCAAAATACTTGAAAAAAGTATTTCAGATACAAAATACAAAATACTTCGCCGAAAGTATTTTAGATACCAAATACAAAATACTTTCATAGAAGTATTTTAGATACAAAATACAAAATAGTATTTTAAAATACTTTTGAAAATACAAAATACAACCAACGGTGTTTTACACATATCTTCTATCCTATTTATTTCTCTTTTAAACAATCATTCACGTTCAATAAAAGATCACATCACATTTAAAATTTTATTATTGAAAATATATAATATTATGTATACAAAAATGTTTCAAATGAAATTTTCAACCTATTTCAGGTATCCGTATGGGGTCATCCATAAATTACGTAACGCTAAAGGGAGAGGGAGGGGGTCTGAGGCAGCGTTACGCTGCTTTACATACCGATAGATTTTTACCTAAATATAACATAAAGAAATATCAGCTCTTAAAAACACCGCAAGCACAAGTTTTTAATCACTGCGCACAACCACAGGGTCAGGCACACACATGGGCAGCACTCGTTCTGGCACGCGGAGCATGCTCTCCGAGAAATTTAATCTGAGCCCGCGATTACAGCCATGGTGTAAGAAATATATCTTACGTCTTGATTACAGCGATCCTTCGGTTATCTCGGTTGAACCGACGGAGGGAAAAAACGTAATCGGAGGAACCGGAGGTCCGGTTGCACTCGTCCACGTGGCGGGACCCTCTCCATTTTCTGTCCCAATCAATGTTTATGACGGATTAAGAAAAAGTATTTTTGTATTTTGAAAATACAAAATACTATCAGAAAGTATTTACGATACATATACAAAATACATGTTTAAATATGTATTTTCGATACAAAATACAAATTACAGAAGTATCGAAAATACGTATTTTAAATACAAGTATTTTCGATACTGCCCAACTCTGGATGTCTTATAGGTGTAGTCGGTCTCCTGATGAAGTCATCATCCATCAAAATCCGTTATTAATGAAAATGAGAAGAATTTCGAAAAATTGATTGATCCCGTAAACGACGTATTTACATTGTGGTGATAAATGATTGTGAATAAAGAAAAAATAGTTACATTGCCTAAAGTTTGTACATTCTTCTTCTTGTAAAATGAGGTGATTAGAGAGACAAAATGTGCTCTGACAATGTGTTTTTATTTTAAGGAGTAAAAACAAGTTTTTGATTCAATTTACTACGTCTGTTTGCACATTTTTGTCGGCGCGGACAAGTTCCTGTGACTTCCGCCTACCTCGGCACTCTTTGTGGTACTCCCGCCAAATTATGGGAGTTCCATGCTGCACCAGTGTGTTATGGGGGCGCCAATTCCAAAGTTCGCGCATCCCACTTAAAAATTAATTAATTAATTAAGACATTAATTAATCATTGTTTCCCCACGCCTCTACGCATGGGGCAGTTTCTACCGCCGCCCGGCCAGGTTGCAACCAGCTACCCTCGCCGCCGACACCGATGACGTCACGTCGACATCACCACCACCGCCACCGTCGCCGCCGCCCGTATCTCGCCCCCTCCGTCCGTCCGCCCCTCCCCCCCGACAGGTTGGTGAACCGCCCTCTGGCATTTTCGCCTGGGGATTCTCGGGGCGGTGTCAGAGCCAGGCTGGTTAGCGGGGGAGAGTGCCGGGGGTAGTGCTGGTGGAGTTCGGACAGGACGGAACGGGCAGCTGATCGCTCCACAAGGGAGTGCGCTGGACTTGTGCGCGAAGCATCCCGTCGGCGAAAGGCATTTTTTTCCTATCTGCATTGAGACCCTCTACTAGACAGCTGTGTAAATAGGAGGTGCTGTGGTACTAGGAGAGTAGTCTGGTTTAAAAAATCTAGGTGCCTCGTAACCTTCAATACATTCTGCAATGTTTACATTTATTTAATTTTTCTTATTGTATTAGTCAGGTAGCATCGCTTAGTCAGTGTGTACCTTTCATTTTGTGTTTTCATAGGATTGCAAGAGTTTTGTGAAATTGTTAAAGTTATTTTGGTATTCTTTGACAACGTCCAATATGCCTAAATAGTAACTTATTATTGAAAAATCGTCACAAGCCATCATGAAGCCGTATAAAATACAGTAGCTTCATCTAATGGTGAAAAAATCGATAATCACTACGAGTTTAGAATAGCGACATTGTTTATTAATATTTGCACCTATATACACGTGTTTATATATATTTTATTTCATAATAGTATTCATTAATGATCTTTGAAGTTAAGGTATGGTAAAAGTTTACCTTCAGCACGGAAATACAAAAGGTTTTGTCTCAAATATCGCAGGGTCTCACTCACCCCATTGTACCATATACATCATAAATCTCGTTGCAGAGTTCATATCTCATAATCATAATTATTAAGAAATAATGATGTGGCATATTAGAGGCTGCATTGTCTCTGATGAGCGGAGATCACATTTAGAAACTATTATTATTATTATTAAGAAGAAGAAGAAGTAATAATAAGTTTATTATCTTGCAAATCGACCGTTGTCCGGTGGCAAGTTACAAATGCAATAATCTTAGAAAATATTCGAAATGTAATACAACAGTAAGATAAGATTATGCCCTCTATTGAAGGCCTTCTGGTGATGGTACTCGTAGCATTCCCCTTTGACAATGCACTGGCCGTGCGAGCGAGGGGCACCTCTTGGGGCGGTGCGTTGCGAAAACCCTAATTGATCGCCGCCTGCACTTATGCAACCAGCGACGCGCCGTTGCATGGCGGGTCGAAGTCACGACAAGCGCAGGCGACCTTTGCGGAGGCCTGCTTTACAGCACAATCAGCATCGCCGATTTCCAGAATAATTATTCTACTGTTAAACTAGGAAATTTCAACGTGATCATTTAATGTACAGAGGTGTCTGACTGACATAACAATCCTCGTAGGAGTAATTTCCTTTGCCCAATTACTACGTTAAAAATCAATATCTTCGCCTTCCGATATGAGACCTATTTCCTTCCAATCATTAGTATCGTAACTATGCAGTGGCATCCGTATTACATTAAGGAAATCTACGTTGTACAAAATACACCCATGGTGAAGCACCATTCCTTATGCAACCACCTGGATACTATTCCAATTTTCTGAACCACTCAGCCGATGAAAGTTAGAACTATTAGTCATGATACCTACTTTCACCAGGCCGATGTGCATCCTAAAACAATGTTTGAATCGGTTTAGAGACAGGGAGCCAAATTGTATTTAGATGATAAACATACTTAATAGTACTGGCGTTATCAATTATGTTGAAGTAGTTTTCTATAACGCTGGCGGCGGGAATTTTAATGTTAAAATGTATTTAAAAATGCTTCGAAAGTTCACAAAAAACGTAAATTTTTAAACATATTCCAGTTGCTTGTAGCATAAAAAGTTAAAAGAAAAAGTTTCTTGTCAATTACTACTTTAATTTTTACTTTCTCATCCTTATTTTATAAGAAAAAGTATTGTAATTGTGCAACGGAAAAAGGCGAATTTTCGATTGAAAAACTCTTCTTGCCGAATCCTGGAAACAATAAAGTGGATTCATATTTGCCCTATGGTTGGGCCATGAATATCTTGTCAAAAATGCATCTCTCTAACATACGTATTAAGCATAACAATGCCAAAACATTAACAGTATTTCTTCCACAACCTTCATTATTACAAGTGGTTTTCAAAGTGATCTCTTCCATTTTCAATACACAATACACATATTTTAAGGACATAAGCACATTAGTCTCTAACTTGTGAATTGAAGTGATTCGGGTTCGAAGAATATTCCATTGTCACCATTTAACTCAAAATTATGGGAAAACTACTAACGTTTGAAGAAACTAATATAAAAGACCTAATATTGAAGATTAGATTGCATTAAGAAGTCTTAATGCATAGTGTAGTTGTGTGAGGATATCAAAAATGTTGAACCTTTTCAATGGTCGAAATCGCAATGGTTTTATTCAAAATCGGACCTACGCCATATTATGAAGCGAAGTTCTACTCGCGGAAACAGTCAATAAAAATTGTGGCGTAGGCAATAAGAAAATCTCATTTTTACATTCCCGTATACATACGTATATACGAAGTAATACACGTAGTATAGGGATAGTTATGTAATGCTTATGTAATGTCCGGGGTCTGATAACGAACTAGTGGTGCTACAGAAGGGCACAGCCTTTCCCGTATTAGTTTTCTATTTTCTTTGGTGTTTGCTAGCTATACAATCTTGACATATATTTTTGCCAGTTGCCATCTATTGACGCACAAATTACTTTTTTAACATTTTTTTAATTTTTAGGTTTCACAATTTGTTCACATTATTATATTTACGAAAATAATTGTTTTAATTAATGCCCTACCAAGTTTATCGAAAACTCAACCTTTTTCTGTGAAAAGTAGCTCAAACATCCTCATTTTCAGAAACGCTCAAACTACATTTTCTCGAAAATTTCTCCAAAATTTTTCTTTCAACTTTTCGAACAGATAGTGCTAATTGGGCTCTTTAATATGAATTAAAGTTCATTTTGGGGTATTTTTTGTTTTTTCAAAAATTAAACAAATGTAATTTTTTTGAAAGCTCTCTCACCGTTAATATGCACGTTTCTCACACATTGTAAACACCATTATATTTGTGAGATAATGAGCTTTAAATGACTTCTAATGAAGTTTTCGAAAACACAAAAGATTTCAGTGAAAAAGAGCTTCAAATTTCGCATTTACAGTAGCGTTGAAATGCCATTTTCTTAAAAACGGCTCCACACTTTTCAAAGAAAATTACCATTTAGGACGTGCTTTCACTGTTCTTTAATATCCTTAAAATAATATTTCCGTTCTACTGTTAAGAAACCGAAAAATTAAGAAAATGTTTAAAAAAGCAATTAGGCCGGCGAGAGATGGCAGCTGGCAAGAGTATATGGCAACTCCGAATAGCTAACCGAGACCAAAGGAAATAGAATACTAATATGGGAAAATCTGTGCCATTCTGTAGCACCACTAGTTTTAAATTGTTATGGCTTTATTGCGTCTGTATGTGCAAAAGTACTGAAACATTTTGTAAGCAAACTTTGCTTTATTCGATCAATGAAAATTAAAATAATATATTGGAGAACCTTTCTATATTCTCATATGGGCTTCATGTAAAATATTCCTCAAAATTAAAGGGGTTCTTTTAATGGGTGCAAACTGATGGAAAGGAGATTATCCATTTTCGAGAATATCTGAAGATTGGTTTTGGTTTCTGTGCGCTGTTTTTTTTTGTGTGTTTACTAGCTGAATGTCGAATGCAGTAAATGTTGCAAGAGTTTACAACCAACACTTTTCCAGATTTGGGTTTGATCAAAATAAGGTTCTAAAACCAGAAAAGTCAACGTCATGCTTTTCTCGAAAATTTTTCGACAAATGTTTGTTTCCGAAAGTTCTTCCAATGAAATTCTGAGAATAGTCTAAACGATACGTATTCGATATGTTTTTATCAATTTTCCGATTGATCATTGGAAACTGTGTACCTGCCGCGTTAACTCACATTTTCAATGATTTCTTGTGCACATGAATATTTTCATATATACATATATATATGTGTGTGTATAATAGCAAAATATTAAGCCAATTCATAAAAAACAAAAATTAAATTCAGAATTCTCAGCCAATATCTCTTTCATCATTTTATTCAAAAATATTTGGGAGGATTTCCTATATATGAACGGAAACTTTTCTGTGAATAAAGGAAGGTTTTTTCATATTCTCAACACGGATTTAAAGAGCCACAATCAACGACAAGGGTCGTATTTTATTGTCTTAAAGGTATATTTATAGTGATTAAATTTTAGTTTCTTAAAGGTATAGTGATTAAAAATGAAACGGTTATTGGAATATATTGAAGTCTTTCAAACGTTTTTGACGTCGCTTACATTAACATTATTGCTCTGGAAATTAATTGAATATTCGGTAATGCTCTGGATTGGATATTCTGTTGCAAAGCATCGATCACAAAAGTAGAATTATCGTACTAGCACGAAAATACATAATTTCCTCATCTTCATATTTACTTTTAATTGAGCATGGGGCCCCGCTGGGTCTTTCTTTTTTACGTAAACGACATGCACTCGACTTGCTTGCTCCATTAGAAGCGGAAGAAGAGTTTACTTGCTAAAGACGAGAATGTCTTTTACAACAAAAGAAACAGTTATAAGTACTATTTCACAAGTTTCAAATTGTTTTCGAAGCAACGTTTTAATTGTTAATAAACGAGATATCGTTTCTATCCAGTTTTTGCATCGCAATCAATCGCCTGCGCCACAAAAAATTAACAATATGCACATGGCTGATGTAAAGAAAACAAAATTTCTGGGACTCTCAATTTAGTCTAACCTAAAATAGAATATCAATATTAACTCGGCAGTGGCAACGTGACTTTTTGAAACAAAAGTGGTAACGTGGGGTGTCTCCAGACCCCCACACTCTTTTCATGATATATGCTACATTATTAAAAAATAAATTAATATAATATTCTTCTTCTATTATTAACAATTTTTTGCGTGTAATTAAACAATTTACAATTGGATGGATGTTGTCACATCCAAGCTCATGTTACGTAGCAGAAATTGAAATCTTTTCAAATTCAAAGTACATTGGAAAATTTCAATATCCACATTATCCACTTGCCACAATTCAGCATGATTTGGGTGCCCTGATTTCACAGACTCAGCCAAAATACGTAGCACAATTACTGCCTTTATTTCCCCTTTGTCAGTCTTATTGGCGCTGCGATCATTTTTATTCCTCTCTATATCCATTTCATTTTTGATGTTGGTGGATTCTTTCAATTTCTCAATCATGTGCAAATCAATAAACAAGGAAAACATTATCCTGGTATTTTGGAATTGCTTGCAGACTGCTTTTTTCCAGGGCGATGAGTAACGATATTCTGTTCCCGCTTTCAGCAAAAATTGGCTTATTCTTCCACTCCTTTCCTAACATATAAAGTGACCTAAAATGTTCGTATTACTTCAGTATTAATTTTGCAGGGAAATCCTAACGTAAAAATACAGCATGCAATACGTTCCCAAACTAATAGAATGCACGAGACCGAAGACAACTTTGATAACGTAGAAGGTAACCCGGGGGTCTCTGGGCACCCCAAACAAAACAATAGCTTGCTACACGGATAAAACTCACTAAAGTGGCAAACTGAGAGCACACTCAATATCTTGATACAAAAAGAGAAAGGTACTAAAGCAATGGTCAGTGTAGCCAACATGGGAAATACAACAAGCGGGAAGAAAGGACCGTGGGGGTCCCATAGACCCCCGCATTACCACTCCCGGGTTAATAAAGTGAACTCTAAATAAAGAATTCCGTAATCAGAATGTTTTAATACATAATAAAATTAAGTCATCTTTCATGCAGCACGTTGTGTGCGTGGTGTTTCAACCTCAGATATGGGTTAATATTCTGGAGAAACAAGCATATATAAAATAGATCTAAAGATTATAGTTTTTGGCAGTTAACGAGAAAATAATTTACTCGCAGGTAAGGATAAATGTGGAGATACACTGGGGAAATAAAGGAGAACAGCTTGGAGACGAATTTACAAACACTGTTTTACTGTCTCTTAGAACACCGGCTCAGGCACGAAAATAATATTAAAACCAGAACAATGAATTTATTTCACATTTTTTTAAAATTGCTTGGCAGTTTTAAAAACCAAAGCATTTCTAGTCAAGTACTTGGCTGTTCGGTAGACGCCGAGTCCTAGGCCCCTGCGACTTTCCTCCAGAATGAAGGTCACAGAATATCAGCTGAAACGTTGGCCGTTGTGTCTAGGATGAGGCGTCTCTTGAACAGCTAAATAGTTACTGATTCCCACAGCGGATGCCTAGGCTCCCACACCTGCAGATGTTTGAGACTAGAGAAAAAGTTGTCATTTCTCTGACCTAAGTATTTATTCTTGTAAACGTATAAATAACTATATAAAATCCGGGGATGTGCGAAAACTCTGCACTTGGTAAATAATAATTGTAAATTGAGTTAATGTAGCACTGAACTGCAAACGCTCATTCCCCGAAATGTGGTTTACAGCATTATAGACCCGGTACAGTGCGAGAGAGCTCATTCCAATATTGGTGAAAGTTGAGATAAAAATGCACAGAAAATAAAATAGTACCTTTTATTTTATTGTAAAATATTATTTTGGTATTTTCATTCAATTTAATTTTATATTGATTTCGGCTTCTTTCCTGTCCACTCATGCTGTGGAGAGGGGGCACCCAAAAGAACTAAATATGCAAAATTGTAGAGAAGAATTATCATAAAAGGCGTATTTTGTACAATACTGCCTAAGAACATAATCCAGGTCCAATCTATCTTCCTTCATTTCCTCATGTCTTTCATCTATCATTCATCTGAACCCAAACTGTCCCTCATCATTTCCCCTTTTGTCATCTACCCGTCCCCCAAAACACGTCATCTGTAAGAATTTACTTGTCCTCAAAAAAAGCCGTGTCCTCGTAAGACACGCAAACCTGGTTTAAAAGGCCTAGGAAACATCGCTTTGAAGATATTTCCGTGTGTTGCAATAATCTTGTTTTGTACGACATAATCTGCAAACTTCAAAAATCTGTAGGATGAGGTGTAATTATCTATTCACCAGCATCACACCTCCAAGGTTCTGTGCCGATGGTTTCTTTTAAACTGCCAAAACTATCGTCTTTCCTTAGCGTGTGACATACTTATACAAAGAACTAGACAGTTTAAAAAAATTATAATTTGTAACTACATTCAAGGTCAGAGTATTACTGGGTGCTACCACAATGTATACAAAGGCTCTAGCCGAATAAGATGGTAAAAAGTGCCCCCGCTTGGAATCGAAAAGTGAATCTTTCCTGAGGATTGTGACCACGAAAAACATTTTTTCATGGACTTTTAAATGCGTGCCCCCCTCACATCTGCCGTAATAACGAAAAACGTGTTTTTTGAACTTTATTTTTTTCACTGACTCCGCCGCATGAATTTTCATGGAAAATAATGGTTATTTATGTAAAATTTACTGAATTTTTCAAAAATAATTTTTAAAAATTTATTGGCCGCGAAATTCAACCTTTTAAACGGATTTGAAAATTTTGGAATTTTTTTAAACAAAGTTGTTTTTCCACCGGGAGCACGAGAAAATTCTCAAATGTTACCCTAAAAATTATCTACCTTCTGGAATTTTTTCAGAATTGTATAATTGGTGCGCCATGTCTAAAAAAATTAAAATTCGTATTTTCGTCCCATTTGGCGTATTTTCATGTATATAGAACTTTATAGAAACATGTAATTACAATATTATTTGTTTTCCAGCAACGGTATTTGCAATATTAAAAGACTAATATCAGTAAATAATTTTGTCAATAATATTTTGACCGTTAGATATAATCGCACCAGATGGTGAACAATTTTGTTCAGTTATTTTTAATAAAATGAGAATTTCCAAAAATTAACAATTATAAATAATTGACTTTAATTTAAGTGAGAATTTCTTGAGAATTTTAGATGCTGTGGTGTATACTAACAAGATAAATAACTGATTAAACAGATTTTCTATCATATTAAAAAATACTTAAAAGCTTAAATATCAAAACAGTAACTTCCTTTTATCTTTCTACACTTAACTTCGCCCTTTTTATCCCTTATTAAAATAGCATCTTCATTATTTTCTTTTAATCATTTCAGTAATATTTTTTAGTATGTGACGGTAATGGAAAGCTGGATTTTTTCCAGGGTGGCCGCTGTGATTCGCGAGTAGAGGGGGTAGCTGAAGGTGGTGGGGAGGGAGCCAGGAGGCGGCGCCCCCGCGCGTCCGCCCGTACCAGAAGCATTAGCCTACCGCATCATACGTGTTAGCGAATTTGATTGAGAATTAATTTGCTTTAGTGTCTTTGTTCGGTAGTGGAGGAACACCAAATTCATGTGATGGCCTGGCGCTGCTCGTATCATCTACATCTTTTCCACTGTCACTTATACCAGTGTCCTCAGTATCATAAATAGCATCACTATTATTGCCAGCAGTAGCCACTCGCCTAACCCTTTGCACTCGAAAGCGAAGCATATAATACACCTCCTACAGCTCTCACGGCATGTTATAGATGCCATGAGAATAATGGCTACTAGCTCGTATCAGTACGTAATGTGCTCCGGCCTACCATTCGTAGGGCATGTCTCAGATGCCATCCCAAAATCCCTATTTAAGTCGTTGGGCATGCCACAGATGCCCGCGTATTTTCCTGATATGTAAAATAAGGTTTTCATTGTTGAATCGATTTGATTTCTTTGGTCAAAAAACAGCAGAACTGTATGTGTCGTATGGGGAGGAGATTATCCTGGTTACTCTTCTATTTTTAAACAATGGTGCAATAATGTGAAAACGAGCTGGAACGGGGGAATGCCGAGTATATTATTTTAAAATGTGACTGAAAATATTCTTACCTAAATTAATATGTAATTTTATAAAATTGTCTCTATAATTTATAATTATAATTTATTTGGAGCTTGATGATGTCATCGAAAAACAAGAATGGTGATCCTAGCACAAAGGTTAAGTTTACAGACGATAGAAAATGTATCAAATGTATGAAGTTCATTCGCAAAACTTGTGGAAACGAAGCTACAATTAGAAATGAAAGAGAAGTCAGAATTGTAAAAGAACATTAATGGCGAGGTAAATATAAATAATGTTTTGTGCTATAATTGTAGAAAAAATTATTTTTCAATTCCCCGGATATTTTGGGACCATTTTATGCCACTGAAAACGATGCTACGATTATGACAAAAGTAACATCCGACCCACATGGTCTGAACAACTTATTGCAGGAAGTACAGGAAGTACAATTTATTACAGTACAGGAAGGAGATTTTTGCGTAGTAGACAGAGGTTTTAGAGACGCCAAAAAATATTTAAAAGATAAAAAAGTACATCGTTCTTATGCCTGCACTGAAAGGTAATCGAAAGCAATTAACAACTGAGGAATTTAATTCTTCCCGTTTCGTAACGAAGATTCGCTGAGTTGTGGAAGCAGTTCACGGAGTCATTGCTAAAAAATATAAACTCTTGCATCACCAATTAGACAACAAATTATTACCAAAGGTAGGCTTGGATTGCAAAACAGCATGCTGTTTGAACAATTCTTTTGGTCCAAGAATGATTTCCGATATGAGCAGAACAGAAGATATTGTTCAACGAATGTTACTTCCACAACCTACAACTAATACCCTGGCAAACGAAGTCGAAGAACAAAGATGGGCCTGACGAAAAATCGATTTCAAAAATGTAACAGATATTCCTGATTTTCCAGAACTCACGGAAGAAGATTGAATTTTTTTTTCTGAAACATATCAATTAGGTCAGGTTATTTCACATTTAGGAGAAATGTTTACAGAAAACCACAACATCGATTTACAATATTTAAAATTAAAGCCAGCCATTCTCAAGTTCGAAGTCTGTTCACGGCACATAAAAAGAAACACACTAACCTATAAATGCTTTGTGGAATACAAACCTCATACCATTGGATTTTTAAGAAAACTGAAATATTGTTGCGATTGTGCAAACTGTCTTCGTACAATCGGATGTTGCTTGCACATTGCCGCCATAATTTATTACTTGTCTCACGGATGATACAATGGAAAAACAATAAGGCCAGCGAAATTTTTGAATTTTATTTTTGGATACGAGGATACAAATCCTGTAATTAATGAAGATAGAATATTACATATTTTTAATATGTTTAGGATGCTTACTACTAACTTACATGGTATGCTTCATCTACACAGAGACGAGGAACTTCTGTTAATTGTCAATTTCAGTTAATTTTTTCAGGAACGGGAATTTGTTTTGAATTTCGGTTGGTGGTATAGGATTTCGGGCGAGGTTGAGTGCATTATTGAAATAGAATTTGGAGGCAAGGTAATTAATATGGTTGGCTAATGTGTTTCAATGGATAGTTTTTTGTGGAGTTGGTCGTTGGTGACAAACCAAGGGACGTTAGTGATTATTCTTGATACTGATTTTGGAACATTTGTATTTGGTGGATGTTTGTTTTTTGCGGCTTTAATCCAGATGGGGCACGCCTATATTATTATGGCTGTGCTCTGTGGTAGTGAGGAGGTTTTGTTGATAATAGGTTTTAGTTGTAATTTTATTTTTACTTGACAAACTTAGTTTGTAAATGTTTCTTTCTAGTTAATTTTCGTGTTTCTGTTGAGTCCAAGATATTTAATTGTGCTCTGTGGATGACAGATTATTGGTTTGTTGTTTAATGTGAAGGGAGTTGGAGAAGTGTAAGTTCTGAGGCTAAATATTTTTACTGAAGCTGTTTTTAATGGGTTAAGTTGGATTTTTAGTTTAGCGGCCCAGCTATCAATTAGACTTAGATATAGTTGCATTGTGTTACGTATTTTGTACAGATCAGGTCCTGAGAAAAATAGCGCCGTGTCGTCGGCAAATTGGGGGATTATTTGGTAAATCTGGTTGATTTTGGCAATTTTGAGCGATTTAGCATTTTGTAAGGATTGAATTTTAATTCTTTACAAAAAATTCTTCTAACTGATTCACAATTGATTCGTAGTTCACCTTCATGACGTCTAGCTGACCGTTCTGGGCATCTGACTACCACTTCCATTAGCCTTTATTACTGGTGTCGTTACACTGCGTTTCGGGCCAGGCTTCTTAGCCATTATGTTTCCTGCCGATCTGAATTTCTTCACCCATATGAGAATTGTATTGCGGCTCGGAACAGCTCCATGTCGACCAACATTGAACCGTGACCGAAACAATCGCTGCCTAGCTGTAATAGACTCGACACTTCTCTGCCATAGACAAACAATCGACGTTCCTTGTCCCATTGCTCCATAAGGACTGAGTAAATGAAATGGCGTCTTTTATAGAGCAGAACTATCCCACCACGCCCACCTCCCACCACTGCACTATCAGTTCTACGCAGTTCAAAACCGTTCCTGTCCTGTGTGTCAACCTGTACATGAAAATACGCCGAATGGGACGAAAATACGAATTTTAATTTTTTTAGACATGGCGCACCAATCATAAAAATCTGAAAAAATTCCAGAAGATAGATGATTTTTAGGATAACATTTGAGAATTTTGTCGTTCTCCCGGTGAAAAAACAACTTTCTTTAAAAACATTCCAAAATTTTCAAATCCGTTTAAAAGGTTGAATTTCGCGGCTAATAAATTTTTAAAAATTATTTTTGAAAAATTCAGTAAATTTTACATAAATAACTATTATTTTTCATGAAAATTCATGCGGCGGAGTCAGTGAAAAAAATAAAGTTCAAAAAACACGTTTTTCGTTATTACGGCAGATGTGAGGGGGGGCAGGAATTTAAAAGTCCATGAAAAAATGTTTTTCGTGGTCACAATTCTCAGGAAAGATTCACTTTTCGATTCCAAGCGGGGGCACTTTTTACCATCTTATCCGGCTAGAGCCTTTATAATAAACTCCAAAATAAATACACAGTGTTTCAGTCATTTGTTCAAGTGTTTCAGTCATTTTCAAAGTATATTTATAGTCAAGAAGATTGAATGTGGGGGGGACAGATTTTTATTATTTTTAATTGCAGCCCAGCAGTTGGAAAAATCTGGAAAAAATCATAACAATTTGCGTTTTAAGAGAAACTTTTGAGATTTTCTGGAGCCTGTTCCAGGATTCTAAGACACAGTAAAATTACGTTTTCCCTTTTAAAAAAATGTTTTTGTATTTGAATTTGATCTTAGAAAATATCAAAAAATGTTTTTCTGCTTGTATAAATTATTTTCTTATTTATCATATTTTTCAGTGAGATAAAACAGTGTTAAATTGACGAAAAATTTAAAATTCAAAAACACGTTTTAGGCTGAAGGGGCGTGTGGGTGGTGAGACGGGGAATAAGAAACTTTTCAAAAATATTATTTTTGTTTTAGAATTGTATGTATTCCTATGTCATTTGGTTTTTGGGAACTTTTTACTATTATTACCAGGGGTACCCTTTACATTTGTAGAGGTTGTAAGTTGCACCAATGGATTGTGTGAATTCCGCGATCAAAACATATTTTCGACCCATCAATAACATTCCTAAATAATGTCTTTCGCATTAGGGGTGTCATAATTCTCTAGTCAGAGGACTGCATTTTATCGACGAACGACCGAAAATCCCATTACAATTGTCAGTAGGACTATTGATGAGTATTCAAAAGACAGCGTTTGAAAACTCCAGTCATTTCATCATTTCTATCTCTTGATTTGCAAAATGTGTTCTCAACTTAATGTTGAAATATCAGTTCCGGAACCCGCAGACTTAAGAGAAATTCAATGGTAACCCTGAAGATTTGGTCGCAAAGCCAACAGCGATAACACACATTTTTCCTCCTTCCAAGCCTTCAACGCCTACTTGCGTTTTAAATGTCACCGAAAAATGCGACCAAACATAAATGAATATGGAATTTGAGGCCATTGTGTTGTTTAGATTTTCTTTGCAAAATTGTTTTTGCGTGAAATACACTACATACGAACATAAACTATTAATCAATAGGGAGTTCATTTTAGACCGTTGCATTGTATGTAGAGACATCCCGTTTCAAGAATAAGACTTCTTTTCATTAAAATTTAAAGAATCAACTTTAATTAATTTTATAGTACTTTACTTAAATTATTTTATAAATACATTTAACATGTTTGATATTTTCCCCAACTCAAAATAGTTTAAAAATGTAATTGTTTATATTGTTTACAATATTTATTAAAAATTCAAAAAACAAAAATTCAAAATATGCAATGCAATATCACTGAAAGTGCGTTAGTGGACATATCCAATAACAGAATTGGCAATTTTCTATAAAATGTAAAAATGTAAAAAAGTATAAAAAATATAAAAAAGAGTAAAATTCAATTTTGCGACGATATTTTACAGAAGAGGATCCTTATTTGTATTCCATAGATTATAGTGGAACTTTCCGAAATTTTACAAAATTTGGAAACAATATTACCAATTACAATTTTGAAATGTTTTATGTCTTATGTGGTTCTTTAGTGATCTTTTATGGATTATGAAAAACAATGTTTGCGTAGGTTTGCTTATCTAGAAGAAGTGGGTGTAACACGATCTAATTCCTATGTCATGTGAAAAATATTGTGTACATTGCTCGTCTTCCGAAAATAAAAATATTGTAACGTGAAAATACAAATTGTTTTTCTTTACTTCTATTGCTTTGGATTGTAAATAAAACATAAATTACGTGTAAATTACACATTATATTGATGTGTGTATATCCCAAGTGATTACGCAATAGACTAAAGTTGGAATTTCTTGCTTTGCAATCATTCAGATTTATTTCAAAATTATTTTATAAGAATCATACCTCGTTCCTTATTCTCACGTAAAATTACTCAAAGATGAGGTATCACATATGATATTTAGCGTTCTCGCTAAAGAACACCATGTAAAATGCAATCACTCTTACCTTGTACTGACGTGAAATAATTGTGATCCCCAAAATAAAAGATCAGACCTCATTCGTTTGCTTAGAGCTGCACTTGCCAATAATGTCTGCAGTTAAAAACCTACATTGTGACTAAATGAACTTTAAATACTCTTATTTTGTTTATTATTTTACATATCAAATTATTTTTAATAAAAATATAGTCAAGTTCCGCAACAACACAGTATTTTTGCATTTGGTCTTTGAAAAACGAACGAAGAAGTAATTCACAACTGAAAGCTGCTATCTCGGAGACGTGTTTTGCAACTGACTCTAAAACGTATTTTTTAAAGTTATTTATGTTTTCTAATAAAATAACTAGATTAGGCAGGTTTATGTGACAAATTATTTACATTGTATGTTAAATATTACTGTAATAAACAATGAAATGTAGATATGGAACGTATTACTCATTGTCAAGTATTATTTTTTGCAAAATAAGTGTATTAAAATTATTTTGAAATGTGTGTTTACTAGGAAATTGCATGCCTTTTTTTATGTAATTAAATGTATATACTACAACTTATGTAAAACTTTTCGTTGCTTCAATATTTACTTCCAAATGTTTACCATAATATAACTCGCTATTGCCGCCATTTTCTAATGTTCACGATGAATAGTCCCGCCTCTCTGAAATAAAGCTAAAGCGGATTGGTCAGCTCCATCCCGAAGGGCGGGGCAGGGGTATGCAAACGGAGGTAAAGTTCGGCTCAGGACATCGCCCATATTTTGTGAGACCGAGGGTACATTTTTTGAAAATTTTAGTAGTTTTTGCGCAATATTGCGTGCAATATGTTGAATTAGAAAAAATACAAAAACTAGATTTTCTCAAAAACTTATTATTAAACTAGTTAAAATATTTTCTTTAAACTTTTGGTAAGGACGGTGCATATTGTTCTCTATGAGATGACATAAACGCAATATTGCTCTATTTTTCTGTTTTTTTTTTCAAAATTACAAAAATGAAATTTTTTTCTTAAAGCTTTTCAAACAGATAATGCTAATTGCACTTTTTAATATGACCTAAAGTTTATTTTGTTTTTTTTTCGTCAAGAATTACACTTGTAACTTTTTTGAACGGTTTCTCAACTCTTTAATATGCACATTACCAGCAATTTGTAAACATTATTATATTTGTGAGTGTAAGTGCTTTAAATGACTTGCAATGAAGTATTTCGAAAACTCAAAAATTTTATGTGAAAAAGAGCTTTAATTTTCGCATATTTAGTAGTGCTTTAACGCCATTTTCTTTAAAACGGCTCCAAAGTTATTAAAGAAAATTGCCATTTAGGTCGAGTTTTTTGTGTTCTTTAATATTCTAAAATTAATATTTCCGTTCTACCGTTAGGAAACTAAAAAATTAGGAAAATGTAAAAAAAATTTACTTTGGGCGACGATAGATGGCAGCTTGCAAGAGTATGTGTCAAGTCTGAATAGCTAGCCGGGACCAAAGGAAATAGAAAACTAATATGGGAAAGTCTTTGCCATTCTGTAGCACCACTTTTCATTATCAGGGCCCGGCAATGAATTTTTTTCTGACGAAAATCCGCCGTTTTTTTTCGCAGCAATACATAACTTTCCAAATACTACTTCGTATATATGTATTTATACTGGAAAGTAAAAAGTGGAGCTGGTCCCACATTCGGCGCACTATGTGTATTTTCTAAAAATGAAAAAAATTTGGAAATGGTGAATTCGAATTTCCCGCGCTTCGTTTACGGCGCTGGCAGTTCGCAAAATGGCAACATGTCGATTTCAAATTACATTCGAATGCTTTTCATTGTTCCGGTCGTGACGGTCGTACGATATGGACAGAATTCTTTGGAAAGGAAATAGATTTAAGGATGATAATACGTTTACCGCAGAACTAACAGATATGTTTCTTTGATTTAAGACGTTTGATTGCTGATTGTGGTATTCACAAATTGTTTGCTCACTTAGATGTATTCTAGGCAAGATTGTGTGAAATATTATTTTTTCTTTTCTATAAAATTTGGTGGAAATAATGGAACATTAAAATTTTTTCATGTTTCTTTCATTTGTAAAAGTTAGTAATGACTTCTGTTCCTGGTTATCGAAATAACCGCAGATATGCACCACAGACGCTCCATTTGAATGAAGTGAATTGACATTTTCAAAGTTATAATTGAGTTTTTAGTATAGCAGTAATTACAATTTCTGCTTTATTAAAAACAATTGCTTATTGAAATATTACGTAATTATTTGCAATAATAAAGAACGTGATGTTGTAGCTCCTCCAGTTTATTTGTAAGTGGAAATAGCTTCATTTAAAGAGAGAATCCGCAATTGAAATCTGAAATGTTGAAATACATGTTCTCAAGGAACATTAGATATCAGAGTTGTGTTACACAATTATGTTTTTATTTTATTTTAATCAAACTATTTCAAGCTTCAACAATATGATGGGCATATGAGATCTAAGTTTCTTGGAGTTTTTCATTTGCGTATAGTCGCAACAGAATACATGTAAAGACAAAGCGCTCAATAATTCACATTGTATAACAATAATTTTAACATTCGACGCCAATTCTGTGGTCACGGCGTAAAAGTTCTTACGTCAAAAATCTTAGTTTGGAGAAAACCACGGTTAAATATATGGAGCCAACGCTTTTTCCTATGCTCACCGCTATTTCCCAACGCTTTTTTGTCGTTAAGGAGGCAACATTTGATTTCGGTCGTTTTACTAAAATAAAATACAGATACTTAACTTGTAGTTTCAGTACCCAATTTTGCCAAAAATTGACTTAAGAACTTTTACCCCGTGACCCCAGCATTATTGTTTTGCATTTCTTTCCGCGAAGGAGTTGGGTGTGCGTTCAAATACTGAACAGAGCATGGCGGGCGCCAGACAGAGCCCCCGTTTACGCGCGCCGGCATAGTTTCCCAGCGAAGTGCGTGATAGAGCTGACGCAGTGCGCGTCCGCCGCCGCCACTGGGCGCCCGCCGGCCGGCCGGCGGCGCGGCGCGGCGCGGTGGGGCGCGGCGGGGCGCGGCGGGGGCAGGGGTAATTTCTACTTTCAAGGCCCCGGCCTGTCTGGGTCGGTGGGTCGGAAAGAAGCAAGCCGAGGAGGCATACACGCACACAGACACACACACACACACACACACACGCGCGCGCATTGGCTCCGCAGCGCCGCGCAAGGCGTGCTGTACTTGCAGGTCTTGCCCCCCACCACCACCTCGCCGCCGCCGCCGCCGCGCCCGGGCCGTCCGCGCCAGCCCCCCGCCCCCCGCGGGCCGCCCACCGCCGCGCCGCGACGCGCCGGCCGCCGCCGCCGCCGCCGCCGCCCAAGCAAAAATTCATGTCTAGCTTCATGACCTTCACCAACGAGGAAAAATTCGTTGCCCGCACAAGTCACTGGCGGAACGAACGACGGCCGACAATGCGATTTGTTTGCGAAGTTCCCAAACCTCCGACTATTCGCTGGTTTTCTTCAAGTCGTTGGTCGCACGTTTTCAAATCACAGCGCTTGTGGGCTGCTTTAGCCGTGGAGTGAAACGTTATCTCTCTCTTCTCTCCCTTCTTTTCATCAAGGGTTACCTGGCGGGACGATTCTCATAATACCAAAGGAAAACAGAATAAGAAAAAAATCAGTAATAAATAATGATTCCTACAATTTGATACAAATCATTTAGGAATATCTGATGCCATCACATCAATTTATCTCATTTCATTATTCTCGTGTATATTAGTGGCACTAATACTTCAGATGTATTATATTTCGAATCTCGGCTAAAAATATACTCATATTGTCATATTTTTTAAAATAAGCGATTTTTACTCAAATGTAAAGTACATTTAATATCACTATCAAATCAATCAACAAATAAATAAATAAATAAATGGAGTCCTGTATACTGTATTTCCTATATTATATAAAAATCCAACACGTTCGGCCTTTAAAACAAAACAAATTCATGGGATACATGGAAGTACATAAATTAGTCATCAATACACCTTAACATTAACAATACTTCGTAAAGAAAAAAAAAAAATTACCACTATTTTGATATGAAAATTAGGGGTAATCAAAGGACTAGGTCAAAGTTGAAATCTTGGTGACTTCAACCGAATCGAACCGACCCAAAACCCAGTTGAACCAGTGCTCGATTTTAAATTTATACGAAATATCAAAGTTAGTTTGTATACGCAAACTTGTACTATAAACGATAAACCATGCATTCATTATCATTTCCAAATAATTTTTAGGGCAAGTCGCTATGAACACCAGAGTACTATCATTAGAAATAACTGAAAATAATAAGGATTTTCGACAGTACTGTTTTTATACCGGTCTAACACGCAGTTGTCAAAGGATCAATATTTGAATGCCAATGCAATGAAATCTCTTCATTGAGGGGGCGTTATTTTCAAACTTACAATCTCAGACATTATTTCATTGAAACTAATTGCAATGCTGTGCATAAGTGATAATCCACACCACGAGAAAACAAAAAGGAAAGAATTCTTTGAATTATGTAAACTTTTCCAGAAACTTTCTAAATTACTATCTAGAAATATGTTTTGAAACTGTATTTCAAAGCTTACCTTTGCCGCTGATGACAGAGAAGAATGTTTCCACATTATAAACAATTTATATTCATTTAAAATGTAATGAATAATTTATGTAATTGGTAACAACTGATGTACTTAGCTGTTAAGTAGAGCGACATTCAAAAACAAGGCGTAAGAAGACACAATAAAACTTAATTGTAGAAATGTTTGTTCAAACAAATCGTTCATAACATTTGGAAAAAAATAAGTCAGTTAAGACATGCGGACAAGTGCTTAAGAAAGAGAAACTTCGACATTTTGTCTATTTATTAGCAGAAAAATTAAAACAAGCAAGTAGCTTCCGAGAGTATCATCATGGCCTGCCGACGACGGCCGGCGCTTCGTACTGGAGTGGCGTGCTGTGACCTCTAGCGGTGCGCGCGAGAACTCTTTGCGGGGCGCACACCGGTACGCGAGCGGCACCTGGCGGCGCGCGCCAGTTCGAACGCGCGCACCGCGCTGCGCGACGCAACGGCCTCCACGGCGGACGGGAGATACGGATACAGATATTTATTATTTCCGCACGTAGGTTTAGGCAACCTGGTGGCGGAACTCTAAAATTTACATATTATAATTATGAATTAAATACAATGTAAATTAAAATTATTTTAAGACAATAATAATAATAATAATAATAATAATAATATAACAATGTTAACAATAAATTAATTAATAGCAATAACTGCATTAATTCTACATTGATGGTGGTCTTGTACAGATAATTTACACTAACATACACGAGTTTATATACACTGCACCCCACAACACGTCACCACACTTCAATATAAATACTATAAACCTATACATGTAATAATTATCACAATACTAATAATGGTAACAATAATTAATAATAATAATAATAAAATAACCATTATTATGAACCTAACTTACTAACTAATAAAATTTAGAAATATCATTAGTTAATTTACTTTTAAATCTTTGAACATCTGGAGGAAAGGGTTCCAAGGCTGTCGCAGGCAACTTATTCCACTCCGTTATAGTTCTATTTGTAAAGAACTGTTGAAAAGTGTCAATAGAAAGCCACAACTACTTACAAGGAATATGGATCTCCAAATACCGTTTCATCTCTTTCAGTACTTACACTACAACACCAATAAAGAGAGGAAGGTGGAAAATTCTGCAACAATATAATCATTAATATTAGAAAAGTATCAAGGTTTTTAGTCAATAAAAAAATTTCCTTTTAGTTCGCCAACGTTTCGGAACTTTATTGTTCCCTCATCAGGGCTGTGGGACACATATGACGGACACAGCCTGCTGGGGAGGACTGTGGGACACATATGTGGGACGCAACCCTGATGAGGGAACAATAAAGTTCCGAAACGTTGGCGAACTAAAAGGAAAAAAAATTATTGATCTAAAACCATGAAACTTTCCTAATATTAATAATGTGGTCGTGATTTCAAGAACTAATAATCATTAATGTAAACATAGAGTTACTGGGGAATTTTCTGAAAATGCAATTGAAATGGTTGATGCTTTCCAATATCGGTACACGTAATGTTGCTGTGGACTAAGGCAGGACATTTTTCGATGCAACTTTACTTTTAAAAAAAGTAATTCATCACGTACAATTACAAACAGAGAAAATTGTGGTAAAGGGAGGTCGATTGGTGGATATTTATGTTTATACACACTCACTCATCTTTCTATTTAAAAACGCTAAATGTTCGAACTAAAATAAACTCCCTTCGCTTCGCTAACAATAAACTCGCTAAACTTCAACTCCTCAGTTGCCAAGTTTTGGTTTCAATTGGTTTTTCGGTATCAAGGACCCACAAAAGAGATATTCAGGCGGTGTTAGGGGATTTTTCTCTCTTAATTATGTAACTGGTTTTATCCACTTTTTCGTTGTCAAGGCCCAGCAATGAATTTTTTCTTCTAAAAATTCGATGTTTTTTGGCGCAGCATTACAAAACTTCCCCTACACTACGTATATTACTCCGTATACACGTATGTATACGAGAAAGTCAAAGGAGAAGGTACATGAGACACCTGAAAAGCTTATTGCTCAAGTTATAACGGTGCTCTCGCCAAGAGTTGTCATTACAGTTGGGTGTAAGTCAGTGGCCTGAGTTTTGGCTGAGGAAATGAAACTCGAGAAACGAGAAAATAATTTAAAACTATATTACTCATTTCTGTCACTTTGGTCAAATAGATCACACAAATAAACTGTATATTTAAAATAAAAACTGATCCAGGAAAAGTAATAATGGTTCACGTACTTCATGTAGTTTACTGGTTGAAAGTTAGAAAAAGTTGACTGAAGTTCACGACGTAGCAAAATATAAATGTGTTTCCTCATACTTTAATAATAAGGGCACTATCGAACCCAATGGTTTTCCAATTCATATCATTTCGAACTCATACAAGAGGCGGTAGTCCTATGGTGACGTCGTGCTTTTCATGGAGGGAGCTTGCACCCCTTGTTGTTTTCCTGGGCACTATCACGCTTATCCTGCACGGCCTGTGGCGGAGTAACACGAGAATAACATTTCTGTCTTGGACTGGCCTGCACAGAGCCCTGACATGAATTCTATAGAACAACTTGGGATATTTTGGGATGCCTACTTCGGGCCAGCCGTCACCGACCTACATCGATACTTCTCTTTAGTGTAGCACTCCGTGAAGAATGGACTGTCAGTCCCCAAGAAACATTCCAGCACCTGATTGAAGGTATGCTCGCGAGAGTGGAAGCTGTCATCAAGGCTAAGAGTGGGCCAACACCTTGTTGAATTCTAGCATTACTTATGGAGGGCGCCACGAACTGGTAAGTCATTTTCAGCCATGTGTCCGGATACTTTTGATCCTTTAGTGTATGTTTCTTCTGTACAAGAAATTATTCGCGAAATCGAATTAATGGCCACCAAATTTCGGCCACCAAATTTGTCGATTTTCGAAGGGAACTGGAATGTTCTGAAACTATGCGTCCCAGCACGGAATTTCATGGTGAATTCATTAATGAAATCTGTTTATCGATCCGAGTGTTAGTTTTCCAGAAATTCGCGAAGAACAACTAAATTTGGCGATTTTTGAAGGGAACTGGAATGTTCTGAAACTATGCCTCCCAGCACGGAATTTCATGGTGAATTCATTAATTCACTGCACCACCATGGAACGCTCATAACGGGCAGGAAGCTGCCAATTTGCTCAAAGTGCGCATAGGGCGAAAAGTTAATGTTTATATGGATCGCCGGGAAAAATGTGCTAACAGAAATAATCCATAACTGGTGACATGGGGTCTCTGAGACGGCTGAGGAAAAGTAAACTCTTAGCTCTCCTTTCTGTTACGTCCCAACAATTTTTTCTTTACAGTACCTTTCTATCTTCTATCATTCTGTTGTTAGCGGTCGAGGTGTGCGGACGTGCCTCGTAGCTCCTAAGTGACCATGGGCCTTCCACTCAAAGATTATCGGTCGCGCGTAGGGCTGTGAGCCTGCGCGTGCAGGTTCGTGTATGTCGGCCAACGGTCATCTGGAAGGAAGAAACTGTCACCTGGAAACTTACTGGCAGCCTTACTTACGGCGACAAATATAGCAGTGCTGCTAGTTGTGGGTGGAGTGGAAGTTAATCTTGGGCCTGGATATAAGGCAGGTACGAGGGTTGTACCAAAAGTAAGGTTCCCAATGAGCTACTGCCTCGAGGGAAGGTGCTCGGCTAAATCCGACAACAGTGCCGTGCGCAGTGGTTCCCCACTCTCGAGCTCGCCCATCCGCGATTCGCTACGTCGCTCAGTGTTTGTTTGGCAGCCGTCAGAGATCAAAGTGTCGATCGCCGCTCCCGCTAAATGCAAGGTTCGAGCAGTAATCCGGTTTCTCCACGCAAGGAAGTTACCGCAATCCAGAGGGAGCAATCCAGAATCGCCGCAGAGGACGACTGACGGAGGGAGTAGTGCTTCTTCACGACAACGCTCGTACCCACGTCGCTCGTCCAAAACAAGAGCTTTTGAAGAAATTTGGGTAGACCGTTATGCCCCATTTCCCCTACAGACCGTACTTAGCCCCCAGCGTTTAAGTCCGAGCAGAGGTCACTCGCTTCCTCAACGTATTGGCGGGAGACTTCTCCGACTTATGAATACAAAAGCTGGAGCACCGTCTTTAAAAGTGTCTCGAAAAAATGGAGACTATGTTGAAAAATAGACAACAGTGTAAGCTTTTCTACGATGTACAAATTAATAACAATAAATTATGTTTTCTATTTGTAAAAATAATGGCAACCTCAATTTTGGTACAACCCCGTACATCTGAATCAGCGGTAGAGTTTGCATGCTGCAGAATAAACCTAAAATCCGGTGCAAGGTGTGAACAATGCGATTTTTGGTACCACTTTAAGTGCGGGAATCTGCAATCTGTGGACGCAAATTTGGAGCAGTACATTTGTGGAAAGTGTAGGTAAATGAGTGCTCAGTTGGACAAGAAAAGAATTAAGGAGCTAGGGGAACAACTTGAACAATGCAAACGAGAAATAGAACTTACATGGCTGTCTGGGAGACGCCGCGTCCAAGGCACAGGTGTCGAAGTTTCGGCCGCCATGCTGCGACCTTCATCAAAGCATAGTAATGCCCTGATGAGAAATAGAACATTTGAAAGAGGCATTGAGCCGCAGTCAAGAAAACGGAACCATTGAGAACGAAGTGGACAACAAAAAGTTCCTAATCATAGGTGATTAGGAAGTTGAAAGGCACGTTGGGAAAGAAGACGAACAAGGAACTTTTTTTCAGTGTTTTCCAGGAATTCGAACAAAAGAAATGTTACGGCGAGCGGAAGAATGTGAAAACACAAAATTTGAAGCAGTGGTGGAACATGAAGGGACAAATGACTCACAGCGACGTTCAGCACACTGTATAATGGGAGATATGTACGAGCTAGTGAAGAAAGCGAAAGAGAGTATTTCAATGGTCAAAATTGTTGTAAGCGGCGTATTAAGGAAGAAAGGAGTCGAGTGGCGTCCAATTCGTTCTCTGAATGCATGTTTTGAATGGGTAGCAGAATGTATGGACGTGGTCTTTGTAGATCCGAACAGCGGAATTGCAGACAGAGACTTCGGGCGTGATGGAGTCCATCTCAATAGGCGAGGTGCAACTCGACTGGGACTGAGAGCGTAGGCTTCCGCGGCCGGAGTCAATATTAAGTTGGCTGTCCGGGTGACGCCGCGTCCATGGCAAAGGTGCCGACGTTTCGGTCGCCATTCTGCGACCTTCATTACGCCCTGAGGAAGGTCGCAGAATGGCGACCGAAACGTCGGCACCTTTGCCATGGACGCGGCGTCACCCGGACAGCCAACTTAATATCGACTGGGACTGCTCTCCTCTAGAGTCTGTGGTTCCCCAACTCCCACGCCTCGTGAAAGATCCTCCCCATCTCGATCAGGTTTTCGTCCAGTTTCCCTGATCCGTTGAGCAATGGCTGAGATGGCCCCTTGTTTTGCCTCTGGACGAAAATGTAGCTTCACTGTGCGCACGTTATGTTGAGCACTCCTTTTGCTTGTAATGGTAGGAGTAGAATTGATGTTCACTACTGTTTTGTTAGCAATGCAGAAAAATCAAATCAGTTCATTTACCGTTGAAATTGATCTCCTATAACTCGGGAACAAACATTTTTCAAATTTTTATTTTTCTAAAATAATAATTATTTTCTAAATTCTTGTTTCCAGTTTTTCATGTGTTAATTTTTTTAAATTCTGGGCCTCAAGAAAATGTGCGCAGAAAATCTCTTTCCCCGCACATCACATACAGTTTTTACTGTTTTTGACCAAATAAATAAATAAATAGATAAAGATGACAAGAGCTGCCGAAAAATACTCGTGAAAAGGATATGTTAACAGTGTTGCAAGTAAATTGTCGAAGCGTATTAAATAAGTCCATAGAATTCAATAATCTATTAGAAACAACAAATGCAGATATAGTTGTAGGTACTAAATCATTGCTGAGCCCGATATTAATAATTCTGAAATATTTATTGAAAAATACGCAGTGTATAGACGTGACCGAGGATGCAGGTGGGACGGGTGTTCATTTGAGCAAAATCCGAGCCAAATAGTTCACTTTACGTCACAGACGAAGAATCATAAATTATAGGAATAGAATTGTTGGACAAAAATAAAGTAACGCTTGTAGTTTTCGCAGTCTACCGAGCACCTAGCGAGGATATGAATGTTCTTACGAGATTGACGGAGCTGAAGAGAGTAGAAAGGTTTTCCAAGAAAAGTGTTATTATTTCTGGCGACCTAAATCTACGCGGAATTAACTGGGAGGGTGATGGGACAACAGACAAAGCATATCAGGGCGCAGTAAACAAGCTGGTCTGAGGAAATGGATTTAAACAAGTCGTAACGTCTCCAACCAGGCGAGATTCATTATTAGACGTGTTCCTCGTACCGTTACATGCACGTCGCTCCCAGGGATTAGCGACCATAAATGCTTCCTAATGAGGCTAGAGTGGAAAGGAACGCTAAGTGTTAAAATGAATAATAATAGGAAAATAGGGCAATTCAAAAACACTGACATATTTGGGTTCCGTTGGGTATATTAATAAATAATTACCAAATATGGGCTAGCAGCGGTAATAATATAAACGACGTTTGGGATAGATAAAAAGTATTATAAAAGATATTATGGATAGATATGTGCCGTGTAAACATGTCAAGGAAAAGACAGATCCGCCCTATTACAACACTAAAATACGTCGTCTAAAGAAACGTGCAAGAAAAGCGTTCCGCGATCGCAAATTATTTGGTTCTCACTCACGATACTACTCTTTGTTGACAGAATTATCGCAGGAGAAGAGACGTGCAAGGCAGAATTCTTGGAAAAAACTTTAGGATCTACAGCAAAATTTGGTAATGTGTTTAGATTGTTACGTAGCAAAAGAAATGTCTCTGCAATTCCGCCCGTAGGAAGAAACAGTGAATTATTAGCCTTTAGCGATGAAGAAAAATCGGAATTATTCAATGCTTAACTTGCCTCCGTCTTCTCTCGAGTAAAAGTACGGATGAAGAAATCAATGTCGAATTAAACGGCGATTGCCCTCAATTTATTATAGAAAGTAAAACAGTCCGAAAAATAGTTCAAAATCTAGAAAATAATAAATCTACGGGCCCCCACGATATACCTGGGGAAATCCTTAAATTAGGGGATGAAGCCATCATCCAGGATCTTGTACGCCTATTTCAAATATCTATCAACAATCAAAGCATCCCATACGACTGGAAACGAGCAATAGGTGTGCCAGTCTTTAAAGGGGGAGATAGATCCACAGTTGAAAATTATCGTCCAGTTAGCTTAACATCCGTATTATGCAAAGTAATGGAGCGCGTTATAGCAAACTACATTAGGAAGGAGGGGAGTAGAACAGGATGGATATACGACGGACAACATGGTTTCCGGGAGGGGCATTCTTGCGAGAGCCAATTATTGGCATTAGTACAAGAAATCTCTGATTCAATGGAGAGGGGTGACAGAATAGACGCGATTGTTATAGACTTCGCAAAAGCCTTTGACCTTATTCCGCAGGATATACTCTTACACAAACTAGCAGCATCGGATATAGATAAACAAGTAGTAAATTGGATTAAAGAATTTATTAAAGGTAGCACACAGTTTGTTAGGATCGGTGACGCGTACTGAGGAGTTACAAGTTTAAAATCTGGTGTGGCACAAGGCAGTGTGATAAGGCCACTGATGTTCATAGCCTTCATGAACGACGTTTTAGAAAATATTAAATCACGGGTGAAACTCTTTGCAGATGATTGCATTGTCTTCAGAAAAGTAACTAAAGAGAATGATGAACAGATTCAAGATTATGTCAACACTCTTGTAAAATGGGCGCACGATAATCGTATGAAAATTAATGCTTCTAAAAGTAAATCTATAACATTTAATCGTAAACTATCTTCACCAAAATGCAACTATTTTCTCGATGATCAGGTAATTACGTGTACAGATAGTTGTAAATACCTGGGATTCACTTTAAATAGTTGACTTGGAAAGAACAGCTGAATTCAGCATTAAATAAAACTTGGCGAAGTCTTCACTTTGTAATGAGAAATTGGAAAGGAGGAAATAAGAAGTCCAAAGATTCAGCATACACGTCATTGGTCAGACCTTTACTCGAATACGCCGCGACCTGTTGGGACCCGTAAAGGGAACAAGGGAAATACAGAGCATTGAACGCGTTCAGAAACGAGCGGTTAAGTTTGCAAAAATATTAAAAATACGAACATCAAATCTATTCTTGGGTGGGAAACATTAGAGACAAGGCGAAGGAAACGAAGACTGCTGTGAGCAATGCATAGAGCGTATTTGGCCAAAGCCTGGGAAGGAATTCGAAATAAGCTGGAAAAGGCATCGTACACTGGCAAAAATGACCACAAATATAAAATACAGGAGAAAAAACAACGAATAGATTTAGGAAAGTTTTCATTTGTGAATAGAGATATGGGAGTAGCTTACCTGCAGCACAGATTCAACAATCTTCTTTTACTAAATTTAAAAATAATTTAAGTAACTAATTTTTTGTAGTGATATTGTTTCAAAGTAATATTTTAAAATATGAATAAAAAATTTGTCTTGTCATTATTGTACAAGCATACTACCACGAGTATTGACAGAAGTGAAGTATAAATATCTATAGTATATTAGTTGTGGTTTACTGGTTCGTTGCTGTGTGTTTACAAAACCTGAACAAAACATGTACAGCTTGACCAAACTAAGAATGAAGGGGAAAATTGCGGCGCATCGTGGAACAAACAGTGTAAACATGGGACTGTACAGTCAGTTTTGCTAACTAAAATCGCGAGGACTGTGAAGCGAGTTGTTTATCGCGTAGCTTTAGGAAATATGAGTCTTCGCGGGCAGGCGAGACGCCTTGCATATAACTTCATTCAATTTTGGGATACTCAAAAAGATGGACCTAAAATATCTCTAGGAAGCACAATCAAACGTGCAGCAGCAAGCTTAAAGATATGTGAAAACACGATACGCCAAATTCAAAAAGAAGGACATGAAGCTGAGAGACATGGGTTTTTGGTAACATCGCCGAAACGATCAAAAGTGAAACCCAAAAGAAAAATCGTTATGGATGAAATGGACAAGTGCATTATTAGAAGTAAGTTTTTAGAATATTACGAAGAAAAAAAAGAAATTCCAACTCCAAGAAAATTGTAGAATTTTTATTAGCAAGAATCGCAATTTACTGGAAGTAAAGAAACGTTCAGAAAAAATGTGAAATCTTTAGGATTTATATTTAAAAAGTGCAAAAAGGGACGAAAACTTCTTTGTAAAAGTGAAGATGTTGTGGCTCGACGAGACGTCTCTCACACTCTCAAACAGAAGCCAGGAAACTCTTACGGCTTCAGAGACTGATACCGCTTCAATTAGCCGATGAAATGTAACTTCAGTCTTACATTATACAAGATTTTCTCTCACTATTTTATTTTTGTCACGTTAAGTTGATTTTCTTTTGCTTTTTATCATTCTAGTACAAGAATTCAATAAAAATACTTTTTCTATGTCTAATGTTTAGTACTTATTCACTGAATTCAAACATTTTGTATTCTTCTTCATTCGTCTTTTTTACACTTTAAGCGATTTGTGAGGTATGCAATAATTACGGTGGTAGTGGCTTGTTACAAAAAGATAATTTTATTTGGTATATATTCTGAGAAACTACTTAAATTAAATGAATTATAAGAATGTTACAGTACAACTTTTCTGCTCATCGAAGGAATTCGATCGAATTTGAATCATTCTCCAGAGAAAAATAAAATGTTATTTATTCCAATATGAAGTTCCGTCATGCCCAAATACAGCCAAAACATCATTGGGAAGATACCAGATCTGTGACAAAATAAATCGCGCATTTTCCGTAACAGTTTGGCAGGGTCCCATTTTTAATTTGATTTGAGTATCCTTATATCTCCGTCTCTGTCGCTTCGGCTGTAAACATACCCAGTGGCGCGCTCTTGTAAACATCATTCTCAACTTGGTCGCGTTGTAATGGTTTTGTTAATGCCCTTATGGACCTTTCTGATTCTTTATGCCCTAGGGCCTTTCGAATACTTTGTTGCCCACTCTAATACCAATACAACACATACAACATTTTTATGAATTCGACTTATTTAAAGTTGAGATGCAAGCAAATATAATAAATAAATGAAATAATGCTCTAAGTAAAATAACTTGTTATAAATCTTATTTTGCTTAATTGATAAGAAAATTGCAATTTCGGGATGTTGTACTGTTTCATCAGAGCAATTCACACGATTATTTTCCTTATAACTGTCAAATAGCGTATAATCATTCTCATATATTTCTGGAGATTTTACTGGTAACCACCTTCCGTAGCTTTGTTAGTTTTGTGAGAATTTCCGCAAGAACTTCACAATAATGTAATTAATAATTTTAGTTTCTGTCTATATTATCAATTATTTCAATTTTTTCACCTGATGATGGAAACCAGTTATCTCCGAAACGTTGTGAAGAATATGTATTTCATTTAATATTGTATAAAACTGTTATACAAGAATTTTTTCTGTCTTTTAAATGATGGACCAACATATTTTATCTTCACTATATTATTTCATTTTGTTCGAAATAAGTCAGATACACACTCTGTTTTGTTTATGTGACGTCATATTTGTAGTATGCGGACGGCAGTTCAAAGTTGCCGCGCTAACAGCGCGGCAAAGAGCGCCGGCAGCATGTTCCCGCCTCCGGCAGCGCGCAGCACAGAGCGTCGGCATCAGGCGCGCTGAGCTTCGTCAAGCGCGCCAAGGGTGTGCTCAGAAACCAGCCACGCCTGTTACCTGGGCTCCGCGCACTGGTGAACCCGCCAATCAGGGGAAGCCGCGGGAAGCCTTGCGCGGGAGCTGGCCCAAATAAAAGGACGCCGGCGGAGGATCACCGGCAGTAGAGCGCTCGGCGTGGTTTCAGCCAGATGGCAGATTGTTTTTTGTATATGAAGTTTTGTGGTAACTGTACATAGCGGCCGAGTTGGCCCAGATTTTTGTAAATAAATATTCTTATGGAAAGTGAGTGTTTTTGAGTTATAACAGTGGCGACGAGTAAAAAGGAGAATGAACGCGGAACAATTTTCACAACTGATGGCGTGTCTACAGCAGCAACAGCAGCAGCAGATGGCGATGATGGTGCAGACATTGCAGCAAGCGGCAATTTCGTCACGACCGAGCAGCCCAGCCCCGCCGTTCGCAACTTACGATGCAGCAGAGGAAACCTGCGAAGAATATGTGGCCAGATTGGAGCAACATTTGTTATGCTATGATATTAAAGAGGAATCTCGTAAAAGAGCATTTTTTCTGGCCACAATCGGCGCACCGTTAAATAGGTTGTTACGTAAGTTAAGCAAGGAAGAAGAGATTTCGCAGGTATCATACGATATACTTAAACAGCGGCTGCTAGCTCATTTTTCGAGGGAGACGCATTTAGTGGCGGCACGCTACAAGTTTTATTCATCCAGAATGAAGCCAGGCCAAACGCATGCCGATTGGGGCGACGGAGTTGAAGGGTTTGGCGAAGCGTTGTGCGTTTGAATGCAACACAGAGAAATCGTATGCGGAGTCATTGATACGGGACATGTTGGTAATGCATACGCCGGAAAAAGAAGTTCGGTGGGCATTATTGCAACAAAACAACCCGTCTTTGGAAGACGCCTTAAAATTAGCAACATCGTATGAGGTAACGAAGCATACGGCGCATCAGATGACGTTAGGCGATAGAGCAGCAAGAGATGTAGAGGAAATGAGTGTACAGGAGGAAAATTGGGTAGCCAAGCCACGAAGCAGGAAGCAGCAGGAGAAGAAAAGTCCTTCCACCAGCAGAGGCAAGCTATTGAAGTCTTGTAGACAGTGTTTTATTAGTCACGACAGGAAGGTTTGCAGATTCCTCAGAGCGGAGTGCTACAAGTGCGGTAAGAAAGGGCATATTAGAGAAGTGTGCAACAGTGGTTCTGCTGAAAACAGACGACAAGAAATGGACATCGATGAGGTGAGCGGGCACGTCAGAGAAGGACGCAGCAGTGGTTATGCCGAAAGCCAGCGGCAAGAAAGAGGCATCGATGAAGGGGATGGTGATTGTATTTATTCAGTTATGCAGTGTGATGACAAGAGTAAATTGTTTGTAAACTTGGAAATAGGTGGTAAATCTGTATTATTCCAGGTGGATACAGGTGCAGCAGCAACTCTAATAAGCATGACTACTTATGAGCAGCTGGGTTCTCCGCCTTGCGCCTCGCTGAACACAGTTTTTTATGGATATGCTAGACAGAGGATCAAGACGAAAGGTAAGATAAGCCTGCTAGCGAAATACAAAGCGATGGAAAGACAAGTAACACTGGTGGTTGTGGACAGTCGTGATGCGGTTAACATTCTAGGAATGGATGTTTTCACAATTTTTGGATTTACGGTTCAGGACGCGTTTGTCATTCAGACTAGCGCCCTGCCAAAGGAGGTAAAGAATGTGATAGATTTGAATTCAGAAGTTTTTCGGAGCAATTGGGAAAATGCAAATTTTTTGAGGCGCATTTGCAGTTGAAGAAAGATGCCACCCCTAAATTTTTTAAAGCACGACCTGTTCCCCTGGCAGTGAAAGATAAAGTAAAAAAGGAAATCGACAGGTTAGTAGATTTGGACGTCTTGACCCCCGTCAGTACTAGTGCATGGGCAACTCCAGTAGTCATAGTAAAAAAGAGAGACGGTAAAATTAGAATGTGCGGAGATTTCAAGAGCACCGTTAATGCGCAACTCATGGTAGAGCAGTTCCCCATCCCCAGAGCAGAAGAGCTTTTTCAGAAGCTAGCGGGCGGGCAGAGATTTTCAAAAATAGATTTGCGGGACGCGTATCTGCAGATCCCGTTAGATGAAGAGTCTGCGAACTTATTGGTAATTAACACACCGTTCGGGCTTTACCGATACAACCGGTTGCCTTTCGGGGTCGCTTCAGCTGCGGCTATTTTCCAGCGCTGCCTGCATACGCTGACAGCCCAGGTGAAGGGCAGCGCCAACTACCTAGATGATATAGTGGTAACGGGCGAGTCGGAGGAGGAACATCTACAAAACTTGAATCTCTTATTAAAGACTTTAAATGAATGGGGCCTAAGGGTTAACTTGGATAAGTGTGATTTTTTTTAAAGAACAGATTACTTATCTAGGTCACGTGTTGGATAGCTCGGGGATCAGGCCAACCGGAGAAAACTCAACGGCGATTCAGCAGCTTCCGGTTCCTGTTAATTTGCAGCAGCTACAGTCATTTCTGGGGAAGATTAATTACTATGGCAAATTTATCAAGAACATGGCGGAAATAGCAGCACCCCTCAACGCTTTGCGTAAGAAAGGCGTAAAATGGCATTGGTCGGCAGATTGTGACAAGGCATTTCGGAGGTTGAAAGAGAATTTAATGCAGGCAGTTAAATTGGAACATTTTTTGCCAGATAGAACGACTATACTAGCTGTAGATGCATCAGAATATGGTATTGGGGCAGTCCTTTCGCAGAAGGATGCTAAGGGTGTTGAGCGGCCAATTGCTTGTGTGTCAAAAACGTTGAATGTTCACCAGAAGAATTACTCTCAGATAGAAAAAGAAGCTTTAGCAATTGTATACGGCGTGAGAAAATTCAATGAATACTTGTATGGGTCAAAGTTCATAATCATTACTGATCATAAGCCGTTGGTGTCTTTGTTCTCGCCACACAAGCGTATCCCAGATAATACGGCGCGTAAGATGCAAAGGTGGGCGCTTTTCCTGTCTGATTATAGTTACAGGATACTTTACAGATCTACATATCAGCATGCTAACGCAGATGCACTATCCCGTCTTCCGCAAGGGCCGGATGCAACTTTTGACTCTGAGGACATCGCCTGTCTCCAGCTGGACCAAGCCGAAGAGGAGGCAGTATCAGGTTTTCCAGTCTCGTCATATCAAGTGGCAAAGGAAACAAAGAAGGATCCGCAGCTCAGGCAAGTGCTGTACCACGTGCAAACTGGTTGGTCCAGCGCGCATAGGCGAACCAGGGCGCTGACGGAATGGTATAAGCTCCAACACAGGCTGTCGGTTAAGGGCGGCGTATTATTACTGGCTAGTGATGAAGGAGTTAGGGTAGTGATTCCGCATAAGTTGCGACCAAAGGTATTACGCCTTTTACATGAGGGTCATTGGGGTATAGCCAGGACAAAGCAAGCAGCCCGCCGTTATTGTTATTGGCCAGGAATAACCAAAGATATAGAGGAGATGAGCAAGCATTGCGAAGCATGCCAAACTAGTCAGGCAGCGCCGAGAGCGGATTTAAGCTCATGGCCCCAACCCTGCGAGCCGTGGGACCGCATACACGTAGATTTTGCGGGTCCTTTCTTAGGGCATATGTGGTTGTTAGTAGTGGACGCATTGTCAAATTATCCGTACGTGATGCGCATGCAACACACAACTGCACCACATACAATAGATGCTTTGAAGAAAGTTTTCGTAACAGAAGGCCTCCCACGAGTATTGATCTCCGATAACGGCCCGCAGTTCATATCAGCGGAATTTCAAAAATTTTGTAAAAGTAGCGGGATACAGCACATTTTGGCTCCACCGTTCCATCCTCAGTCAAATGGAGAGGTGGAAAGATTAGTGCAGACGTTCAAGTCAGCCATGCTTAAAGCAACTAGAGCGGGTGCATCAGTAGAGCAGGCGTTACTTAGCATGTTGACCACCTATAGGACGTTACCGAATATGTCAGGTAGAAGCCCCGCTCAAGTATTGCATGGTCGGCAGCCCCGTACCTTATTGTCCTTGTTATTTCCGGAAGAAGTGCCAGTGTCAACCAAAGGCGCTAAATTCAAGAGAGGAGATAAGGTACTGGTAAGAGTGTACGGAAGTAATTGTAAGTGGCAACCAGCAATAGTAACTGCAGTAAGAGGAGGCAGAGTTTACGTCCTCAGGACAGAAGATAGAGCAATCTCTCGGCATCAATCACAGATTAGGAGACGGTACTACGATTCTGTAGTAGATAAGCAACAGGCGGGGGGGCCAGCGCAAAGCAGGGCAACAGAAAGTGTAATGCGTTTTCCCTTTTCAAGCCAGCAGGAGGAGCGGCCCACACTGGATTCCGGCGCAACCATCGAGGAGCCATCTCTACAGTCGCAGCAGCGGCCGGCATTGCGGAGGAGCAACCGACTGCGTCGTTTCACCCCCTACATCACAACTTCGGTGGGGAGGGTGTAGTATGCGGACGGCAGTTCAAAGTTGCCGCGCTAACAGCGCGGCAAAGAGCGCCGGCAGCATGTTCCCGCCTCCGGCAGCGCGCAGCACAGAGCGTCGGCATCAGGCGCGCTGAGCTTCGTCAAGCGCGCCAAGGGTGTGCTCAGAAACCAGCCACGCCTGTTACCTGGGCTCCGCGCACTGGTGAACCCGCCAATCAGGGGAAGCCGCGGGAAGCCTTGCGCGGGAGCTGGCCCAAATAAAAGGACGCCGGCGGAGGATCACCGGCAGTAGAGCGCTCGGCGTGGTTTCAGCCAGATGGCAGATTGTTTTTTGTATATGAAGTTTTGTGGTAACTGTACATAGCGGCCGAGTTGGCCCAGATTTTTGTAAATAAATATTCTTATGGAAAGTGAGTGTTTTTGAGTTATAACAATATTGACAAATGAGTACAATTTGTATTTTCATTTAGACCCAAGAAAAATACAAAATGTTTATTTTTCTCGTTTTATTCAGCAACGAGCTAGTAAGCCGTAAGGTTTTGTATGCACCACAGGCGTTGCTGGATCTTCTTGTCCCTCGGGACAGAGGCCCTCGGGTTTGGGGGTTGCCCCCGCGTTGGAGGCATCTACTTGGCGTCCTAGATACACAAATAACTATTGTATTATTTGTAATTGTGTAATACTTTCAACATTCTTAATTGTATCAATACTGGGATTACTCCTGTATTATTAATTATTGTATTATTAATATTATTGTTGATATTACTACCATAATCATTTAATACTGTTTTACTATTGTATTACATTTGGAATATTGTCGAAGATTATTGTATTTGTAACTTCTCTGTATCCGGACAACAGTCCACTTGCAAAGAAATAGAATTATTATTATTATTATTATTATTATTATTATTATCTCTTTCTAAACTACACTCATACGCGGGGCAGCGGATCCAGTGACAGCCGTTCGCCTTTGAGGACCAGTTGAAGTTTCGGAGCGGTCTGGCTGACCTCACATCACTAGAAGTGGGACTTTCCTTCCCACAGTGAATGTACATTGCACATTTTTTATTAATGCATAATTTTCATGTAATAATGCATTATCGTATTCAAACAAAGGTTTTTTAATGTAGTGAATAATATTTCAAAACTTTCTACGAGGTCTTAAGATAATGAATAGTAAAGAAACATTATGGTACAAATTATAGCTAGAAATTTACTCGGCGAGTAATAAATAATTAAAATATTTTCATATTACATATTAACAACATATCCTTTTATTTTATTGTTTATTAGAGCATTGATAACGTGAAAAAATCGTCAACTCAACATCAAATGGAACACCGAAAATATTATTTTGGGGTCTCACAGACCGCACGTTACCGGTAAGAGAAGTTTGAAGACATGTCGCCAGTTAACGGTTAACACAGTCGCTATGCAGTGCCCCCATCCAGCAATCGATTAAGAACTTTTCGCAGTGTTTCCCGTTTAGGAAACTACTAGCCGCAGCAGCATGCCAAGTATTGGTTTTGTTAAAAAAAGATCCACAGTGACAACCAGGTGAACTCCCATGGGTTTGACTGCTTGAGGCAGATAGTGCACCCATTATTTGAGAGGTTGGCTGCACGCTATCAGTGCAAGGCAAGTAACGATGAATTGTAACACTATTTACCAGTCTTCGAGTAGAAGGAATCCAAAATCTTTGCGTGGCTAACGACACTATTAATTGACATCCAGCATGTAAGTCATGAGTCATAGTACAATAACCAGGGCTCTTGCGAAAGCATGCTTTCGAGGGAGGATAATTTAATGTTATGCCGCACAATGCATGAGAACATATTTCCGTCTCCCACCTACTCCAATGATGTCATCTATATGTACAACTAATGACGCTGAAACAGCACGTACTTTCTCGCCATTAGCAATGGTTCTGTAATACTATTTACACTACAATTTCCCTCCCCTTCCTCCGTATTAACCTTTCGATGCACGGAGCTCGGATTTTGCGACTTCACACTTAGTGGGCCTCAGAGGCCCGGTCTGCATTAAACATTAATTTGGGGCTGGGATGAAGAAGTAATGAATGCAATGATTTTATTATTCAATAAACCTGTATTTTAACCTTTTTACGCATAATAAGACATTTTACACATTTTCAACAATAGCACAGAATAAAGTTTTTCTAATGTTCTGATAAAAGTTTGTTTTCGCACATGATTTTGTTTTTTTGTCTTTTTCTAAGAGGCATAAATAGCATCTGGAAAGAAAGTTACGCTCTGAATAGAAAAAAGTTATAATAATTTTACCACGATATTAACATTTGTAAATATGCCCAATACCTTTTTATTTTCTTTGGAAATTATCTATAGAACTTCCTAACTTGTATTCCTGCGAATCCCGAAGACCATTTTGGGGTTCTTTTGAGGATATTATTGTTTCTCACTCATGTTTTCATATTAGAGTGGGAAACTTCTTCTGCCATTTGCATATACCCCTTTTCCACTGACAGTCTTAAATCATTGTTCTAAGAAGATAAATAATTATGTTGTTTGGACTTGTATGATACAAAAAATATTTATATGGTGTAATTTTAGAACAAAATTATCTACCGTTATTATCTCACAGTTCAGATGGTATTTCCTGTGTGTTAGAGCGTAATATTAGTTTTTTCTCCATTAATTCACTCAGGAATATGCACGAAGACAGATATCACTTATATCTGTCTTCATCATCAGAAGCTTCAATACCAGAAGCTCTTAGAAACTCAAAAACGTTATCAGTTGTAAAGTTATAACCATCAGTGAATAATAACTGTTCCAAGTCCTTAACAATTTCGACGCAAAATCTTTTGCAACAGGCTCATCATTGGCTTTTCCATAGTATATTTTGCCATTTAGTGTAAATCCTTTCCTAGAGTCCCAACACAAAAAAACTCTTTATTCCATATTTATGTAGTCATGATTAATGTCTCTTGGGAAGTAAATAATAAAGTCTGGAATGATAAGGAATAAATTCCGACAACATAAATGTGTTTTTATACGTTAAAAGATACGTTAAAGGAAAACAGACTACTGGTCCTCGGAGGCCCACTGAGTGGAAAGAATGACTATCTTCAGAAAAGTTGAAAAATATTGAAACAGTTCATTTATCACTGGACCATTCTTTGCCATAAGAAAAGATACATAAGAACAGAGGGTATGATGAAAGAATACACCTATTATCTTCACGGAAAAATATTTACAGCTTTCAGAAACGGCTGGGCTTCTGAGGCCCACTAAGTTCATTGAAGGGTTAACACATATCAGTCATCATTTTTTTTGTAAAATTCATTTGAAATCGTAAAACATTTGGTGCGAAAATTAAATAGATTCAAGTAATAGATTTTTTAAATACAAAACTTTAAATGAAAATGCGCGAGATAGTAAAAATATATTTCTGGCATTGAAATCATTGTATAAGGTATTGTAATAGTTTAGCCATCTATTACAAATGAAATAGGTAGATAACATGAAGTGACCATTGGTTTATGAACCGGGTATAGAACTTTATGTAGAAACTTCCAGAGCGGAATATAGAAAAACAAGTGAAGGTGATCTAAGAGAAAACGAGTATTTCAGGCGAGCATGTGAACGCCGTGGTTAATTAATGGTTGCATGTTACTAGTCAACGCACAAAATTATAAGGAACACAATAAAGTTTGTTTCAGCTAAATCGGGTCACAGAAACGCATAATATCGCGAGTTTTGTGATCATGACATTGATTTTAACATGTTACAGAACTAAAACAACAATGGTCGTGACGTCCCTTCAGAAAAGTTTGGATATATTAATAAATTAAACGAAAACTAGTGTGTCTACCGAGATTTGGCATATACCAAAGTATTCCGTGGGATACGGGCCAAATTATAAACGTGGTGACACAATTTTAGGACGCCGAACATTAATAGATAAACATTATGTTACATGAGTTAATTGAGAAATAAACGAGCGATGTTTGTAGGCATGAGACGCACGAAAAAGCATTCTTTTAACAAAATGAAGCGAGAAAAGTGATGTCTAAGAAGTGGAATGGATACGAAATTTTAATTGGGAATTTTACAATATAATAAGACAATCCAGGAAGTGTTAGAAATTAATAATAAACTATTTTTATAAGTTATAAAGCAGAAGACAGTAGAGGCGCTATTGTTTTGTTCGGAAAAAAGCTATAAATGCTTTAGGACAACAATGGGAGAGGGAGGAGGGAATAGCTTGGTAGCGAGAGGCAGAATCCGCGTCGCTTGTTGCAAGAATAATTTTAAAAAATTTGGATTTGTAATTTTTGATGAAGTGTTCTCTTCTGGACTCGTACTAGTGAACTATTATAAACTGTAAGAGGAGTGAATAATTTCGTGGCGAGTTGTACTCCGCGTCACTCGTGATATTATTTTAACACGCGAACTTATAAAATTTCGAGAAGGTGTTGCTCCTTCGGACTTGTATTCGCAAGGTGGCGGAACTGTATGCCGTGTGATGTGAACTATTTTAGTGGTAATATATAAAGCTATGCCACGCGCGATCCTAATTTTGAGTTTTGTGAATTTTGAAAGTTTTTCCACTAATGTTTGGAACTGGTGTTACTTCGACCATTGAAAAATCGAAGCGGGTGTCGCCGAACGAGGTGTGCCGAGGTGCAGCAGACTCGAGCGCGTCTTTGCATATCGTCGCCGTGGTCAGTGCCAATTTGGGGGGCACTGGTAATTCGGCGCTAGCAGGCAGCAGTGGAGCAGAGTTCTTACGCATGACGGCGTGAGATCGTGTGTGTGTGGACCTGGTCGCCGCTTGGTTAACAACGCAAGGGAAGTGGAATATTTTTTTTTGTTTTGCAACACTCCAGTGAAGTCAATGACTTTGATTTCTTTGCTCTTGGGAAGAATAAATGGTTTACAAAGCCAAAACTGGAAACATTTTTGGGGGATTGCAATGTAATGGGTGTGGCCACAGTATTGAGCTCATTATTTCGTAATAACATTTGGGTATAATATGTTTATTGATTTTTGTGATTTTTATGATATCGTGTTTTGTTGATGTTGTGTGGTATTGATTCTTTTATGAGGGTATTAATGTTTCTGTTGGTTAAAAGAAAATAAACAAACGAGATTTTGAGTTCTCGTTTTGATGTTACGTAACCGGTGTTTTTATCACATAGCTAGCTGATCCTGGTCCCTGCATTGGCGTGGCGCTTGTGTTCTGTAGAGAACAAATCACGGCCCGCCCTGATAAATTTATGTAAACAGGAAAACTCCGGATAGTAAAAAGGGGGGGCACAGTGGTGTGCATTGTAGATATTACAGGTGATCAGCAAGGAAGTTTTTCGTGATCAACAATAGGAGTTGAGAGGGGAGATTTTCATTACATTAGTGCCCAGTTCGTAGGGCGTTTTAGTAAATAGGAAAGGGGGTTTTTTTTTCGTTGCATTGGCGCCTGTTTAGTGGGCGTGATCGATATCAGTACAAGTGAGAGAGGGGTTTTTCGTTACAGTATGCAGTGTATTCACAAACATATAGTATAATAGTTATTTTTAAACACTGTGGTATAGTAGTATTCTACAAATATTCTACAAGTGTTCGTTTACATTACTGCCAACAAAACACGGCCATCATTGTCGCCTATCAGTGCAGCGTTACAACAAGTGTTGCGAGAAAGTCCAACCTGAGTGGCTCTGGAGGCTGTCGCTCTCCGTTTTGGGGGAGGCAAACAAAAAGCTTGGGGAAGGTTGTCTACGAGTTGCAAAGGGCCCTCTCTGTTCCCAGTGTACTCAGCGGTATCTGGACGTGTGGCGCAAAGTGTTGAGCAACCGTTGGGGTTCTCAGCTTTCGTCTGGACGTAGAGGTGTTTGCCTGCTAAGGCTCCCCAAGAGCGAGTTTATTTTCGCTCTGAGAGGGCTCTGCGCTGCGCCCTCTTGCACTCACGACCGGGCTTTCGGGACGAACGACCTTAGCAGTTGGCGCGCCAGGACATCACTAATAATTTAACGGCGGCGATGGTGTAACTGTTAGCGTTTCAGACTGTTATACCCAAGTTCGCGGCTTCAAACTCGATCGAAGCCGTGGAATTATTAAGGGCGAAAAAATCCATCCTATGCCTTTCCTTCGGAGGGAAGTAAAGCCGGCTGTCCCATGTAATAGATTTACTGCATGTAAAAGACTCTGGATCCTAAATGAAGCCTCTGAGCTAAATTCAAATCGCGTGTTTCCGCGCGTGCGAGTGCGGGTAATACCTTCTTTCTCCGCTAGATGGTGAAAGTGGCGTAGCGAAATTTGCGTGGTCAGACGGAAGAGCAGGCCTCATGGCCTGAGTCTCGCTTTCGTAAAAATATGGGGCGTAAATCATGTAAACGTAGCTTCACTGTGCGCACGTTTTGTTGAGCACTCCTTTTGCTTCTAGTGGTAGGGCTAGAACTGACGTTCATTACTATTTTGTTAGCAATGCAGAAAATCACATCCGCAGTTTCTTTTACCGTTGCAATTATGTTTTCGGTAACTCAGAAACGAAAATGTCTAATTTTCAAAATAACTGTTGTTAATCTCGCACCTTTTTCTTAAAAAAAAAAAGCTGGACTTTAAGAAAATGAGCGCAGATAATCTCCTCCCCCCATATGTCACATATAGTTTTTACTTTTTGTTGTTGCTTATTTGAACAAATAAATATCCAATAAGGCATCAATTCAATTCAATTTAATAACACAGGTCTACAACCAAAAATTTGATTTGATAATTTTGGCTATGGTTTTTGGTGTGCTGAAAACGAATATGAAGTCCGTTCTTCTCCATCACGTACAGATTTGTTTCAAATCCATGAAACATAATTCATATTTTGTAACGTACGCACGTATTTACATTTGCAAACAACATTTTTTCCTTAAACGATTTCTAACATTCTAAACATGTTATGGTCTTTGATCTCAAAAACCACGCCTTCATTTGCAAGGTTCGACATTTTCAACCTTCGACAATCTAATCTCTCAATTAAAATAAAATTTTGGAATGTGATGAAATAGAAAATAAAAGGCAGCAACGTACTGTATAGTTAAGATAGAGCTAAAATTGTTGTTTGTATGAACAAGAATTATATTTTTTCCAATAAAAATCTTGAAATAACTTTTATTTTCAGTTATCTGCTTTACTACATGGAGAGTATTAAATTCCTGATAAGTTTTCAGACACAAAGTCATCTTCTGTAAAACATTTTTCTAATCAAAATCATATCCAACATGTCTTAAATTAAATTATATTGCTAATGTTTCTTGGAAAATCTTGATTTCTTAATTTCGTCACTGGAGCATTTTTCTGTATAAACTACAATTCAAAGCACTATCTACAACTTCCGAAAGAGAAATCAGTGGATGAGGATGCCACAATAGTTTTAAAAAGGAAATACGATCATCACTTTGTTTAACAATTGTCCAAACTGGAAACACTGTAACTTTCCTCAAATTTTCCAACGTTGTACAAAGAAACTTTTAATTATAAACTTGCTGCAAAACCACACTAGCAGCATCGACAGCTACCGGTTGGAAGTCCTTCAGCCTTCTTTTCTTTTTTACTGGAGTTTCTCGCCTTGTTTGCTAAAAAAGGAGGTAGGGCAGTCAAGAAATCCTCCACAATTTTTTAAATTGAGAGACACTCAATTTAGAAAATGATATTTCGCCCGTCGTATCGCACATAACTGTTTCTCACAGTGCATCATTCTCATGAAAGTGGCGATGGCAAACCTGTAAAATATTGCAAAACGTTAAAACCTGTTTAATACTATTATTAACAGCAATGTAAACAGCCTGTAAATTATTGACAGCAAAAGCGGTTGAACCAGGGTTTAGGGTGGCACGGTTCCTTTCGTTCACTGATCCGGTTCACTAGGGAGGAATCGACTCAGTGAACCGAATCCTTGTTTACTATTCGCGTTGAACATGGTAACGTAATAAATGTCTTTGAAAACACATTCTATTTAAGAAGCGCGTGCTACTTCAACATTCTTTACTTCTTAAGCCACTCATTTTGTGTTACTTATGCCACTCGTCTATTTAGTTAAGCAAATGCTACTTATTACATTGCTCTATAAGCCACAGAATTTAAATGGGAAAAGTATAACTCATGTATTTGTTGGAATTTTTATATATTTATTTTAAGTTATGAAACAAAAATATAAAAACAACAACAATAATAATAATAATAATAATAATAATAATAATAATAATAGAAACGCGTACAAATTGTACAAAGAAATTATAGCTTAGTTTTTACAGAGTTTAATAATTGGTATGTCTCTTTTTCTGCACTGAGTTATATGATACCGGTCACAAGGTTGATAGCACAGTTCACATACGCAGTTTTCATCAGGTTGATGGTACGTCTTTGTTGAACAGATTTTGTGGTGATATCCATGAGTCGCTAGGGAATTGACGAAGTGTCTAAGGTCTTGGTTGGCTTCCGTCCAGGATCGGTCCACCATGGCTTCCGTGGAGTAGAAGTCTATCCATATCTCCTTTCGTTTCTCCACTCTTTCTAGCAGTACCCTTGTATAGCAACTGGTCGATGGCAGGTTATGTTCTAGGCGCAAGTCCTCTAGTAGGAAGGATTCCTTTGCAAGTTCATATACAAGTCTGGATTTCGTATATTTGGAAACCCCGAGGACAGTTTTTAGGAAGCGGGATTTTGCTGCTTCTATAGTGCGAAGGTCGTTTGTGGTTAGCTTCTCCCATGTCAGCTCGATTCCATATGTGAGGATGGGGACTATTTTGGCTTTGAATAGCTTTACTGCTGATTGTAGGGATAACCTGTTCAATGATTTAATGTCGTATATGGCTTTAGTGGCTGCCGCAGCTCTTGACTTTGTATGCAGTTTAAAGGACTTCATTGTTGTTTGGAGCGTTACACCGAGGTATTTGAAAGAGTGTACTATTTGTAGTGGGGCTCCGTCCATTGTTACTCTATCATCAGTTGCTATTCTTCCACCTTTCCTAAAGATCATTTGCACCGTCTTGCTGGTGTTGATTTTTAACTTATTTTCCTTTGCCCATAGTTTCAAAGCATCAATTGCTCTCTGAAGTTCAGTTCTGCTATGTGTTCCTATGACCATGTCGTCTGCGTATATGTAAATCCTTACTGTCTCTGCCTCTTGTTTTAATCTCTGGACCACGTCGTAAGTGGCAATGTTAAATAACAGAGGGCTTAAAGGGTCTCCTTGGAGCACACCGTTAGTTTGGATTATAATAATAATAATAATATAAACGTAGAATTTTAAGAACCTGAAACAAAAAAAAGAATTTTTAAAAATAATACAATATAAAATAAACCAATATCAAATGATATTATTAACTCACTATTAAATAGAATGAAAGATAAATAACGAAGGAAATTGAAGAAAAACGAACAAAAACGAAGAAAAATTTGTTGCAACAGCGTAATTTCTATAAAAGAAAAACATACTTTTAAAAAGAATACAAACTAAAATTTATAAAACCAATAGGAAGTAAATACTAATAACTCACTTTTGAATGCAATTGAACGATGAAAAAAGAATTAATATAAACAGCAACTCAGAAAATATAAACACAAAAATTAAAGTTGAAAAGTTGAAAAACATCATAATTGCTGTAAAAATAAATTCACAAATTATTTAAAATAAATTCTATTTCACAAACTCATACTACTTAAACTTTTGTTACTGGGGGGATATCGCCCCCCAAACCCCCCATTTTAACACTAAAAGCACCGTAAATAGAAATATTTAAAATCAATTCTATTTCACAAACACATACTACTTACACGTTTATTATTGGGAGACTATCACCTCTCAAATCCTCCATTTTAATACTAAAAACAAACTCGTCTACTTTTTTAAAGCAAATACTACATAATATGTTAATCATAAATAAATCATGCATTTACATCTTCCATCACGGTAGACACACAAAATCTATTAAAAGATGTCTTGAAATACGAAAAAAACACGAAATACCACTTTTCTCCTGTACATACGTGACACACACGTCGAGACGCAAGCGATCCCACTTTCTGACACCACTGAATAGCATTTAAACTTCCCTCTCGGCGCAATTCATAAAAAAATCCTGCGTTCACACCTTCCATCACGGTAGACGTACAAAATCTATTCAAAGAGGTCTTGAAATGCTATAAAACACACAATTCCACTAAGAAAATAACTTTTCGTGCGAATAGTTTCTAATCACATTAAATAGTGCCAGTAAATAATTTTGTTGTTATGGGAACAACTGAAAGTGACATTACTAGAAGGCTTTTTAAAATCTAAAAACATTTCTATACTAATATTTGAGTTCAAATAGCAATGAAATCAGCTTAGAAACAAGTTTAACAAAAACAAGTGTAGTGAAGTGTAATTTTCAATGTGAAGTGAAGTTTTAAAAGTGTCGTGGTGAAGAAGAAATTTTTCGTAAAATATGAAATTGGTCATTATTATTATTATTATTATTATTATTATTATTATTATTATTGTTATTATTATTGTTATTATTTATACATAAGGATAACATGAACATCCACAAACAAACATCCCTGCCCTGGGTCGGATTCGACCTGCGACCCTTCGAGCCGAAACCTCTAAGACCCTTGAGAGTGGCGACCTCAATGCTTTGACCCATCAAAGCTAATCAACCCGAAGATAATTCACTTATTATTTATCGCCACCTCTGAAGTGAACCGTAAGTGAACCGTGGCAGGCGATTCACGAGAGTAAGTGATTCACAAAAGGAACCAAACGAACCGTGCCACCCTAAACCCTGGTTCAACCGCAAAAGCATTTAAAAATCAAGAAAATAATTAACAAAGTACAATAATAAGATAACCATCGGATTTAGCAAGGACAGATTAAAAATTAATTTGAACAGATTTAGTATCTTAATTAAGTTCTGCTATAATGTATAACCTAAAAATATTTGAAATTATTTAAAAGTTCGTTTCTGTAAGCCTTATTATTTGAACTGTGTAATGTTTTATGAGTAAAACTCACTGTATTAAGTTGAGTTCAAACTTGGTCTACTAGAAAATAAGTATTACTCGTTTTTGGAACATGTTGCAGAACATTCTAAAAGGTTTTCCGCAAGTAAATGACTACGAATAAAATAAGTACTTACAATGGATGTTCTTGAAGAGTTGTAATTCAGTCGATGTTCCGCAGGACATTTTCGTCGTATTTCAGTATCTTTTCAGAAATCAAATAGGCCCCACATGGACTTTGAACCCTTATAAGTGCAACGCACGGCAGTTAAGTACAGTGCATTTGTATGGCTTTTTGGAAGAAACATCACTGATACCACCAATACTTAAAATGAATACTGAATATCTTCACCGATTGGGAAAATCTTCACATCTTTCAAATTACAACACACCGTTTCTATCAAAACAACTGACCATGTGGAAATCACGTTGTTGACTGGGACTACCCTGGGCGCCATGACACTACGTCACAAGCTCAGTGTGGAGGCTTTCTTTATTCAGGGGGGGTTGGCGCGTCCCATTATTTCTCGCGGCACTCCGAGATATACTCTTTGCTCCGTGCCGAATTTTTCATTTTCGATTTTCGCATCAAAAGTTATTACTTTTGTTGTGAAGGAAATATTCTTTATTTATGTTTTTGTACATTTTATTTCATAATAACTAACTAAATACCAAACGAAATAACAATATTAATAAGAGTCTGATTCATCACTCGCTCCTTCCGTGTCTTCCCATATTTGTTAAAAGAAACACTTTTAATGAATCACTTGGCTACGATTTAGAGACTAGATGTGTCTCCATCATCAGGCCCTTAAATATATGTTACTTAGTTACATGATGTCAATCATAACCTATAAAAATAATTAATAAAATTACAAAAAAACTAAAAACAACATATCAAAGTGAAGTCGTAGGCTTCCGCGGCCGGAGTCGTGTGGATGATCTTCGCTGTCCGGGTGACGCCGTGTCGAACACAGCCTTCGACGCGGCGTCACCCGGACAGCCAAGATCATCAACATATCAAAGCTTGAAATTTCTACAAACTTGCATTAAGTCTTGATTACACTACCCTAAATAAAGTGACTTAATGCAAGTTTGTAGAAATTTCAAGTTTGGTATATTGTTTTTAATCCTTTTGTAATTTTATTACTTATTTTTATAGGTTATGATTCACATCATGTAACTAAGTAACATTATATTGTATTTAAAGGCCTGACGATGGAGACACATCTAGTCTCCGAAACGTAGCCAAGTCATTATTATATGTGTATCTTTTAATGAACATTACGACTGTCTGAAAATCATATGCAACTTTTATTAAATCACGAACTGTACAAGAGACGGTCTATAGTTCAACTCGTAAAGGCAGATAGTATTGGGCATCGTGTTCCGAGGGGCCTCGGCTTGCGTATCAGTGCGTCGTGCGAACCACGCCTCGCGCAAGAGATACGGGGGGGGGCTGCAGGGATGGGCTGCGGGAGGGCTGCGGGAAGGTGCGGGGAGGGGGCTGCGGGGAGTTTCGGGGGAGCTGCGGGAGGCTGCGAGGGGCTGTGGGGGGCTGCGAATGGGCTGCGAGGGGCTGCGAGGGGCTGCGGATGGGCTGCAAGGGGCTGCGGGGGGCTGCGGGGGGCGGATGGGCTGCGAGAGGGTGCGGGGGGGGGGCTGCGGATGGGCTGCGAGAGGCTGCGGGGGGCTGCGGGGGGGCTGCGGATGGGCTGCGGGGGGCTGCGAGGGGGCTGCGGATGGGCTGCGAGGGGGCTGCGGATGGGCAGCGAGGGGCTGCGAGGGGGCTGCGGATGGGCTGCGGGGGTCTGCGGATGGGCTGCGAGGGGCTGCGAGGGGGCTGCGGATGGGCAGCGAGGGGCTGCGGGGGGCTGCGGATGGGCTGCGAGGGGCTGCGGGGGCCTGCGGATGGGCTGCGAGGGGCTGCGAGGGGGCTGCGGATGGGCTGCGAGAGGATGCGGGGGGGCTGCGGATGGGCTGCGAGAGGGTGCGGGGGGGGGGGGGGCTGCGGATGGGCTGCGGGGGGCTGCGGGGGGCTGCGGGGGGCTGCGAGGGGGCTGCGGATGGGCTGCGAGGGGCTGCGGATGGGCTGCGAGAGGGTGCGGGGGGGCTGCGGATGGGCTGCGAGGGGGCTGCGGATGGGCTGCGAGGGGCTGCGAGGGGGCTGCGGATGGGCTGCGGGGGTCTGCGGATGGGCTGCGAGGGGCTGCGAGGGGGCTGCGGATGGGCAGCGAGGGGCTGCGGGGGGCTGCGGATGGGCTGCGAGGGGCTGCGGGGGCCTGCGGATGGGCTGCGAGGGGCTGCGAGGGGGCTGCGGATGGGCTGCGAGAGGATGCGGGGGGGGCTGCGGATGGGCTACGAGATGCTGCGGGGGGCTGCGGGGGGGCTGCGAGGGGCTGCGGATGGGCTGTGACGGGCTGCGGGGGGCTGCGGATGGGTTGCGAGGGGCTGCGAGGGGCTGCGAGGGGTTGCGGATGGGTTGCGAGGGGCTGCGAGGGGCTGCGGATGGGCTGCGAGAGGATGCGGGGGGGGGGCTGCGGATGGGCTGCGAGATGCTGCGGGGGGCTGCGTGGAGGGGCTGCGGGGTGCTGCGGGTAGGGGCTGCGGGGTGCTGCGGGGAGGGGCTGCGGGGGGCTGCAAGGAGGGGCTGCGGTGAGGCTGCGGGGGGCTGCGGATGGGTTGCGAGGGGCTGCGGGGGGCTGCGGATGGGCTGCGAGAGGATGCGGGGGGGGCTGCGGATGGGCTACGAGATGCTGCGGGGGGCTGCGCGGGGGGGCTGCGAGGGCTGCGGATGGGCTGCGACGGGCTGCGATGGGCTGCGAGGGGTTGCGGATGGGTTGCGAGGGGCTGCGAGGGCTGCGGATGGGCTGCGAGAGGATGCGGGGGGGGCTGCGGATGGGCTGCGAGATGCTGCGGGGGGCTGCGGGGGGGGGCTGCGAGGGGCTGCGGATGGGCTGCGAGGGGCTGCGGGGGGCTGCGGATGGGCTGCGAGGGGCTGCGGATGGCTGCGAGATGCTGCGAGGGGCTGCGGGGGGGCTGCGAGGGGCTGCGGATGGGCTGCGACGGGCTGCGGGGGGCTGCGGATGGGCTGCGAGGGGCTGCGGATGGGCTGTGAGGGGCTACGGGGGGCTGTGGGGGGGGCTTGCGGGGAGGCTGCGTGGAGGGGCTGCGGGGTGCTGCGGGTAGGGGCTGCGGGGTGCTGCGGGGAGGGGCTGCGGGGGGCTGCGGGGAGGGGCTGCGGTGAGGCTGCGGGGGGCTGCGGGGGGGTTTCGGGGGGAGCTGCGGGGGGCTGCGAGTGGTTGCGGATGGGTTGCGAGGGGCTGCGGGGGCTGCGGATGGGCTGCGAGAGGATGCGGGGGGGCTGCGGATGGGCTGCGAGATGCTGCGAGGGGCTGCGGGGGGGGCTGCGAGGGGCTGCGGATGGGCTGCGACGGGCTGCGGGGGCTGCGGATGGGCTGCGAGGGGCTGCGGATGGGCTGTGAGGGGCTACGGGGGCTGTGGTGGGGGCTGGCGGGGAGGCTGCGTGGAGGGGCTGCGGGTGCTGCGGGTAGGGGCTGCGGGGTGCTGCGGGGAGGGGCTGCGGGGGGCTGCGGGGAGGGGCTGCGGTGAGGCTGCGGGGGGCTTGCGGGGGGGTTTCGGGGGAGCTGCGGGGGGCTGCAAGTGGTTGCGGATGGGTTGCGAGGGGCTGCGAGGGGCTGCGGACGGGCTGCGACGGGCTGCGAGGGGCTGCGAGGGGTTGCGGATGGGTTGCGAGGGGCTGCGAGGGGCTGCGGATGGGCTGCGAGAGGATGCGGGGGGGCTGCGGATGGGCTGCGAGATGCTGCGGGGGGCTGCGGGGGGGGGGCTGCGAGGTGGCTGCGGATGGGCTGCGAGGGGCTGCGGGGGGCTGCGGATGGGCTGCGAGGGGCTGCGGATGGGCTGTGAGGGGCTAAGAGGGGCTGTGTGGGGGCTGCGGGGAGGCTGCGTGTAGGGGCTGCGGGGTGCTGCGTGTAGGGGCTGCGGGGTGCTGCGGGGAGGGGCTGCGGGGGGCTGCGGGGAGGGGGCTGCGGTGAGGCTGCGGGGGGCTGCGGGGGGGTTTCGGGGGAGCTGCGGGGGGCTGCAAGTGGTTGCGGATGGGTTGCGAGGGGCTGCGAGGTGCTGCGGGGGGCTGCGGGGGGGGCTGCGAGGGGCTGCGGATGGGCTGCGACGGGCTACGGGGGGCTGTGGGGGGGTGTGGGGAGACTGCGTGGAGGGGCTGCGGGGTGCTGCGGGTAGGGGCTGCGGGGTGCTGCGGGGAGGGGGCTGCGGGGGGCTGCGGGAGGGGCTTGCGGGGAGGCTGCGGGGGGCTGCGGGGGTTTCGGGGGAGCTGCGTGGGGCTGCGAGGGGTTGCGGATGGGTTGCGAGGGGCCTGGGGGGCTGCGGGTAGGGCTGCGGGGGGCTGCGGGGTGGCTGCGTGGAGGGGCTGCAGGGGCTGCGGGTAGGGGTTGCAGGGGGCTGCGGGGAGGGGCTGCGGGGTGCTGCGGGGGGGCTGAGGGGGAGCAGCGGGGTGCTGCGGGGGGGTGCGGGAGGGCTGCGTGGTGACTGCGGGGGGGCTGCGGCGGCGCGACCCAGTGTGGCGTCGCCGGGGCCAGTCAGACGCCTAGCCCTATTTAAAAAATGCTCTAAGGGCAATTTTCTTTGAAAAATTTGGAGGCATCTTTATGAAAATGGCGTTTAAGCGCTACTAAAATGTGAAATTTGAACCTTCTTTTCTTTTTCACAGAAAATGTTTGAGTTATCGAAAACCTCAGTTGAAGTCAATTGAAGCATTTACATTCAACATATACAATAGTGTTTACAAATTGCTGGTTATGTGGATATTAACGGCGTGAGAAATTTTTTAAAAAATTGCACAAAAAATTTTAAATTGTGGTCCTACAACAGCACACACTTTCCCACGTTATGGGTAACAGGTACGTTGTATTGAAATATTACAGTTTCTGCGCTACTAACATCTTAGCTAGTATTTGAAAACCCCCAATTCAACCAAGAAGCGATGAACTCACTGTTTCCATTAAAGTGTTGTCAAAACTCTGTGAATTGTACAACTGCACAAAAATTGAATACAAAAGGTTTGTAAACTTGTATTGGAAAAAGAAGCCTGATACTCTGGACAATATAGAAATGCATTTCATAGGGCCATGATTAGAGAAGAGTATTCTACAACCATGAAAACATACTCTCCTCGCTACAAATGGTACACCCTTGGGCGCGAAAACTAAATATTTTCATGCAACTATCCATACATATTAGACAATTGTAACTCTTGAAGTGGTAGGCTTCCGCGGCCGGAGTCGTATGGATGAAGGCTGTGTTCGACGCGGCGTCACCCGGACAGCCAAGATCATCCCAATTGTAACTCCTTTTCATATAGCTCCATCAAGTCACGACAATGGGTCGTATGAATAAACTTCGAGTTTATACTTAGAGTTTCTTATCATGAGTATGAGCATGAGAGGGAAGTAAGTGCTCCATCGGTTGAGTATATTCTCATTTTGGTAAGAATAAAACGCCTCGAACAAGTAACTAGTACATACTCATAACAACCCGAGTATGTTTTCATATTTTCTAGGATTTTTTAATGGAGTAAACTGATTATAGACGTTCGGGGTGATCACGACCGAGGAGGCCACGCGGTTCAGTTTGGTTCAGTTCTGCATCTGCACGAGCACGTTGTATTTCTGACCTGTTCCTTGCGCTGTGGTTTTGGGCGAGCGTCATTCGGGATTTTTGTGTGGAAGTTAATCGAAATGGATATACCTTCGAGTGTGTTTATTAATTTTATTAAGGACCCCGTCCTATTTAAAAAATCGCAAACTCCGTCTGCGAGGAAAGCGAGAGGAGAGGCTCTACTTCACGTACAGCTGGAAATTGCCTCAAAATTAGGGAAACAAACTGATATTAACTCAATTACAAAAAAGATTAACAACATGAAAGCCCGCATCAAGGAAAAAACTGATAAGAAAAAAACCGGAAACAGAAAAGTTATTTTAAAAGACTGGGAGAAGGAGTTATTTTTGTTAATGGATGGAGAATCAAATCCAACTATTAATCGATTGGAAGATAAGCTTTGTTTTATTTTCATTATTTAGTATAAAATATTAATGGTCAGTGTAAGTGATGTGGTAAAGATTAACACAATAATAAAATTACAGGTGCACTTTCATTTGGAGTGAGCACTGCTGAAGAAGCAACTGTGGTGGAAGTAACTCCACAAGAATTCAATGTGGATGCTGGAGTGTTCGGTATTAACGAATTAGGGGAATTAATTCAAGAAGAAGAAGAAGAAGTCATCACAGTGCCACAAAAAAAAAGAAAGTAATTGAAGAATATGAAACTGTGGTTACCGAGCGGCTCACAACTATTGAACTACAGAGGCTTGTGCTTCTAAAACAATTAAAAGTGTTGGATCTCAAAGAAAAGAAAGTTTTAAAAGAATTAAATGAATAAAATATTAATTTTCAAAACATAATATGTGTGATTTCATTTCTTGTCCTATTGTGAAACCTCCTTAGCTTAATGTAAAAAGACTGGGAAAAGGAGTTATTTAGGTTAATGGAAGGGGATTTATTTGATTAAAATCTCTACTGATTATAGAGAGTAAATTTCAAGTTTTATTGACTGGCGTGTTTCACAGACATAAGTCTGCTTCTTCAGATGAATCTCTAAATAATAAAAAATCATGCTAAAATTACATAAATTTTGTATAATTAATGGAAATTGACTTGTTCTATGGATGTTGAGAATTTTTAAAGTATTGCATCATGAACTGTGGTCAAATTATTGCATTTTGCGTTCAAATTTATTTTATTAATTTTTATGAATAATTTGGCAATGATCCTTGCTCATTTTCTATTTTCCTAGTGAAGAATTTCAGGATTTTTAAAATCGAAATTATGGAATCTTCCTGTTCTGGGTTTTGAAATTGAATTTAATTTCCATATAACCTCTTTAATTTATTTTGATGTTCACTCCTTTGTTTCAATTTTAATATACTTATTTGTCACATAAATACATCATAAACCATGTGTACAGCATAAGCCTATTATATTCTTGTTAGGCCAACAGGTTACATCACAGTCCAAAGAAAGTATACTGTGTACCACATTATTTACCTCTAAAGTGGTTTAGGGATCCTTTGTATTTTTAATTAAATTGGTCTTGTTAGTGAGTTAATAATTACTTTCACGTTTTCCCAGACAGCATGTTTTTTAATGTTATAAGTTATTTTTGGAATATACGGTAAGTTCAAGATGACATTACGTAAATCATGCGAATCTAAATCAGAAGGTAGTGTTTTTTTTAATAAAACTAGCATCCTTTTCTTTATATATTTATTTACAGAATGATTAGGGTAATTATTCTCTGTTAGAATTTGTGTTACTTAGTCTAAGTTATTATGAAATTCAGGATGCGATTTTATAGCTCTATCATATTATAAACTATACTTATTTTATGGTTAAATGGATTTTTCGAAAAATTATGTAGCATACAGTTTTCAAAACATTATTTCTGCAGCCCATTGATTTTTAATTTGTTATCGTATCACATGACTAACATCTACAAAATTGATAGTTTCATTAATTTCTGTTTCTAAAGTAAACTGTATAGGCTTGTTATATGCATTAACTTTGTTAAGTATAAGATTTGTCTTTTCTTTATGAACAATCGTGAAAATATAACTATGAAAGTGATTAACTATTGGCAGTAAAGAGCTTGCTAATTTTCTTGTAACAATAAGGTTGCCAGATGTTCACTATTTGAGTGAACTGTTCACAATTTCTATTTCTGATTCATTAATTAAAATAGTGAACTTACAAAAAGACCTTTGTCCAATGATGAAAAAACTTTTATGAGTGAACAAGTGTAAGTAGAGCTTTTTGTGTTTATTTTTACAAGTTTTTGATCTCGATTAGAGCTGACTTTACTTTGATACCAACACTGTCTATTGTTGCAGTTGTCTTAGTTTGGTTACTACCATTTGTAATACGTATGACTTCGTTCAAGTCCACAGCAATGCGAACATTAGCTAAAAGTGTAGTTCACAAAGGCCTTTCATGCATATACTACTTGTACAAACTCCTGATGAATGCTGGCCCTAACGCTCACAGTGAGTTTTATTTGAACTAATGTTTAAAGATTTATTCCATTTTATGCAAAACTAAAGCTCAACTTCACATTTCAGCTGTGATGTAAATAATAAGGCGAATTAATAATTATTATTCAAAAATACCCTCCGCCCCTCAGTTTGTTATTTTCTGAAACCATTTCTGGCAAACCTACATAACAATTTCATAAAATACTGAACTCAAAGATCCTCCAAAAGGTGTCCCTGATGGTTGTCTACAAACAACACCATCAAATTTAAAATCATTATTAGTAAGAAAACATTGTTCCAATCAAAAAACATTTTAATTGAAATTTATTTATAATCAATAGATATTTTAATTAAATACATTTAAGTCATATTTATAATGTAATGGAAGGGGATTCAAATCTAACAATAAAACAATTGGAAGGAAAGTATTGTATAATATTTATTATAAAATATGTAGTCAGCGAATTTGATACATATTAGACAGGGGAAAGAGTACAAACCACAAAGAGTAGTCGTTGGGAGGAATTTTAAAAGTTTGTACAGATTCTCCGCAGAAAATGTTGGACATATCTCTCGTCATATTTTTGGAGAGGAAAAGACCGAAACGAGAGGAGGTGCTCTGACAAATGAAATGAAACTCAGAACATTTCTGCGAGTTGTCTGTGATCCAGGCTTCCAGTGCGGCGTTGGTGAAGATCTCGGTATTCATCAAACTTCCGTTTCAAAATGTGTAAGTGAACGCATATGTTTCGAAATGTGTGTGGAACGCATAATGTTGGTGGCACCTCGGTGGCTTAAGTTTCCCCAGAGTGAAGAAGATATGAATGCAGAGAAATCGAAATGGCAAAGCAAGTACAGTTTTCCTGCTGCTATTGGTGCAGTTGATTGTACGCATGTGGCAATAAGGAACAACAGAATAATAAGTAGAGCCCAGAAGTTCTGGCATTTATGTTTCATAAAATGGGCATTCGTTAAGATCTCGGTATTCATCAGACTTAACACACACAAAAAATTAACACATAAAAAGGGTAGGAGCAGTTTTTGAAGGTGATGCTGCTGCAGTAACAGTGAATTTCCGAGTTCAAATTGTAGTGGATTCGGAGGAGTGTGCATTGAACTGCAGGTTTGGTTGCAGCAGTGACTTCAAATGTAATGCCAAGTCCTGTGAAAAAAGAAAAATGTTTGAAAATTATGAAACTCAGGAAATGCAACACCTCACAACTACTGAATTGCAGATGCTAGTTTTAATAAAACAATTAAAAGTTTTGAATTTAAAACAACAAAAACTTACCAAAGAATTAAGTAAATAAATTATTCAATTTCATTGTGAACAATTGTTTCTGCAATTTCATTTCTTCTCCTATTGCCTAGCCTCCTCAGGTTCTCTGTTTCTTCATCAGCTACAGCAATTTCTGGTACGTCATCCAGAAACTCTTCAAAATCGTTTGCATCATTTAAATATTTAGAAATGTTATGTAATACACAACAACAGATTATCAGTTTTGGCACTTTATTTAAACACAAGCGCACTTTATACTGCAGTATGGGAAACCGTTGTTTCAGCTGACCAAAACACCTTTCAATTACAACTCCTTCCTTTTTGAGGAGTTTGTTGAATGCCTTTTCTGCTCGCGACTGTGGATTTTTGTAAGGTGTCATTAGAAAAGGTGCAATACCGTAACCTGCATCACCTAAAAGCAGTGCATTGGCATAGTTACGGCACATCCACGCTGGTGAACATTTCATCGGCATTGCAAGTGGCCTGCACATTCAGGCTTGCATAGCCTTTTCTATTAATATACTCGTCACCATGTCGAGCTGGTTTCCTTATTGCCACATGCGTACAATCAACTGCACCAATAGCAGCAGGAAAATTGCACTTGCTTTGCCATTTCGATTTCTCTGCATTCATGTCCTCTTCACTCTGGGGAAACTTAAGCCACTGAGGTGCCACCAACATTATGCGTTCCATAACCTCACTTACACATTTTGAAACGGAAGTTTGATGAATACCGAGATCTTCACCAACGCCGCACTGGAAGCCTGGATCACCGACAACTCGCAGAAATGTTCTGAGTTTCATTTCATTTGTCAGAGCACCCCCTCTCGTTTCGGTCTTTTCCTCTCCAAAAATATGACGAGAGATACGTCCAACATTTTCTGCGGAGAATCTGTACAAACTTTTAAAATTCCTCCCAACAACTACTCTTCGTGGTTTGTACTCTTTCTCCTGTCTAATACGCATGAACATAGCTCTTGCGGAGTGTTGCAACTTTTTCAGAACGTACAGAACTACGAACACCTCACTTCGGCAATCTTCACACAATTGTGAGCAACGTAAACAGCTGCCTCGAAAATATGATGAGAATGTACTCTTAAAATGAGTATCTACTACGCTTTTATTCATACACTTCACGAGTATGTATTCGCGCGAGACTAGAAAAACGAGGAAATACTTCAAATCGTCTGGATGTTGAAAACATACTCATGTAGGGAGTAAGAACTCGGTTATTTTATTATTATGCTTTGAAGTACATACTCCAAAAAGACGAGTATAAAGTACAAACTCGTTTTTATTCATACGACCCAATGACACGTCATTCACAGATATTCGCGAGCGCAAAGTGAATTCCATTGTTGCAGACCCTGCATTGTCCCTATTCTGACAGTTATTAATTATTTTTACTTATTTCATAATAAACAATTTCTAAAAATATTAAAGTGTAAGTGTATAACAAAAGTGTGAATACAGAAATGCATTTCATAGGGCCGTGACTAGAGGAGCTGCCTATCAGTGTGTGGTGAGTAACGCGCCTTGCGCAAGTGGAGCGCGGGGGGGAAGGGGGGGAGGGGGTGCGGCGGCGCGACGCGATCCGGCGCCCAGTCAGACGCGCGCGCAGCCGGACGCCACAGCAGCGCCGCCGCCGCCGAGATGTCGCGCGCGGCCGCCGCCGCCGCCGCCCCCCGCGAGCAGGAGCTGGAACCGCTGCTGGCCCTCGGCGACCACGACGACGACGACAGGTGCTGTGCTTCACCTCTTTCCATGTTAGTTCACGTCGCATCAACTACTATAATTTGGTTTTTCTTTCTTCGCACACGGGGGGGGGGTGTCATCAAAATGGAACATCTCACGGTATTTCGCGTCGTTCTCCGTTGAATTGAATTGAATGGAATTGCCTTATTTTACGTGGCGAGACTCAGGCAACGAGGTCTGCTCTTCCGTCTGACAACGCAAATTTCGTTACGCTCCTTTCACCAACCAGCGTAGAAAGAAGGTATTCCATGGGCGACGAAACAGGCGATTTTTGAAATTTGCTCAGAGGCGTCATTTAGGCTTCACGATCTTTTACATGCAGTAAATCTACTACATGGGACAGCCAGGTTTACTTCCCCTCCGAAGGAAGGCGTACGAAGGATTTTTTCGCCCCTAAAAATCCATGGCTTCGATCGGGTTTGTTCCCGCGAACTTGGGTATACAAAGGTATAACAGTCTAACAGACCAACAGTATAACAGTAACGGTATAACAGTCCGTTGTGCCGCCAGGAATCGCATGATCGCCAGCACTGCTTGATACAGTCGCGATCGTGCGACTAGTTGCGGCACAACCAAGAACGACGCGAAATACCGTGAGATATTCCATTTTATTGACACACTCCCGTGCGCTAAGAAAGAAAAACCGAAATACAGGCGACCATTGTACTGCGCTTATTCTAACTTTTCCCCTCAAGACCGTCTTCAGGATGGAATATGTCACGGTATTTCGCCACATTCTCAGTCGTGCCGGCAGGTATCGCATGATCGCGACCGTATCTAGCAGTGTTTGCGATCTTGTGATATCTAGCGACCCGAGTCAGGAAGACGCGAAATGCCGTGTGATATTCCATCGTGGTCATTGGGGCTTGAGGGGCAGAGTTAGAAAAAAAGCATTCTATTTGTGTATGTAACGTTATGGTATGAGGATGAAACGATATGGTGATGATGGGGGGTGAAAGGACGAACATGTACACCCATGCCCGATGCGGGACTCGAACCTGCAACCCCACGGTCCGAGATCTCTGCGGCACTATTGCTTTAGCGAACTCGGCCATTGCGCCGACTGCTTAACCCCTTAACTTTCGAAAGACGGTCCAAAAATTTCAATTTTTTTTATTATCGATATTATATTTTTCGTTCGGCGACTGAAAACTACAAATTATGACTTTTAAAATTACGTACATTAAGGCACAAAAATGAAGCTTTAAAAAATGTGGATTTTAAAAACCCGAGTATATTCGTACATGTACATAATTAGTCGTATGTACACTATGTAATCAAAAGTATCCGGACACGGAGGCGGCGATGTTATGGTCGTTTTATGGCGATGTTATGGTGTTTTCATCGAGGGGGGCTTGCACCCCTAGTTGTTTTGCGTGACATTAGTCCCGGCACAAGCCTACGTTGATGTTTTAAACTCCTTGCTTCCCACTATTGAAGAGCAATTTCGGAATGGCAATCGCATTCTCCAACACGATCGAGCACATGTTCGTACTGCACGGCCGATGGCGGAGTGGTTACATGACAATAACATCTCTGTCATGGATTGTCCTGCACAGAGTCCTATCGACTTGAATCCTATCGAACACGTTTGGGATGTTTTGGAACGCCGACTTCGTGCCAGGCCTCACCAACCTCCATCGATACCTCTCCTCAGTGCAGCACTCCGTGAAGAATGAGCTGCCATTCCCCAAGAAACCTTCCAGCACCTGGTTGAAAGTATGCTTGCGAGAGTGGAAGCTGTCATCAAGGCTGAGGGTGGGCCAACACACTATTGAATTCCAGCATGACCGATGGAGGGCGCCACGCACTGGTAAGTCATTTTCAGCCACGTGTCCGGATTTTTTTTTATCACTTTTGATCACCCCGGAATAGGGAATATATCAGGAAGTAACATTTTTTTCCTTAAATAACTTGCAAAGGTATTTATTTTTAATACAATGAAGTGAAATATGCTCCTTCTACTTTCGACTACCACCTTCAAATATTCGTAGCGGTGTGGCATGATTTGAATCATGAAACTATACAAAGAGCGACGTCACAATCCTCGCACATGTATCTCGATTCACGCCTTGTTGTCGTCCCCTTTCGCGTGGTAATCGATTGCTAATCCCGCACGATTGTAGGGAGTTTTTGCCACCTCGAACGTTGATCACTATCGATCTTCTGCGCATGAGCAGATGCACTAAACTGATGCGAACTGCGCGTGAGCAGAAGATCGTTCGAGGTGGCAAAAACTCCCTAATAACAGATCAAATACGTTTATTTCTCTAGAACACTGCGTCTTTCACACTCTACCGGTCTCGACTGCCTCTGACGTTTCCGCCAATGTTTGAAAATTATTATTATTAAAATTATTATAATTATTAAAATTATTAAATTAAATGTTTGAAAAAATTAAACCTTCTCGCTCGTAAGCAACAACCACCTACAGCTCGTATGGCATATCAGAGATACCACGACAATAATAGCTATTGGGTCGCAGCAGTATGTAATGTGACACGTCCTACAACTCGTAGGGCATGCCACAGATGCCTACGTATCTTCCTGCTATGTAAAATAATGTTTTCATTGTTAAATCGATCCGGGCTACAATTCTATTTTTAAACAATGTTGACGCAATATTGCGAGAGTGAGCTCGAAAGGGGGAATGCCGAGTATCGGCTTCGAGCTGTTCAGATTTTTTCCACTGTCATCTTCGACATGCCTTCCGAGTTGCAGGCCCTCGCAGTGCCGAGAAACCTTCCGACCGCAGAGTGCATTCATGGGTGGCAAGTCACACATGCGCAACGAATGTGAAGGGTTAAAACCCCCAGTGTATTCCAGCTTTTGTGTTAAGAGCTTAACTTATCAGAATTAGATATAACCTTCTTTCAAAATCTAAAGAAACCTAGTGGTGTTAAAACCACGTACATTCTCACTCGTTTTTTGACAAAAAATTACGCTAAAAGTACTAACATTTTCGAACTACTGGTGCTACAGAATGGCACAGACTTTCCCGTATTGGTTTTCTATTTCCTTTGGTCTCGGCTATCAATGCGGGCTTGACACATACTCTTTCCAGCGGCCATCTATCGCTGCACAAATTACTTTTTTTAAACAGTTTCTTAATTTTTCGGTTTCTTAGTAGTAGCACGGAAATATTATTTTAAAAATATTAAAGAATAGTGAAACCTCGGTAATTTCCTTCGAAAAAGTTAGAGCCGTTTTTAAGAGAATGGCGTTCACCGCTACTTTAAATGCGAAATTTGAAGCTCTTTTTCACAGAAACCTCTTGTGTTTTCGAAAAACTTTATTTGAAGTATTTTAAAGCACTTTAACTCACAAATACAAAGTGTTTACAAATGGTAGAAAACGTGCATATTAAGAGTGTAAGATATCTTTCAAAAAATTTATATTAGCGTACTTGTAAAAAAACAAAAAAAAATTACCCAAAATGAACTTTACGTCATATGAAAGAGTGCAATTAGCACTATCCGTTTGAAAACTTTGAAGAAAGCGTTTGGATACCTTTGTGGAAAAATGGCGTTTGAGCGTTTCTGAAAATGCTAAATTTTGAGCTAGTTTTCACAGAAAACGGTTGCGGTTGCGAGAAACGTTACTTGGCATTATTCAAAGCACATGTACTCATGAATATAATAATGTGAAAAATCTCCGCTTATGTAAATATTAACGACGTGAGATGCAAGTCAAAAGAATTAATTTTTTGTAATTTTTAAAAAGAACAAAAGAATAGAGCAGTATGGCTTTTATGTGATCTTGTAGAATATATTTAGCACTATACATACCAAAAGTTTAAAGAAAAAATTTGAAGCCGTTTTTGAGAAAATCTTGTGTTTGTATTTTTTTAAAATTGCAAATATTTCGCGCACTATTGCCAGATAACTACTACAATGTTAAAAAAAATGTTCATGACCTTAATGAAAGAACTCACTTTGGAGATCAAATTTTATTTGGAAGAAGCGATATCGCGGGCCCACGTCACATCTTTCATATATCTCCTGTGACTTTGATAACATTAGCCACGTTCATGTTGCGTGGGTCCTTCCCTGTTCATTGAAGCCCCAAACTACATCAACCACAGCCCGCTAGTATGCCTAACAGCCGCGGCACTTCGCAGATCCTTATGGAAGCTAGCGAACGGACGAAGCTTCACATTGTGGCCGCAGGAGCGCTGGTCGCCGACCATTCGCGAGCCCTTCGGGCCGCTGTAGTACGTACGGAAATGCCCGCATTTCGGGAAATTTTAGTCACAGTGATATGAGGCATTGCAAACTCATTTGATGGTAATACTTAACAATACTAAAGTTATACATCTCTGTGCAGTTTGCTTAAAAAATGTGAAGTAAATACTTTAAATTAACCCTCAAATAGCATGCCTGAAATCTACTTGATTAGAGACACCGGAGTAATTCCTTTTGACGTATAAAATAAATATTTATTCTTAATTATTTATGACGTTTATCTGTATTTTCAGGTGTTTATAGAGAACTATAATGCACATAAGGTCTTTAAAGTTTTAAAAGACAATGGATGAAAACGAAAAAAATGCAAAGTATTAATTTATCTGTTTTTATACCATCTATTTTTAAAGTTTATTGATTCTTAAATCTGTATTACACGATGAAAAAAGTACAAATTCAAAATAGAAAAAAATGTTTATTGTTGAAGAAAAAAAAACTAAATAACTGGAAGATACTAATGCTAAAAAGGATGACGGACGCAGATATAAATAAATACTGACGCTACTATAAATAACACCCAGAAAAATTCACTCATCAAAAAGCACTCCAGATCATTATTGCCCCGAAAAAAACGTTCTCATTTAAAGATAGAATCAGAAAGGTACAATTAGCGAACTTCATATTGTACAAAGTGGAAATTATTTCAAATCCTTCCGTAGACAATTCCAAATTCCACAACAATGATAGAGCAATATATCATTGTCATTAGAAATAACTAGTGGTGCTACAGAATGGCACATACTTTCCCGTATTAGTTTTCTATTTCCTTGGGTCTTCGCTAGCTATTCGGAATTGCCACAAACACTTTCTTGCCAGCTGTCATCTATCACCGCCAAAAGTACATTTTTTGTAATTTTCTTAATTTTTCGGTTTCCTATTGGTAGAACGGAAACATTAATTTTAGTATATTAAAGAACAATAAACCCTAGTCATAAATGGCAATTTTCTTTTAAAAAAGATGTGCCGTTCAAGAGAAAATGGCGTTTTAACGCTACTAAAAATGCGAAATTTGAAGCTCATTTTCACAGAAAATGATTGAGTTTTTAAAATACTTTATTTGAAGTTATTTGAAGCACATACACTCACAAATATAATAATCTTTACACATTGCTGGGTAATGTGCATATTAAAGATGTGAGAGATTTTTCAAAAAAATTACAATTATGTAATTTTTGAAAAAACAAAAAATAACTCAAAATAAACTTTACTAAAGAGTACTAAAGAGTGTAATTAGCACTATCCGTTACAAAAGTTTCAAAAAAAATTGCAGCCATATACGAGAAATTGGCGTTTGAGCATTTCTGAAAATGCCGAAATTTGAGCTACTTTTCACGAAACTTTACTTGACATTATTTAAAGCACATGTACTCGTAAATACAATAATGTGAAAAAATCGTCGATAATGTAAATATTAACAACGTGAGAGACAACTAAAAAAATTGACATTTTTGTAATTTTTGATAAAACCAACCGATAGACCAAAATGGCTTCTATGTCATTGATAGAGTACATTTATCACTATCCCACAAAAAGTTTAAAGAAAAAATTTGGAGCCGTTTTTGAGAAAATCTTGTTTTTGTAATTTTTTAAAATTGCACATAATGCACGCAATATTGCACGAAAATGACTAAAATTTTGAAAAACATTTACATGACCTTTATGAAAGAACTGAACATTCAGAACAAATTTTATTTGAAGAAAAAATCTCTATCTTCAATTTTGTAGTTGGAGAAAGACGCCGAAAAAAATTCAAATTTTCACAATTTTCGAAAATTCAGTAATCCGTGAAAATCGGACTTATTTTATGTTAATAAGTGTATTTTACTTTATTCATACAAGAAATTTAAAGAAAAAATTTGGAGCCGTTTTTGAGAAAATTTTGAAAATCCCCGGGGGGCTTCATATAAAGTACCCCCAAATTTCGAAGAATCTTTTTCAAAATCTCAAAGCTTTGACTAGAATGAGATCGACCGGGTAATATCCATTTTGGAAGAAATCGTACGTATGGTTTAGGCGCTAGCATTGTTCACAGATGGACAGACAGACGGACAGACGGACAGACGGACGGACGGACGGATGGACGGACGGACAGACGGACGTTTTCCTTTCAATTGGGTTTTCGGTATCAAGGACCTAGAAAACAGGGTTTCTGGCTACACCAGAGGGGGGATTTTTAGGGGATTTTTTTTCTTAATTTAGCAACTGGTTTTATCCACTTTTTCGTTTTCACGGCTCGGCAATTAATTTTTTTCCGCCGAAAATTGGCCATTTTTTCGCGCAGCAGTACATAACTTTCCCCATACTACGTATATCACTCCGTGTATACGTACGTATACGGGAAAGTAAAAATCAGCAATCAGACAACATCTCTTGATCCCCTTGACGTTTGTGAGAAAATGTATCGCTTTTTGATTGCAAGGGGTTACAATGCGAGAAACACCGAAAGCTGTATCAGACGATCATTCTGAGTATTTGAGTCGGTGTGTTCTCATTGAACGTAAACAGAATTCGTGGTATTTTTTTTAATTTGTATTTTGAGAATAAACTGAATTGTTAGGTAGCCAAGGTAAGAAACGTATATTTTAATATTGTTCAGAAAATTTAACAGTGTATGTTAATATATATTTACTATGTGAAAATAATTAGCATGATTCAATAAAAGTAATTGTTCTTGACGTGTTAAATAAATCAGTCTCATCTTTAAATAACCCTGAAGGTTATAGGTGGTAGAGCAATTTATTGTGAATGCTGTACCACAACTTCCAAGGTTATTAAGACAGCTTTGCAAAGAAGCCTTTTCCTTGCGTGAGACGAGAGCGCAGTACTTAATAACTATCATTGACATAATTTGTGAACATTTTGTATTAGTGATTGTGAAGAACATTGCTGCCGTTATCCCTACATAGTATTTGAGTAAACTCCTATACCGTGCGTGCGTGTAGATTTTCGTGCCTCACGGCTAGACCACTTCCCTTGCACCAATCGAGACATATGAGGTGTCACTGAACGCGTCTCGGTCCCCTGTTGGGGAACTGATAATTTGCATTCTGATTCGGCCATAACACTCCAGGAAATTGTCAAAAACATATTTTTTCGTGTTTTGGATCTACGATCTCTGTATGACGGGAATTAATCCAACGCCACCTAAATAAATGTATGCAGGTGGCGTTGATTAAACTCCATTATTCCGTATAAACTCCATTATAATTTTCCCATCATCCGTCCGATTAAACTCCATTATAATTTTGTTTTGGTGATTTTAAGGATGAGGATGATTTTGAGGATGGCAATACTGATTTTTGACAAACGAGAAAAAACTAAATGAATATTGCCCGAGAGAATGTGTGGTAAATTCTGAAGTAGTTTAGTTGTTGTGAAGTGTGAAGTGTTTCATGTGTATTTTGTATAAAGAATTTGCAACTTGTCTTGGAGCATTAAATTTGAAGAACGTGAAGTGAATTCTGTAATCTACCCCCCTTTTTGAACTGCTGCTTTTCGGTGGTAGGACCGGTGAGGGGTTCTTATAACACACACACAACACAACATTTAAATTTAACAAGAACCATTTAATTATAAAAAAAATATGAGATGAATGATGATGAAATTTTTTTATAGAGATTTTACATGATTTATTACTGGCGGCTTAATTACTATTAGCTGGCAATTAGTGATTGCCATGTTCAAACAAATTACTTTACAAAAAAACAATTAACATTTAATGCCGCTGGAAATTCCCTTTTCACTTTTACGCTGAGGGCGTATTGACACTCTTCTCTTCTTGGCGTATCAGTCTTTCCGCATTATTGCGGTTACAACAACATTACCCTCGTTGATGTCTGGAGTGGCTGCCACACAGCTGGTCCCGGCCGCCAGGCAGGTAGGTGAAGCGGGCGCTCCCCCCAGCTCTATTCTGGAGTCGGCCGCCCCTCTCAGCTGCTCCGTGGCCACCGGCAGGTCAAGACACCCAGCGATGATTGCATCCAGGCACCCGGGGAGAATGCTTTGTAGGGTGGCCGTGGCGCGTGCCGCCTCAGCTCGTAACTTCCGCCTCGCAATTGACGTAAGCGGATTCTGCAGACGCGTAGGGCGTACCGCTCCGACTATCATCGGACATCGCGTCGGTAACAGATCGCGATTAATAAGTCGCAGATAACTGACCGCTAGCTATGGCGAGTACTGGCCCTACATGCGACTCGGTCGACGAATGCATTTCGCGAAGCTCGACGAGCGGTGTCGGCTCGCGGAGTTCACGCGGAAACGAATTTCCGTGGCGTGGCTTCGAAGTCTATCTCTCTCCGACGTTTCCCATCTAAGTAAAATCGACCTCCCTCTCCGATGTCTTTCGTCTAAGTTCCAGTCCCGTAGCTTTCCCGTCGTGACGAGAGCTCTCATGCCCCCCCATTACATTTCCAAGTCGCCCTGATTGCATGAAATTGAAATTTTGGCGGAGTGGCGGGGCGAACCTCCGACCAATGTCCGCACGCGTCGCGTACAAAAAAATATCCGTTGGCTTTGGCGTCGGTTGGCCGGCAAGCGTCTTTTCTCGCAGCTCTGGAAAAATTCGTTGGCCTACTTTCTCCGCGGCCCGTGTGAAAAAATACGTTTGGTCATAAACGTGGAGTGGGTGGTCATTCGCTTTGACGCTCGCGCCGCCAAATAGACAAAGCGACCCTTCTTACTCCCTCGCCGCCGGACCGGATGAGCGTCGTAAAAAAAAAACAAACCCAGCCCCCCTCAGCTCGCCCGTGGCCCCGATGCAGGTAGGCGCTCGCATCCGTCGTCGATTCTGCCTTGACTGACATTAAATTGGTAAAATTAATATTATTTTCATCGTCTCCCGTTCGCGTCGGGTCGTACCGTTACAATACGAAGAAAACAAGAACTGTAAATACTAAACAACACATTTCTTAAGCGTGCAAAAATCGATTTTCAATTTAATGTGACTTACAAATTTTGCACATCAACATATAAAATAGTAACCTTTTAATGCTTATATGTATTCGCCTTCAGAACAAAAATCAGACCGAGTTTGTGGAGTCTTAAAATCTTAAAATAGGGGACACAAATATGGAAGTGTTAAGCAACTCGGGAGAATCAAATGTAGTTGTAGAAGATTTTGCGTCAGAATTTTTCGAACTAATGGAGAATGATATTATATTAGCATTAGGGAATAACGCAGAACAACAGCTTACAGGTGATCATTTATGTTCATTTTAGAAAACAAAACGTAAAAAATATAGCTGTGCTGTCGCATCATTCATATACCTGTAAGTGTTTTTTACAGCGATTTTAAAATTGAAATTGCAATATGACTCGTTCACTTCCCGTTTGGAGTTAATATACACGGCCATTGAGTTTTGGGAATTTTTGAGCTGGAGTATAACATTAACAGATACTACGATTCATTGGTAAGCCCAATGCCAGATACTCTAAGAACATATTTGAACAAAGCTACGCATGAAAGAAATTTTCAGTACATGAATATACTTTTAAAACAGTTTACAGCGTCGGCGGAGCCACATGCAACTAGTTAATGTAGTAATGAAGAGGTCTAAATAATTGAATTCAAAGCCTCTAAGTTGAAAAGTTCTGTGTTTGAAATGCGGATTTCCGTATATTTGCATGCAATAGCCTATTGACGAATTGTCAGCGTGCAGCGCGCCAGCGGTCAGCAGCGGAACTTCCCGCTATAACAAGAAGCGGGTCGGAGTGCCAAAGCTTTCATGCATACTAGCGGGCTATGCATCAACATAAGTGGAATACAAGGCGCTTACCTGCATAATGCGGAAGTAAGAACTGCAGTTTTGAAGATCTAGGTTTATAGCCTGTTGTTGCGAAACATAAAATCCCTGATGTGACTGATAGCGCTTAAATGGTTCATTATTTATAAGCTATTTGTACCGATTTGGGGCCAAAATTTTGCACACACTTCGTGCATGATCCAGTACACCTGAAGGTGTCCGTGTCTCATCTTTTTTTAAAAAATGGCGCTTAGCCCGTTGATTCATAACACCGTCCAAATTTGGAGCAATTTTTGCGAAACAAAATTTTTGTACATTTTAAGCGCAAATTACTCAAAAACTACTCGTTTTTTTAAAAAACTTCTACATTACCTTAATTAAAGAGCTAGTTTTATACAACAGAATGTTTGAGGCAAAAATCCCTATCTTCATTTTTGTAGTTTTAAAACTTTTCTTACAATTTTCGAAAATTCGGAGATTTTGAGAATGAGACTTGCACCATTCTCTTGCATGTATCTTGCAGTATTCAACAAAAAAATAATAAAAAAATGTGGAGCCACTTTTTTGAAAATTTTAAAACGTCTGAGAGACTCAATGTGAACCGCCTCCCAAAATTAAAGTATCGCTTTCAAATACCAGCAGCCGCGAATACAGCCAGGACGATAGGGGAATGTCAATTTTAGAGAAAATCGGCTGAATGGTTCAGACGTTAGCGTTGACCACGGACGGACGGACGGACAGAAGAAGGTTTGGCGTCAAACGATTTTTCGGTATCAAGAATCAATAAAACATGGATTCTGGCTACAACATATGTTAAGAGGATTTTTTTCTGAATTTTGCAACTGGATTTACCAACTTTTTCGTTACCAAGGCCCAGCAATAAGAGTTTTTGTGTTGAAAATTCGCTGTTTTACAGCGCAGGATTACATATCTTTCTCTTCTTAAGAAGTTCCTTATTAAGGACGAGAATCTAAAGCCACATTTAATGCAATGTCATTAGAGCTGATACATTCAATGTATACATATTGTAATATATTACAAAAGTGTTATTAACGAGCTTGTTCAGCTTGCTAAAGAAGCATTAGTGAATTTACTTGTTAAGTATTAAAGTTGAATGAATTAGCTACTTTCACTTTGATTCATATAGTGAAATATTAAATCCTTTAAATATAGGTAGCCTGTTGTGGGTTATAAAATGAACATCATTGTTTTATATTTTATTTGGGTCATTCCATGTCAAATCGGCCAAAATTTCCCGACCGAAAATTAAAATTTCAATCGTTAGTTTTCCGAAGTTTCTCCGATCAACACGAGGAGAATGCCGGAGCAATACTCTAACAATCAGGCCACGGACCGCATGTGATCTTTCCTACACTTTATTTGTCAGGTTTGAAATTTTAGTTTTTAAGAATAATTAGCTGTATTTGGAAATAATACACACTGCCGTGTTATGATTTTAAAATCGTGTTATAACAAAATTGATTGAAACAATAACTTCTTCGCTTGGCAGAAAAGAGCATGTATAGCTTGAGCATTGTTCCAATGTACTTTCTGTACACTGCCTTGAACTACGAATGCGTAGTTCTCTGAAAAGTCAGCTACTACAACCGCACAAAACTAAAAATATTACAAACAATATCTCCAAAGCACATTACGTGTCCCATGATTCCGCATTGATGAGCGAAAACTGCTTTTCGATGTTGTGAACCGTTAAGAAGATATGACGGTGGCTTACAATTGGTGGGTCACCCGGTATAAATAGAAGTTTCTGCCTGCGAAAATATGCTTCAGATACATTTAAAATGTACGAGAATTAATCATTAAATAAGAAAATAAAAAAGAAAATAAGATTTACTAATGATAAGCGGTTATGTATGTATAGTTCTCCTAAGTCCATAAAAAGCAAAAATAAAAATGTAACTTTAACTGGTAATAACTTTGGTAAATTCCAATATACCATCGAGATTTTTTTACTACTATAAACTTCAATGTCTCCGCTTCAATTTGACGACAAAAAGAAAAAAATCCAAGATGGAGTATTTTAGAAAATGAATTTTGAAAAAAATTCATAATTATTTACTTTGGCTTTAATTCGACCTTATTAATGCCGTTAAAATTAGGTTTGTCATATCAAACCTTTAGCGTGGGATGTACTCATTAGAAATATAAAGAAAGTTGCAAAGTAAAATCAAATTTGAAGATATTTTACTAGTTTTTAGAAAATACCCTCTGAAACTGATGCAAAATATCACATTTCAAAATTTTCAAAAGGAAGCAAAATTTAATGCCAAAAATACAATATTCAGTGTTGTTTCGTCATTCTAAAACGATTTAAAAAGTTTCAGTTGAATCGGAAGATGGTCGGGAAATTTTGGCCGATTTGATATGGAATGACCACTAATAAATACTTTTACTTGTATTAAATAAAAGGATGTAATATTGTACCACATTAAGTGTATTTAATTGACAAAGGTGCAGACTGATAACCTAGAGCAGTTTTGGTCAGTATAATCGATTGACAGATTGCAAATAATATTGCGACTACCCGTCTGTCGGTTGGGCGCCGTAGACGTGGTAGCCGGCTCGCTCAGTCGATAGAAAGGCTTGCCTAAATTGATGAAGATGGAGGAAGTTGGTGGCCGGTGTAAAATAAGAAACATTTACTCATGTTAACAAATAGGTGGCTTTTATTTAAAAAAGAATTGCAAGATTATACCACTCATGTCGGCGAGCATGCTCCCCTTTCCCAATTCCAAAATATGACATGCACACATAAAATAATAAAGTAAATTGACAAGTGGAAATTACTACAGTAAAAAAAGAACAATATTTTCCTCTACGCTGATTCCCTCTTGACAGCCAAGCGCGACCGGGAATCTTCTCTTCTTCGCCCGGTCAAAGGTAATTAAAAAATTGTTCACCAAACTGTTTATGCCTTTCGACCACGGGCGCGCCAAAAGAACGAAAAAAAATACCGTCTCAGCGGGGCGGCGAGCACAACAAACCAGAGTTGAACGACCTCGAGCCACCAGCTGGTTGGCAGGGGTGGCGTGGGACGTCTTGGGGCGCCGCACAAAGGGTCGCGCAGGGCCGAGTCAGATAGAAGGCGGGGTCGCAGGAGTGTTGACCCAACACACAGCGCCGCTCACTTACTGTCGCTAATGCTCAGATAATGTCTGCTCAGCTGAATGACCTTGTCACTTTCGGTTCACCGCACGGTACTTTAGAGTTCGTAGCAAGTTCGTGAATGATCAAATAGTTCCACGATAATGTTCCAAACACGAGCACAGGTCAGATACTTTTTCTGAACTATTAGAATGTCAATAAAACTTTTCACAATCCGCGGTCTAAACTTATTTAAGAACCGCGCACAATTCTTCTCGAAAACTCAACGTTTTCTTATAAGTTCAACTAAGAAGCAAAACTTTATCTCTGACGCCGGGCGCCTCCACAATAACGTCCCGTCCCCCTGACCGCCTCTCACGTTCTCTCTGTGGTGGCCTCACACCTTCTCTCTGTGGTGGCCTCACACCTTCTCTCTGTGATGTCGCCTGCACCAAGTCCTTCGAGCCTCCCTTCCCCCACCAAATTCCCACCAAATTCCCTCAGAATGTTCTAGAACATCCTAGAGCTTTGTCCACGTCCGACGGCTATTGGTGAAAGGGTATTGCGTCGTAGAATAATTCTGCCCAATCATCGGAAGTTTTTTGGGGCCGAGAAATGAGAGAGAAACCCGCACTCGTTCTCTCTCGCTTCAATTTTCTGTCAAATAGGGGCAGAAATCAATGACTGTGGGGGGGAACGAAAATCTCAAGGGAGGATGGGGAAGGCGAGGAGCGCCGCGGAAATGTACTGGCGTGCCGCGTGCACGGGAAGACCTCTCAGGCCGCGGGACACTTGGGTGCGACGAATTGTCAGGGGGTGGGTCCGGCGGGTGGCCTGACAACCCTGGCGCCGCCGTCGACCCCTCTGTCGCGCGACGCGGAGCAATTCTCAGGCTGGCAGCCGTAATGGATTCGGTATCACTACAATATAATGTTTATTTCAGACATTTTAAGGAATTAGAAAAAAGATGGTAATGAGAAGCACTTTCAAGATGGCAAAAACAATATTTCTTTGTATTAAATAATTATAAATGAACTAAATTTTCAGAATGACTATGTTACCAGTGAATTTGATTTATGTGAGTTCATAGTAATTATATAGATGGTTGTGGTATTCAAATGAAACGTATGTTAATAGATAGGCATTACACTTCGTGTTGAAACAGTAAATTGCAGATTTACTGTGAGATTCAACGCTAGAAGAGTTAGGTGATAACTGCTTTCATTCACTCCATAGACGTGCTCTGAGAGCACTTAGTGCTCTTGCAAATAATGTCAAGTAATGTTTCTCGAAAACTTAACAGTTTCAAAATTCCGCATTTTCAAAAAGCTCATAATTGCAGCCATTTTCTCATAAATGTCTCCAAGTTTTTTCTTCAAACCTTTCGAACGGATATGCTAATTGCACTGTTTAATACGACGCAAAGTTCAATTAGCGGTTATGATTGGTTTCTTCGAAAATTAAACAAATGTAATTTTTTAAAGCTCTCTCACACCGTTAATATACACATTCCCAGCAATCTGTAAACATCATTATATTTGTGAGTTAATATGCTTTAAATTACTTTTTATTACGTTTTTCAAATGTTGAACTGTTTTCTGTGAAACAAATGCTTCAAATTTCGATTTTATAGTAGTGTTTAAACGTAATTTTCTTAAAATCGGCTACACATTTTTCAATTAAAATTGCAATTTAGGACGATGTTTTACTGTTCATTTATTTTCTTAAAATAATATTTCCATTCTATTGTTATGAAAACTAAAAATTAAGAAAATATCAAAAAAAATATATTTTGGGCGGCGATAGATGTTAGCTGGGAAGAGTATGTGGCAAGTATGTGGTAGCGTCACTAGTTTCTCCTTGAAAAAAAGGGGGTAAAATTGGATTTTGAAATGATGTGATGTACTGTTTTTCGAAAATTGTATTATTTTTCTCTTTATTTTGAAGAAAATGTAAGAAATTTTTAATTTTGTTTAAAATTTTTTTTCTTAAAAACGGCTCCAAAGTTCTTTTTTGATTTTTTTTATAGTCTGAAGGAATTGTGAAGAGAAAATGATGCAATAAATTTTCGGTCAAGTATAAGCAATTTTTACTCTCCCGTATAGATACGTATATATACATGTACAGGGATGCTCCGCGAAGGAGCATCGAGCAACGAGGAAATGCTCCGCGCAGAAGGAGACGCCGCCGTCTGCAGAGTCGTAGCGGCCGGTTTGAATTTCGCGGCCCGGAAGTGATTTTTAAACTCAATTTTCTCAAAGACAATTTTTTTTTTCGGAGAAACAGGACCTTCCATTTTTCATGACGTGCAACACAGAATTTGGGGTATCTTTTTGTAACGGGAGCTTCTGGCCACCCTGTATATATGGTACTAGAAAAACCCGACTGACGTTGTTCTGCTCTTCATCTCCTTCTTTCCCCTCCCATTTGTCTCTCCCTCCTTCTTTCACTCTGTCCCTGTCTGTCTGTCTGTCTCTGTGTGTCTCTGTCTCTGCCGCACTCTGTCCCTCTCATTCACATTTACTTGCAGATTCTGCACGTCTGGTAGTGAGAGTAATAGTGAGGTAATAAGTGAGGTAATATCGGACCAGCAAAAATGTAATAGATTGTTCGAGGTTTCATCCTGTAGATTACTGTGTGAGAAACGTTTCTTTGAGGATTATAGTTTTTAAGGCTACAGAACGCATCGTTTAGGCGTAATTTAACGATATAGATTCAAAATCATACCGAATGTGTGGCGGGTTGCATTGGACGTAAATTTTTAGTTTTGTTCTACAGCCCCATGTAGTGGAGTTCCAACAGATTTAACAGCACATAAACCTTCTCGGTGAAAAAACGTGTCGAAGCGCCAACTTCCGTGGAGACTAGTCTCACGGTGTCGGAGGTTAGCCCTTTTATACATACACACACCAACATCTACTTTTATAGTATATAAATAGATTATAATAAAAATCTAAAATGTTCGTATCATGTCCCAGTTCAACCATCTTAACAGCGTGATCTACTGAACGGGAAAGAAATCAAATAAATTTTAAGAAAAGTAGTAATAATTTTCAAATGTGTTGATATTTCCTTGAAAATATTTAGATTTTGCTCCAAATATTTCACGAATTTTGCAAAAATGATGACAGATGTGTTAATTCGGAAAGAAACTGTGGTGTAAATAGTATTACAAAACTATAAGTAAAGTCGAGAAAGTATGTGCTGTTTTAACACGACTAGTTTTAATCAACTGGTGACGTGTGGTCCCAGTGAGGGGTCTGGAAAAATAAACTGCCTCTCCTCTCGAGCGGCGCAACGCAGAAAGTGTTGGTTTACAGTACCTTCTTATCTCTTTCTAGACAATGTTCGGGCGTAGGCTAGCTTATCCAGTTGTCGCCGTTCGCTTCTGAGAATCAGCTGAAGCTACGGATCAATCTCGATGAACGCACCTCACCAGTAGTAGTAGTTTATACTTGGTAATGCACATTTATATTTAATAAATAATTTTCATTTAACAGGGTAATTAATTTTTAAAATAAAGGCTGTTTTACTTAGTCAATATCGTTTCAAAGCCCTTCGATGCGTACTTCAATCATCAACTGTGAAGAAAAAACATGAAGCAATAAATGATCTGCAATTCTTTCAGTTAGTAATTAAAAATTATATTATTTTCTGTTTATTTTATAAACAGAAAATCTTCGGTTTTTCTCTTCATTATGTCTCTGTTAACGTGAAAAAAATGTTAATTCGATGTGAAATGAAATAAAGAATATAATCAGTTTAAAACTTTCCCGGTCACAGTGACCTCACGACACCGAAGTTCCAAGGCACGTCACCAGTTGACGGTTGAAAAAATTGCTCTTTCCTGAAAAGATGGAACTGTCTTCAAAGCTGCTATCGTGGAATGGGAGAAAACGTCGACCAAAACCACATTTTGTCTTTCTAAATTGCAAGGTTACAAACACCCATGTTTACTTTCTCGGGCTTCTTAAGAAGAGAAAGTTATGTAATGCTTCGCGAAATAACGGCGAATTTCCGGCAGAATAATTATTAATGTCCTTAATGACTTAACGACCTTAATGAGTCCATAATAATGATATGATTCCTTAATGACTAATAGAGGACGAGTTACATACAACGTATTTGTTTTTTTCTGATTTTTGTGGTTATTCACAATAAGCATATAACGCTTTGATGAGTTAAAAATTGCCTTTACTCTCGTAGCAAGGGTTGTTGATACAGGTACTTGGTAGTTTTAAATAACAATCGCAGTGCAGGGAAGGACGAAAAGGACAAAGGGGGACAAGTGAGACAAAGTGGGGAAAGAAGGATGAAGAGGGCAAGGGAACAAAATGGGAAATGGGACAAAATGGGACTAAATGGGATTTCGGAGGAAGGGTTAGGAAGTCGCTCTCGGGGCAAAACATTAACGCCCGCTGTGCATACAAAACTTTATGGTTTACTAGTTCGTTGCTAAATGAAGGATAATTCGAAATATTTTATAAAGGCTCTAGCCGGATAAGGAGAATTAGCTGGTTTTTAATAACAACCCCACGGCAACAATATATAACCCAAAATGGCTTGCGATCAGATCTTAACCTTAGTCTAATGTTCCCTCCACCAACTACCACTGCGCTAGTCAAATACGATCGAAGTGAAATTACGATTAAATTTATTTTAAATAATATTTCACGTTAAAAATTACTAGAAAATAAAAGAAATTAAAACTGAGAAGCAGAATATAATATTAAATACAATTTTATGTACACAATCGAACGAAACATATACTATAAAGATTCTCAATGATTAATGAAGTGTCACTACTTGGTTTGTTACCTACTCTGTGATTGGTCAAGAACCTGTATCATGATACAAACTGTATCGAAATGATTATCATTATGCAACGGTTTGCAGCCATCAAAGGACAGAATTATACAATGGGAGTAGAAAAAAATATTTGTGGATTCAGCTCTTTTCGTGTTTCGCGATCGGCGACCGATTTGTTCTTTCATGACACGCACCACGACATCTACCAACAATAAACTGAACCAACACAATTGTGCACGGGGCAGCGCGGAACCTTGCGGCGAAATGGTCAACTAAGATATCCGTTTCATTGATCGAGTGCCCGAGCGCGCGCCACCTTCGGTTCCCTCCGAACTTCTTTCCTTTTGTGATCTTTTCGTGAAATGTAAACAAAAAAAAACAATTGTCTCATTTATGGGATGGTTGATATAATGAAGAATATTTCGCAAGAAAAGTATCGTAAACATAATCTGGATATAATTGAGTACAAACTGATATCCAATGATTACCCTAAAAAATGTATTATTAAGTTCATCCAAAAAAAGTTAAATTATAAGAATAAAGTTAATAACCAATTTATGTCAAATAATAACGATACAAATAGAAATAATGGTTCTACAATGACATGTCGAATTTAATGATTCCCTATGTACACCATACTATGTATTTTTTCGCTTTCCTAATAGTAAAACAAAAATAGTATTTTAAGAATATTAAAGAACAGGAAAATATCGTCCTAAATGGCAATTTTCTTTGAAAAATGGCGTTTAGCGCTACTGTAAATGCGAAATTTGAAATTTTTCACAGAAAAGTTTTGAGTTTTCAAAAAACTTCATTTGAAATCATTTGAAGTACATAAACTCAGAAATGCAATAGTGTTTACAAATTGCTGCAAATGTGCATATTAACGATGTGAGAGATCTTTCAAAAAGATTGCATTTGTGTAATTTTTGAAAAAATGAAAAAATACCCCAAAATAAACTTTACATCATATTAAAGCGTGCAATTAGTGCTATTCGTTCGAAAATTTTGAAGAAAAGATTTGGAGGAATTTTTGAGAAAATGACGTTTCAGCGTTTCGGAAAATGCGGAATGAGGTAAATTTATTTCCCAGAAAACTGTTAAGTTTTCGAGAAACTTTACTTGACATTATTTAAAGCTCATGTACTCGTAAATTCGTATAAAACTCCACGTGGGCATGTGGAGCTCTTTTGTTGAGTCGTTCCCCTGTGTTTAATGTTGAGATGTTGCCCCAAGAACCTTACTCCGAAGCCGAAATGCATTCGTACAAATGTATGGCTCAGTTCATCAACTGATGTCACTGCAGTCCCTCTGACCGGGAGGTCCTAGGTTCCACTCCACGGCGGCAGGATTTTCGACACTAGATTGTCAGCTGTCTGGAGGAGAATTCTAGCGGACGTCTGCTCTGATCGGTACTTTTCCGTGGTTTCTCCCATCAACACCAGGCGAATGCCGGAGTACTACCCTAACAAACGGGCCACGAACGGCGTGCGATCCTTCCTTCCTCTTCCTTGTCCTACACTCACCCCTTACTCTAACATGCACTACACTACCACACATGCCGGGAGACCGGTCAGGAACGTAGAGCATGGGCCGGCTGGGGCGGTGCTCCGCTGGTGGGAGATACCTGGTTGAGGGAAAACCCGCTAGTCAACGTAGGTCGGCGCCAGATCTCGCCATTCAGCGGGGAAAAGATCGTCGCCACCTCCCGATGGAAAAACACTCGCACTACAGTGACGGGATTAATAACCTCTGTAGTTGGCGCGCCCGGAATCACGAATAATCAATCAAATCAATCAATAATACAGATGTTTTGCTCAACGAAATGGCGGCCACGGTTTCTCGCTCAAATGGGTTGCGCTTCAGTAGGACCTAACTACCATTGCAACTTTCAGATGCAGCTGAGAGCGCGAAATGCTAATTTGCTTCCAACTACTGACGGACAACTCGGAGCTTCGTGGTTCGCTAGAAAAACAGCGCTGGGAACCGCCTTGTACGAGTTGGGGCAAACCACTTGTTAGGGCAGGGCTTTCCAGCTGGCGGCCCGCCGGATCTTCTTGTGCGGTACGCGACTGCGGTGAAAAATTTTATTATACCAACCAAATACAATACAATCGCACAATTCATCTTATTTTTATTTAATGATATTTTAATTTTCTCGTTGTATGTACATTAATCATTTAGTATGTTGAATAAAAGTCGTATCCTATATGTATTTGTTTCAGTATAATCTCAGTAATTAGGGTAAAAAGCATCTTAAATGACGGTGTGGCCCCGACTTAACTAGAACGCGGCCCATAAACCCTTCTAAGTTGGACAGCCCTGTCTTAGAAGCACACACGGTTATACCGCGATTTTCGTACTTTTGTCCCTGACAGGAATCAGCTGTTGATGGTTTCATCCAATCGGGAGCTTGAACGTCACCACAGTGACGTCACTGTAGGGAAATATAAGCTCCCGATTGGATGGCAGTGAAACAGCTGATTCCTGTCACGGACAAAGTTACAAAAATCCCAGTATAGGTATGAACACCACAGGATATCCAGTTACTATACGCGCACGTTTCCTTAAGCCTCGGAATACCTACCCCCACCCCTTTGCCAACATTAGTTGAATTAAGAATAAATTATAGCAACGAGCTTTGTGGACAAAATCTGATAACCAGACATATTCTCTCCCGTGTATTAGAAACTATTTTGCATTGAAAACCCAACTTCAAATTTGATATAAAATTACTTTTGTCAAAATCAAACTCGCCATCCTCTCGCAACTAGCGAAGCGAGGGCTCAAGAACTCTTGCCCGGAGGGCAGACACACCCTTTGGCAATGGTGAAAGCCAAACCTACGCCTCTCGTTCTCAGCAAAGAGAAACAAAAGCACGACTGCAAGTAATAGAAAGAAATCATCAAAAACAATTTGAATATCTTTGATTTTGCTTACAGTGATCGAAAATACATGTAAACGTACAATCTGAATTAGTAAAATGTTCGTTTGGACGTCATGACGTTCCTGCTCGTTCCCCGCGCAATTCGAACCAGTTCGAACATTCTATTTCAAACTTATTAAACTGATTAAAATATTTATGTTAACTCATCAATGCCCACTGGCAGGATTTTCTGCCAAGAATGTTATCTCTTCAACATCCATTGCATCATTTTGCAAATTTTGTGAATTTTAGTTCTTCATTAAACGTAGACATCTTAAACGAAATATACAAGCAAGATTTTTCATTCTTGAATGCCAGATGTCGGTTTAGCCGTGATCGCTAAGTCATAGTACATTCCTGGCCGGAGTGTACACATGACTTGGGTCGGTTCGAATCTTCATCTAAAACCGTGCTAAGTGGCAAAGACATGCTACCAGATGGCTGCAACAGCTCCTGTGCGGGCACAAATGCGACGACAATGGGCGAACGCAATGCGAGCAGAATAATTCTGGACAGTAATGGGTTAATGGAACTTCGTTAGCACTTTATTCACAAACAATATCAGGCTGTACTTTCTCCCGTGAATAGCAGAACGTACCGGAGAGTTTGACATCATGCAGATTATTTTAGATAAAGTTAACTGATTAATATAACTGCTGGTGGTGAAGATACCTTTTTTACTTTCCCGTATACGTACGTATACACGGAGTGATATACGTAGTATAGGGAAAGTTATGTAATGCTGCGCGAAAAAATGGCCTATTTTCGGCGGAAAAAAATTAATTGCCGGGCCGTGGAAACGAATAAGAGGATAAAACCAGTTGCTAAATTAAGAAAAAAAAATCCTCTATCTCGTGGTGTGGTCAAAATCCATGATTTGTTGCTTCTTTATACTTAAAAATCGATTGACGGCATTCCGTCCGTCTGTCCGTCTGTGGTCAACTCTAGCGCCTAAACCGTTCCGTCGATTTTCTTCAAAATTGATATTCCCCAGTCGATCTGATTCTAGTCGAAGCTTTGTGATTTTGAAAAAGATTCTTTAAAATTTGGGGGTACTTTATATGAAGCCCCCCGGGGATTTTCAACATTTTCTCAAAAACGGCTCCAAATTTTTTCTTTAAATTTCTTGTATGAATAGAGGAAAATACACTTTTTAACATGGCATAGGTCCGATTTTCACGTACAGCTCTGAATTTTCGAAAATTGTGAAAGTTTGAATTTTTTTCGGCGTCTTTCTCCAACTACAAAATTGAAGATAGAGATTTTTCTTCAAATAAAATTTGTTCTGCATATTGAGTTCTTTAATAAAGGTCATGTAAATGTTTTTCACAATTTTGGTAGTTTTCGTGCAATATTGCGTGCAATATGTGCAATTTTAAAAAATTACAAAAACAAAATTTTCTCAAAAACGGCTCCAAATTTTTTCTTTAAACGTTTGGTAGGGATAGTGGTAAATGTACTCTATCAATGACATAGAAGCCATTTTGGTCTATCGGTTGGTTTTTTCAAAAATTACAAAAATGTAAATTTTTTTACTTGTCTCTCACGTCGTTAATATTTACATTATCGGCGATTTTTTTACATTATTATATTTACGAGTATATATGCTTTAAATAATGTCAAGAAAATTTTCTCGAAAACACTACCGTTTTCTGTGAAAAGTAGCTCAAATTTCGGCATTTTCAGAAATGCTCAAACGTCATTTTCTCGTATATGGCTGCAATTTTTTTCTTGAAACTTTTGTAACGGATAGTGCTAATTACACTCATTAGTATAGCGTGAAGTTTATTTTGAGTTTTTTTTGTTTTTTTGAAAAATTATATAAATGTAAATTTTTTGAAAGATCTCTCACATCTTTAATATGCACATTATCCGCAATTTGTAAAGATGATTATATTTGTGAGTGTAAGTGCTTCAAATAACTTCAAATAAAGTATTTTGAAAACTCAAAAATTTTCTGTGAAAATGAGCTTCAAATTTCGCATTTTTAGTAGTGCTAAAACGCCATTTTCTCTTAAACGGCACATAATTTTTAAAAGAAAATTGCCATTTAAGGCTAGGTTTTTGTGTTCTTTAATATTCTAAAATTAATTTTTGTTCTACCAATAGGAAACCGAAAAATTAAGAAAATGACAAAAAAATGTACTTTTGCAGGTAATAGATCAAAGCTGGCAAGAAAGAGTATGTGGCAATTCCGAATACCTAGCGAAGACCCAGGAAAATAGAAAACTAATACGGGAAAGTCTGTTCCATTCTGTTTCTGTTTTTTGACAAATAAATAAATAGAATAAATACGGTCATGCTTATTTTTTTCAAAATACGAGTAGTTTTTCTTTAATTTTGTGACAAACGTAATAGGCCGCTGTAAATTTACTGCGCTTGGGACAGCTGGATGCGTCGTAAATTAGAATGTGCAATTTTGTATATTATTTCTTTCTTCGTTTCTTACATTCGAACTTTGGTATAGACTTACACATTAATATTTTAGAAATTGTTTATTTTGAAATATTTGAAATAAGTAAAAAGAATTAATAGCTCTCAGAATAGCGAAAATGCAGGGTCTGCAACAATGGAATTCACTTTGCGCTCGCGAATATCTGTGAATTAGTGTCATTGTTGTGACCTAATGGAGCTGTATGAAAAGGAGTTATAATTGTCTAATTCATGTTGATATTTGCAGGCAAATATTTAGTTTTGCACCAAATGCTGTACCATTTGTAGTGAGTAGAGAATTTGTTGCATGGTTTTAAAATACTCTTCCCTAATCATGGCCCATTGGAAGGCATTTCTATATTTCCAGGGTATCAGGCTTCTTTTTCCAATACAGGGTTACAAAACTTTTGCATTCTATTTTTGTGAAGTTGTAGAATTCACATAGTTCTGACAACACTGCAATGGAAATAGTGAGTTCCAAGCGAAGATGTTAGTAGCGCATAAAGTGCAATATTACAGTACTACTTAGCTGTTTCCTCTAATACGGGAAAGTAAGTGCTGTTGTAGCACCACTAGTTTTAATAATGAATAAAAGACTGGTGTTGTCTGGTATCAAATACGTATTGTACTTAAGATCTTTCGATAGCATAGCTATCACCAGAGCTATCTTGCAGCGTCTCGGCGGAAAACTAAGAACTTCGCAGAACGTGATCTGGTGCCACAGCCACCACTACAAGACCTTGCCACCACTGAAGCTCTTTTTGCTTCAATCGCACGGATTCAGCAATAGAGCCCGATTCCATCTTCTTTACTTTCCGGCGGGCGTGCGGCAGCACTCCGTGCTACCTTCGTGTTTTTATTGTTCTCAAAGAGAGTACGGTTATTCGACATGTCAGGGCGCTTCAGGATTCTCACTTCGCAACATTCTAAACGAAACGCGGGAATCTCCGTTGTGTCTCCTTCTCCCTATCAGTCATAAAGAAGATTTGAAAATTTAAAAAAAAAAAATAAAAGCTGACTGCAGCCCTCTGTGCTCAACTGCGCCCACACATGTTAGGAATTTTTAGTATTCCAAACGAACATTTTACTAATTCAGATTGTACGTTTACATGTATTTTCGATCACTGTAAGCAAAATCAAAGATATTCAAATTGTTTTTGTTGATTTCTTTCTATTACTTGCAGTCGTGTTTTTGTTTCTCTTTGTTGAAACTTGTGAAACAGAAGAAGATATCAGACATCGTCTTGAGTTACTGGAAACGGCTTGTTGAAAACCAATTCATGCTTTTCCGTAGTTTATGGACAGGAACTGTTTCATTTACTTAATTTGCCTTTTTAATAACAATTTTCTAGTTAATTTTATTTTTATTTTCCATATTATATTTTTGTTTTGTAAGGTTTTCTGAAACAATTTTTTATTAATCTATATCTGAAAATACCCACATTTCTATGATTTATAAAACATATTCACATTAAAAATGTAATAAATAGTTGTGACTTTTTTTCATCTTTCCTCAATTGATTGATTGATTGTTCGTGATTCCGGGCACGTCAACTACAGAGGACATTGGTCCCGAAAGTGTAGTGCGTGCTTTTTTCATCGGGATGTGGCGGTGATCTTTCCTCGCTAGGTGGCGAGATACGTCGCCGACCTACCGTCGACTACCGGAGTTGTCCCCTCAACCAGGTATCTCCCAACAGCGCCGCACCGCCCCAGCCGGGACAAGCTGCAAGCTTCCGACCGGTCTCCTGGCATGTGTGGTAGTGTACTGCATGTTATTGTAAGTGTGTATAAGGGGTGAGGATAGGACAAGGAAGAGGAAGGAAAGATCGCGCGCGGTCCGTGGCCCGTTTGTTAGGGTACTGCTCCGGCACACGCCTGGTGTTAATGGGAGAAACCACGGAAAACTACCGATCAGAGCAGCCGGCCGCTAGAATTCTCCTCCGGACAGCGACTGAATTCGACCTAGCTGACAAGCTAGTGTCGAAAATCCTGCCGCCGTCGGGACTCGAACCTAGGAGCTCCCGGTCAGAGGGTCTGCAGTGACATCAGTTGATGCAATGAGTCATTTCTCCCAGTTTTCTTCAATGAAATAATAGAAATATGTAGGGTGCAAAAGACTGTTTCCTCGAGGCAGCATGCAGTGCTCGTGCGCGCACGCTTGTGTATCAGGGACGCGCCCATGGGAAGGTTGAAGTAGCACCTGTGCAATCGCGCGTGGGTTTCAAAGGTACGCTCCGCCGTGCTATCCTTTCTCACACCAAAGCGTGACTCACGCACGTGCCAGTTGCGTAAGTCTGAAGAACGTGACGAGAAGAAAAACCAACAGGGCAGTTAAAGAAGCTGCTTCGTCGCTGTGACGACACTCGACCTTGCTCCTGCACAGGAGATGCCAGCCGCGGCCGTCCATTCGCATTGACCTTGATTCGTGCGATAACAGGTTCAGAGCGCTGACAAAACATCAGTGATTTCTCTTGGGCGACGGTCTCGCGAGAAACAATCTGATGCCATCCACTCTTATCAGTGGAGACCGGAAAAATATGTAGTATTAAACATCAAAATATGTACATAAATATGCAATGAAAACAGTACGAATATGTAATAAATATGTAAAATCCGGTATAATATGTAATATTAAAATTCTCTGATTAAAGACACACTTACATGGACCGAAGTTACATTGAGAAACAATGTCCTAAATAAATTTTAAAATTTATACAAACGTTTTAAAAACATTTTGGAAAGCATGCACAGAGTTGATGCACACTTTGCATCATACAACTTTCTCGTGAGTAGTAAAAGTTTCATCTATTGTAGTCCAGAACTTTGCAAATTTTTCTTGGAAGTCAAAATTCCAGGTCACAAAACGCGTTGTCAATTATACTTTTGGCACCTAGATTTCACCAATAATGTAGGGGAAAATGCTATTTTTTTGAAAATACTTCTAAAATTCAAGAAAATTGATAAAATAAGAAAATATGTTGTAAAACAGCAAAATATGTAATATAGTACTAAATATGTAACGAAAAAGTTGGATATCATGTCAGGAAGGCGATGATTCGCCAAAATTAAAATTGTGAGAACGGTAAGTAGAAAGACAAAAAATACGTAATTACATAAAAATCCGGTCTCTACTTATCAGTTCTCCATTAGGTAGTTACGTTGATGTTTCTTTTTACTTCCCGTATCTATACGGAGTAATACATTACATTGTATAAGGAACGTTATGTAACGCGCGAAAAAAGAACAGATTTTCGACAGAAAAAAATTAATTGCCGGGCCGTAATAACGAAAAAGTAGATAACTCCAGTTGCTAAATTATGAGAAAAAATCCCTTAACACGTGGTGTAAACAGAATCCCTCTTTGGTGGGTCCTTGATAACGAGAAACCTATTGAAAACAAAACATCCGTCTGTCAACACAACTAGCACCTAAACCTTGCGTAGGAGTTTTTCCAAATTGATGAACCCCTGTCCTTCTGACTCGAGTCGAAGCTTTGAGATTTTGAAAACCATTCTTCAAACTTTGTGGGTCGTTTAAATTAATTAATTAAAAAGGACATTTTCAAAATTTTCTCAAAAACGGCTCCTAATATTTTCTTTAAATTTCCTGTAAGAATAAAGTAAAACACACTTATTATGGTGGCACAGGTCGTATTTTCACGGTTAACTTTGAATTTTCAAAAACTGCAAAAGTTTGGATTTTCTTCGGTGTCTTCCTACAACTACAAAATTAAATATACGTATTTTTCCTTCATATAGAATATGTTCTCGATAGTGAGTACTTTCATTAACTTAATGGACAATTCTTTTGAAAATTTTAGTAGTTTTTGCGCAATATTTGCAATTTTAAACTAGTGGTGTTACAGAATAGCACAGACTTTCCCGTATTAGTTTTTCTATTTCCTTGGGTCTAGACTAGGTATTCGAAATTGCCACTTTCTCTTGCCAGCTGCCATGTATTGCCACCCAAGTATATTTTTTTGACATTTTCTTAATTTTTCGGTTTCCTAATTTCAGAACAAAAATATTAATTTTAGAATATTAAAGAACACTAAAACTTCTTCCTAAATGGCAATTTTATTTTAAAAAATTGGAGCCGTTTATAAGAAAATGGCATTTAAGAGGTACTGAAAATGCGGAATTTGAAGCTCTTTTTCACAGAAAGTTTCTGAGTTTTGAAAATACTTCATTTGAAGTCAGTTAAAGCACTAATTTTTACAAATTGCTGGTAATGTGTATGTTAGATGTGTGAGAGATCTTTCAAAAAAATTAAATTTGTGTAATTTTTGTAAAAACAAAAACAAATACCCGAAAATGAACATTTTTATTTATTTATTTATGGTCATTTTATAACAGCTCACGTCATCAGCGACCTCATTTTGTTTACATCAGTACATTACATTACAAGGTTACAAATAGTGGTATCATTACACCATAAGCATTATATCAATATATCATAATAAAATTTGCATAATTGTTTCGTGTTTCCATGTGATGTTTCCATGATTATTTGGAATGGAAGATCATTCCAAGGATTTTACATGTGTATGTCCTTTTAAGTGGATATCCTCCAATTCTCAGTGTAACTTGTTCATCCCTAATAGACCGACTTTTGGAAAACACTATAAATTCAGACTTCGTTTCCGAAATTGAAAAGACAGAATTATTTACCCAATTACTTATATTATTTAGAGTTTCTTGAATAATGTTTGAGGTAACTTGAAGATTTTTGCCACTACAGAGTAAGGTGATGTCGTCTGCGAAAAGGAGGTTCTTTCACAGGTTCTTTCACTATTAGGCTCACTTCAGAAAATGAACTTTATGACATAGTAAAGAGTGCAATTTGCCATATCCGTTCGCAAAGTTTGAAGAAAAAATCGGAAACATTTATGAGGAAATGGCGTTTGAGCGTTTCTGAAAATGTGAAATTTTGTCGTGGCACTCGTTCCGCGGACTCCCGCTCGCATGTTTTGAATTTGCACTAGACTTGTGCATGGGACTTATTTAAGAGCTCCCTGATTGGACATTGAGGCGGCGCACGAATAGCAAGCGAGGCATTTCTCTGAGACACATAGTCTTTGAAGAGACAGACAAAAAGCTGTGGATAGCTGGTGCATTCGAAAAGAGTAGTTAGGGCGCTTATAAGAATATTAATGAGGTTCATGGGAGTTGGTAAATGTAAAAAAGAGTTTTGAGGTGAATTTTCAACTGCGAGGTGTGCAATAAATGAGAGATAACGTGCAACCCATTTTGTAAACATGGAAGTCAAAAGAGAAGAATAAAAGTAATTGCTTTTATTAATATCTGTCTAAATTTGTTCCCCACAAAATTGCCTAAAATTGTTTTTCTTCCCTCAAATAACAATTACGTATCCCAAATTTCTTAAAAAAGTTTGGAAAGCCTTTAGTATAGTAAGTAATAAGTATGTAATTTTTGGCACAAATAAACTGCCCCAAAATTTTTCAATTAAGGATTACCATTAAATTCGGCTTACACAAATTATACTTTTAAAACTATTTGGTATCTCTAATCGTTCTTTCATAAACCTCACTAATATTCTCGCAAGCGCCCTGCCACTACTCTTTTCGAATGCACCAGTTGTCAACAGCTGTCTGTCTGTCTCTTCAAAGAGTATGTGTTACAGAGAGGCGCCCGTGCACAAGTCTAGTGCAAATTCAAATCATGCCTCCCGCTCGCGGCATGGACCTTGACAAACGTTGTAAGGTCACGGCGCCTGCGCGGACGCCTTGACGTGTCCGGACAGCATCCCGGCCTCCGCGAACAGGCGGATGGCTGGGCGGCCGTGGAAGGCGCGCGGACGTCCAGGCAGACGGCCTCGCCTTGGAACCGGGAAATCGCTGGCATTTTGCTCCACATCTCTTCAGCTCTAGCGCCCAACACAATTCAGACTCACAAAAAATCCAATCCGTAGAACGAGAATCCAAAATAATTAACCATTCTATGTTTTCCAAATCAAATTCGCAAGCGTAGAACCAGACAAGAGGACCCACAGTGGGACACCTCCCCATTGTATTGTACGTAAGCTTAGAATAAGTTCGTGAGTGAATAACAAAGAGTACATATGTAAAGTTTAAATAACTACCTATGTATCTACCTTCAGAAAAAAAATAATCATCATCATCAGCAGCAGCAGCAGCAGCAGCAGCAGCAGCATGGATTAGGCTGATCCTGCAAAGTTGTCTCTTCTTTGGTCTTCCAACTTCTCTTTTTTTCTTTTGGGAAATAGTAATAGGTCTGCTTGGGCAATCTCTCGTTATTCATTCTTTGTAAATGCTCTAACCAGTTATTTCTATATGTATTTATTTTCAAGCATTTTTTATTGCTAACCCTGCGCAGTGCCCGTAACGCAGCCAGGGGACATATTAACTTAGTGACAAGCAAAGTTGTAATAAGCCGGACCGACAAATTATATATAAAGCTAGCACCTAACACGAGTCCTGACCTGCGAGTGCGTAATGATGAGGGAATCATTAGATTTAACGACAGAAGGGTCATATCGCCGATCCGGTAGAACAGTGACGTAAAAGCAAAAACTTCAATTTTACAGAAGAGTAAAAAACCATTTGCAGTTGTATAAAACGTTTAATTGAAAAGGGTGTAAGGGACAAAAAATAATGGTAATTGAGAGTGTGCAGAATATATATTTTACTTTCATCTACTAGGGATTAGTGCAGTTACGTGATTGTTCCTCTAAAAAGTGTTCGTTTCTCTACAAGACACAAACTGTCGTCCTGAGTAGAACTATTTTTATACCACACTTCCCCTGTGTATGGTATGTGTTTCTGATATTGTCTATGGCCTTTTTTGCATTTGACACATTTTTGCAGTTACGTCATTGTTCTTCCGGAACGGCGATTTGGCGTTGAGAGACCTAGCAATCCACGCAGCCCAAAGGAGAAAATGAAGTCGGGCAAAACTGCTGTTGCCGGCCTGGCAGCAACTCTTTTGAGAGCTAGATACCCTCAAACCTTGCAAAGTGAATTATTATTATTTGGGTCATCACAATGTTTTGCGTTAATTGTTTAAATGACAAGGCTACAACACAATTTGTTTCGACACCTTTTGAATAGCTCATTGCAAGTCAGCGGAGAGGATGGAAAATTACGACAAAAATGTTTAACCTTGTACTACATCTGCAATTTACAATCAAGCACTATACCTGGGGTCTTTTTGCATCCCAAGTTTTACAGACAATTCAATGTGGTAAACATGAATGTGTACGGCAATATACTGAGTGTACATAATTATTTTTATATGTGTACATTTTATAATTTATTTTCAATAATAAAATAAATATAATTTATTCACATTAAATATATCATATCAAGAATAACTTCTACTTTACAAACCCTCCATTGTTAAATCATGATGGTTCAAAAATATTAATGACAGTTTGTGAAAGTTATTTCGAGATAAATCAAAGATTGGCAGTACCAGACACATTTTTGGAAGTTCATGATTAGATACTTTTAATGAGAATGGGAAAATAACAGGATATACCTTAAGTCAAATAAGTCTGTGTAAAGAAAAAAATTAGTAACTCTCCAATAAAATTTGGAAAGTATGTGAAAGTGGTTTGATAGCTCCTTGATAAGTGCACAAAGCTATATCTAGAAACCTGAAATTATCCTGCAAATATTCAGGAAAATATTAACAAATAAATGATGACGGGGCCCAAAAAGACCACAGCTATGGTACGAGGGTTAAAGAAGGTAATCATGGAAACAAACAAACAGGACACCATATCTCAATATTTTCAATCCAAACCTGACATGGACTCGGCTGCGTCAGCAAAATCCTCCACATGCGAGCTTCAAGCATTACTCTACGCACAGTGGGGATACTTGTCAATATTTGTACCGTCGGAACAGCATCGTATTTCATTCTAGCGAATCGTTTTTCAGGGCTGCTATTGTGTACTTATATACAATTTTCCAAAATTCACGAAGAGCAGTTTATTTTTCGTCGATTTAATCCAGATAATTCATAGGTTTTAGCGCTCGAGTTCATTGAGTAATTCAGGAAAAAAAACATTAGTGGTGACCATAGTTCGTGTCATTTCTCAAAATTCCTTCAGTTGGTTAAGTAAATTTCAATGGTTGGTTCGCATACCTCTTTCTGAATGGACCGGGAGAGATGATTCAGTAAATCAACTGATGTCACTGCAGTCCCTCTGATCGGGAGGTCCTCGGTTCGAGTCTCGACGGCGCACAGTGTGTAATTTTGACGATCTGGGAGGAAAACATTAATAACTCTCTTTAAAATGAATTTCTCGTAGTTTTTGGAGGTCTGTTGTGTAAATAATGTCTAAATAAACAAATGCTCGTAAAACTTAAATTTCTACAAAATATTTTCTAAAATATTTAGGAAATTTGAATACTTGTATTAGCCCTCATGACAGTATACGTTTTTCAAATGTTGCATTTGTTTAACTCCATTGGACATAATATTTGAATTTTACAAAACATACTATGCAAGAAAAATAAAATGAAAGTATACAAAAATAAAAAGCCGAAAATGAAAAAATAAAAACAAACATAAAGTGAGAGGAATGTACAACAAATATTTACAAATTAGTTTGAAACACAACTCGCGTATTCTTCTGATGGTGATTCTTCTAAATATGCCGTCTTTTTTTTCTTTATTCCTTGAGTCTAATAACACGAAAAGTTCATGTTTCACTTTTTTGGGTGCAGTTGTAGTTTTGATGAATATGCTCGACTTAAATGGATCTCAACTAATAAGCAGCCGGTGGAGCAAATTCATATTTGCGTTTGCTTTTGACGTTTTTCTAGTTCTTTTTCGCCACTTTCGCTTTATTTCCTTCTCCTCTCACTTGCCATGTTCGAATTTTTGAACGATAAGAAATGTGCAAAATGCACTCAAAATCTTTTTTTTTTGTTGGCGTATGTGTACATACTGGCCGGTTGAAATATTGATATCCATTATCAAAGCAAGTGACAATGATGCTGGGTTTTGAAGAATGGATCTTCGAGCTTTGTTAATTGTAGTTCTCCTATTGGAAGAGGCTTCACAGAGCTCCTTATCTATAGCTGCCATATATCTTTTTGTCATACTTCCTTAGTTTGATTTCAATAGTTATGGATAACTTTTTTGAGCTAGTAGTGTCTACAAAAGATTTCAATTGCATGGTTTCAGCTTTAATCTCACAGTACCTGATGAACTCATTAGGTCTTCTGAGCTCTATTCATTTTTACATTTATTTGTGATGGACCTGGGACTGCCTCTAACATTTAATCAGGAAGGTTAAGAGTTTCTTGTAGCCAGGACGAATTATATTTCAAGAACGACTCTACTTTTTACGGAGTTTTGCAATCCGGTTTCAACTTTTTGACAAATACATCTAACATAAGACTTAATTTTGTCCAAAAATGCTTTTTGAGGTTCTATAAATCCTCATTCACGTAATAAAACATTTAATACAGCTTCAGATCTCTTATCAATTTAAGTTTTTACTCATATATCAAATAACAACCTGCGGGTAACTTGAAGACTCTTTCTGTAAAAATGTATACATAATTCAGATAAGCAGGTATAAGCAGCTAGTCTTTTCACAATTAACAACCCAAAAGTACTAGTTTTAAAATGTGTATGGCCTGAAAAGTGTATAATGGTGTATAACACACTAAATCTCTAATTGAATTTAGAGAACGTGTAATACATTCAATATAAATCGCTCGTCTTTTCCATTAACGTTTTTAGGCACATCGAAAATAAATACTTAAATTTTATCTACATAAAAATAATTGTAAAAGCATGTACATTACTAATAGTAAACCCCCAAATCACAGAATGGGACAAGTAGTATATTCCTACCAAGAGAACTTTACGGACTGAAAAGGGCCATTCGGAGCTGAGCGCTGGCGGAGCGGCGATGGACGTCTTTGGACATGCACCAAGGGGTCCTTGGGGTCCTTGGGCACCATGGGGTCCACCTTCAAGAGAAAACTAACAACATATTTCACATATTTCAAACATACTACTACATAGAAATACAACAATTTTACTATTTCAGTTCGGTTGAAAATTGAATTTTTTCCATCTAGTTAGCCAAAATTACACCTAATAGTAGAACGTAAATATTAATTTTAGAATATTAAAGAACACAATAACATCGTGACTACAAAAACAATGTGACAATTTTCTTTTAAAAATGCGTATCCGTTTTTAAGAAAATGGCGTTTAAGCGCTACTAAGAATGCGATATTTGAAGATCTTTTTCACAGAAAATTTTTCAGTTTTCAAAAAATTTTATTTAAAGCCATTTGAAGCACTTACACTTACAAACAATAATGTTTACAAATTGATGGTAATGTGCATACTTAAGATTTGAGAGACCCTTCAAAAAATTGCATTGGTGTAATTTTTGTAAAAACAAAAACAAAAAACAAAACAAAAAACAAAAAAACAACCAAAAATGAACTTTATGTGATATTAAAACTTGCAACTAGTACTAACCGTTCGAAAAGTTTGAAGAAAAATATTGGAGCAATTTTTGAGAAAATGGCGTTTGAGCGTTTCTGAAAATGCGGAATTTTGAGCTATTTTTCAAAGAAAACAATTGAGTTTTCGAGAAAGTTTACTTGACATTATCTAAAGCACACGTACTCATTCATGTAATAAAGTAAAGAAATGTTTACATATTGCTGGAAAAGTGCATGTTAAAGGTGTGAGAGATCTTTCAAAAAATTACACTAATGTAATTTTTGCAAAAAGAAAAAAATACCCCAAATTGAACATTTCGCCATATTAAAGAGTGCTATTAACACCATCCGTTTCAAAAGTTTGAAGAACAAATTGGAAGCCATTTATGAGAAAATGGCGTTTCAGCGTTTCTGAAAAAGCGGAATTTTGAGCTACCTTTCACAGAAAACGGTTGCGTTCTCCAGAAAGTTTGTTTGACATTATTGAAAGTACATGTAATCGTAAATATAATAATGTGAACGTCGGTAATCTAATTATCGACGAGGGAGACAAGTCAAAAGAATAGAGAAATATGGAGATTACATCATTTCATAGAGTATATTTATTACCATCCCTACCAAAAGTTTAAAGAAAACATTTGGAGCCGCTTTTGAGAAAATCTTGTTTTTGTAATTTTTTAAAATTGTAAATATTCCTTGCAATATTGCGCGAAAACTTCTGAAATTATCAAAAAATGTACGTGACTTTACTGAAAGAAATCACTTTGGAGAACAAAAAGTAGTTGGAGGAAAAGTCTCTATCTTCAATTTTGAAGCTACGGGAAGATGCCGCAAAACTTCAAAGTTTTGAAATTTTCGAAAATTCTGAGTAAACCGTGAAAATCAGATATATGCCACCTTAATAAGAGTATTTTACTCCATTCTTTCAAGAAATTTAATGAAAAAATTTGGAGCCGTTTTTGAGAAAATTTCGAAAATGTGCGGGAGGCTTCATGTAAAGTACCCCCAAATTGTGAAGGAAGTTTTTCAAAATTGGCGCCTCAAGTGGACGCACATTGACCGGGGAATATCCATTTTGAAACACGTACAGTATGCTTAGTGTTTATATAATTATGATGATATCTGTGTAATCTTGTACCCACGGCAAGCCCTAAGGATGGAGTAATAAAACTCCGAAAAGTCGGCTAACTGACAAAAATTTTAATATTTTACCAATACCCATGAACCACGCAATGGAATACTCTATAGATGGTCATGAAATACAGCAAATCGTGATGCAGTCCAACATAATCCACAATACTTCAAAATATGCTCATAATCTTCCTCGTCGGTATCCAATCAACAAAAAAATTTCTATTTACGTTTGCTCACGACAAGAATCTGATAATTTTTTTTCATTATTTATCTCTGCCGTCGTCATGACATCCATAGCCCATGGTTTATGACATAAAAATATCGTACATTTTCCACGCTTTGCTTATGTAGTAATCTTTCTCTCCAGTAGGCTTTGCTATTAATCACGGATTCATGACTATTTACGCAATTCATGGAGGACTGTTTTTAGTTGATGAGACAAACGTTTCAAGAAAGTAGTTCGTGTCAAGGAGATCCAAAACGCATATTTCAATGAACATCTTGAACCAGTTTTCCTACGATTGTACTGTATCTAATTTCGGTACACTATACAAACAAGAAATTAAATATACCGTTAATCCTTGAAGACCATGCTGAAGAATTTCTGCACAAACTTCTCAAACCACCTTGGACATTAGTTTGAAGGCTAAATCCGTGTGCCTTCATACGCGTTGCGTCCTGGCTAATGGGTGAGGACATATGATTCAGGAAGGACAGGCACTGGCTGTAGGTCGGCCAGCGTACTGGATGTCCTAGAACAAATGAAGTTTGTCGAGTTACTTCCTGATATTCTAAGTAATTCAAATTCTGATACTCCATATATTTCACTCCAATGATGCAATCAGAAATTGAGATACATAACTATCTACTTCCTTGCTGAAATAGAGGCCATCACCTCAAGAAAAAGGTTGCTGAGTCATATATCCATGATCTTGGGGGCCATCCATTAATTACATAACACAAATTTTGCATATTGTCAATACCCTTCTGCCCCCTGTAACGCACCCGTAACGCGCGCTTGAACCCCTCTAATTGATTACGCCTGCGACCCCCCCCCCCCCGTTTTAAATGCAAAAAGTGAAAATAAATTATAGCACAGTAAAACCATGTATATACTTTCTTTGTGTTGTATATTAAATGTGTGATAATTAAAATTGGAATTAGTTATTGTTGTTGACTGCACCTAACAATAAAATTGGAGACAAATTTTGAATGAAGGAAGGACGCATATGCGAGAAAATTCCTTATCACAAGCCGTGCACCCCGTTGTGGATGGGTGAAAATTTACTGCGCAACTTTGTGTTCTACAAAATACTACAGATCTGTTTTGAATATTTTCTTCGTCATCTTACAGATTTAATAAAATTTGATAAACAAGTTTCCATTTATTATAACAACTAATAACTTTCAATCATGCATGTTTTAAAACTAATTAGATAATATTTTAATGTTTTAGTACCTGATTCAAAAAGGAAATATTTCAATAATTTTTGCGGGCGAGGGGGCGGGCGAGGGGGCGGGCGAGGGGGCGGGCGAGGGGGCGGGCGAGGGGGCGGGCGAGGGGGCGGGCGAGGGGGCGGGCGAGGGGGCGGGCGAGGGGGCGGGCGAGGGGGCGGGCGAGGGGGCGGGCGAGGGGGCGGGCGAGGGGGCGGGCGAGGGGGCGGGCGAGGGGGCGGGCGAGGGGGCGGGCGAGGGGGCGGGCGAGGGGGCGGGCGAGGGGGCGGGCGAGGGGGCGGGCGAGGGGGCGGGCGAGGGGGCGGGCGAGGGGGCGGGCGAGGGGGCGGGCGAGGGGGCGGGCGAGGGGGCGGGCGAGGGGGCGGGCGAGGGGGCGGGCGAGGGGGCGGGCGAGGGGGCGGGCGAGGGGGCGGGCGAGGGGGCGGGCGAGGGGGCGGGCGAGGGGGCGGGCGAGGGGGCGGGCGAGGGGGCGGGCGAGGGGGCGGGCGAGGGGGCGGGCGAGGGGGCGGGCGAGGGGGCGGGCGAGGGGGCGGGCGAGGGGGCGGGCGAGGGGGCGGCGAGGGGGCGGGCGAGGGGGCGGGCGAGGGGGCGGGCTTGCTTCGGTCGCTGTCCCAGGCCTTGCCCGCCAGGCGCGGCGCGAGGGCGGCCTCGGCGCGTCTATTCTAGGCGGCCGTCGCCCACGCGGAACCTCTTGTTCGCTCTTGGCGCGCGCGAAACGGGACGCCGCATGCGCCCAGTCACTGGCACAGGTAGGGTACACGGTTGCGCAACCCCTAATTCATTGAAAAATGTCTTATTAGATCTTACGAATATATACAGGCTGTCCGGGGAGGAAACGAAGAAAATTCTAAGCATATTTTGTCTAATGAACTACATGGATATTCCGAATGGTTGGACCGCAATGGGCACTGAAAAGTTGGTTTGAAAAAATTATTTCTAGGCAAAAATTTGCATTATAAAAGCATAGAAACACTCCTGAAACATGTAAATTTGTTTATTATTTAAAAAAGAAATGAATATATTTGTTCAGAAAGAAAAATTAAGAGAGAAATAAAAAAGCACCCAATTTATTCAATTCGACTGCTTTTTTATTTCTCGCTTAATTGTTCTGTCTGTGCAAATATAATCATTTCTCTTCTGAATAATAAACAATTTACATGTTCCTGGAGTGTTTTATGCTTCTATAATGCAAATTTGTGCCTAGAAATCAATTTTTCAAACCAACTGAGTGCTTATTGCGGCTCAACCATTCGGAATATCCTTGTAGTTTATTAGACAAAATATGCTTAGAATTTTCTTAAGAGCTTATTTTCCAAGTTTCGACGTTTCCTCCCCGGACACCCTGTATTTTCCTTTTAATGGAATTCAATATTTTAGATAATGCAGCAATATCCGTGTATAAGAAATATTTTTTAAACCAAATTTTTTTGGTCCAACTGGCGCGTTTTCCGGTGCCTGGTGTCTTGCCAGGTATTACTCCACACACTGGTCTCTTGGCTCTGTTACTGGGTTTACTGCGTTTACTGTTTGGCTCTTCGCTTTCACGAAGCATGCGGCCTTTGTCAGAGCATCAACTGATGTTACTGCACTCCCTTTCACTGGATGTCCTAGTCCCGACAGTGACAGAATTTTCGACACTAGCTTCTCAGCTAGGTCGAATTTGGTTATAGAGATTATTATATTTATGAATATTTGCGCGTTAAATAATGTCAAATAAAGTTTCTCGAAACTCATCTGTTTTCTAAGAAAACTAGCTCAAAATTCCGCATTTTCTGAAATGTTCATTTTTTCATAAATGTCTCCAAATGTGTTTCTTTAAACTATTCGAACGCATAGGGCAAATTACATTCTTTAATATTATGTAAAATTCATCTGGGGCTATATTTACTTTTCAAAAATCACACAAACGTAATTTTTTTTTTTTGAAGATCTCTCACATCGTTAAAATGCACATTTCCTGAATTTTGTAAACACTATTGCATTTGACAGTTAAATGAATTTTCTGGTAAACTCAAGATTTTTCTGTAAAAAAGAGCTAGCTTTCATAGAAAACTTGATTTTTCGAGAAACTTTATATGACATTAATTAAAGTCCGTGTTCTCATTAAAGTAATAATGTGAACAAATTGTCGCTAATGTAAATATTACGACGTGAGACACTAGTCAAAAAAATTCATTTCTGTAATTTAAAAAAAACAAAAAAAATAGAGCAAATTGATGCTTATATCGAGATCTCGGCTGTCCGCGTGATACTGCTACACAGCTTAATACGCAGGGTATCTCAACTCCGGCCGCGGAAGCCTAAAACTTCATTTGATGCTTATATCATCTCACACATCCTACATTTAGCACTATCCCTACCAAAAGTTTAATGAAAAAATTTGGAGATGTTTTTGACAAAATCTTGTTTTTTTTATTAAATTGCACATATTGCAGGCAATACTGCTCGAAAACTACTAACATTTTAAAAATATGTACATGACCTTCATTAAGGAACTCACTATGCAGTACACATTTTATTTGAAGGAAAAATCCTTATCTCCAATGTTTTAGCTGTAGGAGAACGCCAAAAAATTCAAAATGTTGCAATTTTTGGCAATTCAAAGTTAACCGTGAAAATTGGACCTATGTCACTTTTATTAGTGTATTTTATTCAATTCCTACAAGAAATGTAAAGAAAAAATTAAGAACCGTTTTTGAGAATGAAATTTTGAAAATGAGCGGTTGTCTTCACAAATGTACCCCCCCCCCAAAATTACCTGACCGCCAGTCTGTTCTAACCGTCTGTTCTACCCGCCCGCCCCCCCCCCTCGCCAGCCATCTCCACCGCCTCACAATTTAGAAATGTATATTGTTCACTGTAGAAAATCATTGTTCTTAAATTTTGTTTATGTCTGTGTTTTTACATTATTTATTAACAGGTCAGGCGTCATATTAATGTAGTAAACGAGGATTTTTAAATAAAACTTCGCGAAATATCATTTCAGAGCATAATTTATTAGATATAAAGCATAGTCTCTAAAGTGAGAAAACGCAAGGCATTTGCCAGAAGCTCCCTAAACTTAGTTCATAACTTTCACGCAGGATTTTTATCCCGTAAGTGGTGATGAGGTGGCTTATTACCCAGCCTTTGGAGGACCCCGCACCTGCCCGAAGCACCCTGCGCTTCTGGCTACCTCTCAGGAAGTCACTTGTGTTGCGAACCCGGCAATGGTCGCTCGTACAAGTCGAGCAGACACTTGTTATTTTATTTTTTCTGGTGCCTGGGGCGTAATTAATCCCCACCGCAACGATTACGTAATTATTTATTCTTGTTGGATATTTTTATATTTCACAAAACTATGGATGGTTCGAGGGATATTATCAGGAGACATGGCCCCGGATTTGAGCAATTGGTCAAGGCCAATTTCAAAGCGAGAGGGAATTTAGTGGTGAAAAGATGAGAGCGTGGAGAGCGTAAATGCGGAAATTGTTGTGAGTGAGGGACTGTTGAAAAATCACTTAAAACTGACGTTGTGTTATACTCGTATTAGTCATAAGATTTGCATAACTGGTTCCCCTTAATCACATTCTGGTCCTCAAAACACAATTTTATAATTAGTCTGTGTATCGCTACAAAGTATAATTGAAGGAGTGCTTTTTAGTGATTCATGTTGACATTAAAATAGTTTTTTAATTTTGATAGCTTAGTTTAAGTATTTTTGTAATAATCCTAATGACTATGCATAAAATGTCTAGTTCATATCTCCAAAAAAGACATTTTGTTATTTCAACACTTTCAAGCAAGTTTGTGAGTTGGGTATGTGTTATCCCCACATCACCAGTTACGGGTTTTATTAAAGGTGCCGATTTCAAACCGAACACCGCCTGTATTGTTGATGCACTCGAATTCGCCTTACTTTTCAGGCTCGAGCCAGTCCGGGTGAGATCAATCCGTGCCAGCTGATACGCCTCTTGACCTTCCTTGGCATGCCATGATAAGATAAAAGAAAGCCGTTAACTGGTGACGTGCCTCTTACCGGTGACGTGTGGTCTGTAAGACCCCAAAAGTTGTTGCACGAAAACTATCCATTAATAACAAATTCGCAATGCACATTCACTGTAGGAAGAAAAGTCCCAGTACTGGTGATGTGAGGTCTGCGAGACCGCTCCGAAACTTCAACTGGCCCTCAAAGGCGAACGGCTGTCTCTGGATCCGCTGCTCCCGCGTGTGAGTGTAGTTTAGAAGGAGATAGGAAGGTGCTGTAAAGAAAAACTTCTTGCGACGTACCAGAAAGCAGGGGTAGGCGTTTGTTTTTCCGCAGCGGTCTCAGAGACCGCACGTCACCAGTTTTCTTTACAATGCCACTTTGGACATTAGTTAGTTTTATACAGATTTAATAAAGATTTCTTTTGTGGATAAAAAGTCTTTTTTATATTTCATTAGTTTATTGTAATGAAAATCTTTTATACATTAATAGTTCTATCATTACGAAAGCATACAATAACGTATTCGACTTACTGAAATAAGTACATCATAAACTAACACGTAACACGTTTTATTCGTATGAGTAACATGAATTCCATCAATTTCTAAAAAAAAAGTTCTCGGTAGGCCACCAGTTAAGGGTTCAGAGGGGTTAGTCCGCGTGTCCTGCCAGCAGCGCCACCACTGCGCGGCGGGCGGGCAGTCTGGCGGGCGGGCGGCGCGGGGCCGAGGCGAGGCCAAGTTCAAAGCCCCCTGCGAGCGCTGTGGGCCACGGCCACCCGGAACCCCTCCGCGGAAGGCCTCTCCGCGTAACGAGGAGGCGTCACTCCATTGGAAACGCCTATTTTGTTGTTATAATAGGAGTTTAGCGGTCTTAGAGACCGCGCGTCACCAGTTAAGGGTGAAAGTAATTTGGACAGCGAAGCAAACGAGGTTTAGTGTGAAAGCCGTCATTTGGATTTGCGCACTGAAGTCGTAAAAGCGACGAGTCAACGTAAAATAGAAATTTGAACTATATTTGCGCGGCGAAATGGTTGCCGATTTTCGAGAGTCCAAGTTACGTGTTGAAATGCAGCAAGAGCTTTCGAATCAGTATCAGAATCGTGAAATAAATGGGGGCTGAGAGCAGCAATAAGAACAATTAATAGTAGTTTATGCAATTAATTTAGAATGTTAAGCTTTATTGCATGACTACACGTTTTGAAAACGAGCGACGTTAGGAGCGAGTTTACAAATTTGTACGAATGCAATAAAGCAACATTATAAACGAGTTGCATATGCTATTTTTTTGTTTGACAACATTATAAATTTATAAGAGAATCCAACTTAAATTTGCGAAGAACTTTCCTGCGATGTCCCGGGTATTTGACATCTGTGCGAGAAATCTGTGGTCGGCTGTTCTGTTTACATCTACCTCCCCCTAATTCTCTCGCTGCGATTGGCTGAACGAGTGATGACGCAATCATTCGTGCCGTAAAATCTAATACGTCGTCATTTGTGCCGTAAAACGCCGATTATGAACGATTTCTTGCAAAAGAAAAGATAATGCAGGAATACAAAAAAGTACTTAAAGGCATGAATGGTGTTCTTCACTCCTCTCACACGCAGATGCTGAGATGACGTGAAATGCTCAGGTTCAATATCAGTGGCTCGCGGGAATAAAACTTGGAACATGTTGAATTTCACAATACATATTTATTCATCATTCAAGTTTACAAAGATTCCAATTGATATAGCCGAAATGAATATAATTTTGATACCCAGAGTTATTAAGAAAGACTCGCGGCCAAATGATACCTTTGGTAGGAACGGCGGAGTTACCGTCGCCGCCGGTCCAACAGTGGCCCATTGCGGTACATTAGAGCTTATTGGACGGAAAAATAGACGATCGGTCAGTTTGACGTCGTCGGTAGTTGTACTCCTGCCCGGTGCCACTGGCGCCGACGGAAATTCTACCGTCTCCTGGAAGTAGTAATTCCCTGATAATTCTCATCCGAAAGGTCATTATTTATCTATTAACACTTGCATTCGCGTTCACAACTACTGCGTTAAAATTTTAAGTTCAGATTTGTGATCCTCACTTAGCAACAACAACATTCTCCCATCTGATTGCCATCGAGACCAAGCATCGTCTGCTGCTTTGTTCATCTTTCCCGCTCTTCATGTGTCCCAGGGTCCTGCGCGAAATGGAACTCAAATGCGTTTCTTCTTGCTTCAGGCGCATGGCATTCGGTTACTCGAACACTATCAATTTTTTTGATTGGTCACAATTATTTTTATGGTTTACTAGTTCATTGCTGTGTGTTTACAGACCTGAAAAAAAACACGTAACGGTATACTTAATACCCTTGCGGGCCTTTTCGCTTCTTTATGCCCTAGGGCCTTTTGAATACTTTATGGCCCGCTCTTATACCAACACAACACACAGAACTTAGTTATGAATTCGATTTTGTAAAGTTAAGATGCAAGCAAATACAATAAATAAATGGCATAATGCTTAAATAAATAAAATAAATTGTTATAAACCTTATTTTGCTTATTTGATATGAAAATTGAAATTTTGAAATGTTTCCGTGAACTTATAATTGCCATCATTCACTCGCATTTCACTGTTACGTACCATCTTTTTTAGTGACATAATTATATTCTTCTTTAGTGGCGGTACTCGTAATAGTAATAAGATATATAAGGCACATCGGCTAACATCCTCGAAATGTTATTTTTTGGTGTTTTGACATATTCTAAATAACGTTTGACAATAGGCGCTAATAACCTAAAAGTACCGTTTCATCAGCGCAATTTACACTGTTATTCACGCTGGTAAATCTCAAATACACCATAAAGAGTTTTATATATTTCTCAAGATTTTAATGGAAACCACTGTCCATAGTTTTGTTAGCTTTTGCGAGAATTTCCACAGGAACTTCACAATATTCTTTCATTTTGTACGAACAAATCAGTCCAATAACGATTATGCAATAGAAATTAGATATACACTCTGTTTTGTTTATCTGACGTCATATTGACAAATGACTGTTACAATGCGTCTTTTCACTTTAGACGCAAGAAATATTATAAAATGTTTCGAATTCTTGTTTTATTCAGCAACGAACTAGTAAACCATAAAGTTTTGTATGCACCACGGGCGTTACTAGATGTTTTTGCCCCTCAGGCGACTTCCAATCCCTCGGGCCAGAGGCCCTCGGGTTTGGAAGTCGCCGTCGGGGCAAAAACATCTACTTAACGCCCTTGATACATAAATAACTATAAGAATTCGTTTTCGCCCCCCACGGATTTACTCACGTGTTCTTTCATTAATTCAATTTATCCCAACAATTTATCACAGAATCAATTAACGGCAATTCCTTCATGCACTTGCGTGAAAACTGCATTGCTATAACTTCCACCATTCAAAAGTTACCAAAGGAGCTAAAGTTACGTGACTCACTCTGTATATGCAGATGTGCACGAAGGAAGAATATAGTAGTTTCGAATGCATCAAAAATTCATTATATTGGATGTCCTTTAGATCTGTATGTTCAATTTGCGTGTGAAATTGTCCTTGCTTCATTGTATGATGTGTTGAAAATAACGCGAGAAAGTATGTGCTGTTGTAGTTCCATTAGTTATTTATCATCCACGTCTGGGTGTAAGGGAGGCATGTAGACATGTACCGAGGATGAAATATTCTCACCACCGTGCCTAGCTCATCTGACCTGCCCGATCTTTCTTTTGTCACACAGCTATTGACACTGGGACGACCTGAATGAGAAAGCTTGCAGCTTCCACAGCCGCGTTTTGGACCCGGCCGGGAATGGAACCTAGGACCGCCTCACAGAAAGCGAGTCCATTAGCCTCCCAAGGGGTTTTTTAAGTTATTTATTATTGGATTGGATTTGTACATAGATCATTTCACTAAACTATAATACTAACACAGAGGAGGAGGAAACCGTGATGGCAACACATACGTTTTATTGTAGGTCTAAAAACAATTTACAAAAGATGTGAAATAGGTATTAATTTTTTATGAGAGTATGATGAATGGGGGTTTTACAGAGGTTGAAGGAAGTTAAAGTTTGGATATGGTGAATATGGGAGAAGTTATGGGATAGGTAAGTAATATGATGAATGACGGGATCGAGTCTGAATTCATTGTGTAGTTGGTGATTCAATATGAAGCAGGATGCATTAGTGACGGTGCGAAGGAATTGTTCTGTACTATTTGAACTTTGTTGACGTTTGTTTTTGCAGCGTTGATCCATACTGGGCGACCGTAGAGAAGAGTCGGTCAAATTGTTTTGTATAGTATTATTCCTGTTTTCTACGGGAGGAGCCTCCAGAGGTGCTGAACAGAAAATGCTGAACATTTTCATTGCCCTTTACGTGCACTAGAACGCATTTCGTCTCGCCAGCCAATCGTGTCCTTGAAGAGCCAGCCCTGCGTGTTGTGTAATGTGGATCGGCTGCAGCGTTGGCAGATGATTAAATGTGTTCCCCAGTGCCAATCTTCAAAAGATCCTGGTTCTTCGACTAAAATTCCTGGTACCGATGACAATTGATTCTAAAATTGTTTATATTATAACCCTATTATGTTTTTAGCAGGCTCAGGAAGTTCGTTAAATTTAACTCGATATCGAGTCATAAAAAACTGAATGGAAGCATGGTGAAAAGAAAAAATATTTCCACCATAAATGGAAGACAGATCCTTTTCTCCTATAGCATGTGCTGGAGAAATACCATCCTATATCACGCTTAATATTTTTATGGCAGTGTTTTCACCAATATCACAGTTATTTGTAATATTACAGTTCGTGTTAAACTATTGAATAAAACAATTATTATACGTATCTTAAATCGTACATCATCAATTACCGCAGACTTAAAATCCTGGTATTTAAGCTACCAGGTGTCTTCATCCTGGTACATGGTATCGTCATTAAAATGCTGGTAAAAATACCAAGAAGGAAGAAAATGGCTACACTGCTGAAAATTTTAATTTCTCTTTAGGTACACAAGGACGCATTTGGCCTCGCCAGTCAATATAGTACTTGAGTTTTTATTTCTCGGCGCGTGGGGGTCTTGTCTTCAGGCCAGAATTTCTCACGGTATTTCGCATCGTTCTCAGTCGTGGTGTTGAGAGTCGCACGATCGCGACAGTATCGAGGAGTGCTGTATATACGTGCATGCCATTTTTGGCACTCTTTGCACTTGTACTGTATTAGGGGGCAAGCCCCGGGGTGGGTACCTAGGCGTTAGCCTCTAACCTGCACCCTCCTAGGGAGTACAAGTACCCCCTCGAACCAATAACTGGATCCCGCCGGAACGCAGTTGGCCTTCTCGGCAACCTCCCCATACGATGCCTGGGTCTAAGGCCGCTCTGCCAGCTCAGAGCTACTAGCTATTCGGGCTAGTGCCGGATCAATATCGCCTGTATGACGACGCGCCACTCACATGCACCGGGACACCAAGTCCCTCCTCTATGCCCTGAGTATCGGGCCACTGCCACGACGAAGCCAAGAGCCCAACTGGGGGCCACCCGAACTAAGGTCCGGGCGGCTCGGGGCCCCCATCCCGTCTCCCCACTGCCTGCACCTTCAGGCTCTCGATCTGGGTGGGACCGTGACCAAGGCAACCTGGAGTGCCGGTGATCATGCGACTCCTGGCGATACGACCGAGAACGGCTCGAAATACCGTGAGATATTCCATCCTGAAGACAAGCCCTCACGCGCCAAGAAATAAAAACCCAAGTATAGTCTTCTTGGAAAAGCAGCTGTGCGTGTTATGCAACGTTTGGCGCCGGTCAATTGGGCGCGGATCGCGCCAGCCGCGCGCCGTGACGTCACGGGCGGCTGGCGCGCACGCGTGCGGCCGCGTGTGGGGCGTGCGAGGCGCCGGCGGCGCGTGGCCGCGCGGGGGTCAATTGGACCCCCCTCCCCTCCCGCCCCCACCCCGCTCCCGGCGACCCGCGTCAGGGCTTCCATTGCGCCCGCAAAACAAGCCAATTCAAGTGGCGGTGAAGAGACAAATGAATGAGTTGGAGGGCAGTAAGCGACTGGGGAGCGCGGTTTTTTAATCGTTTCGCTTTCCAGCGTGGTTTCTATAATTGGATGCGTTGACGACTGCACACACACACAATAATAATAATAATGACAATAATAATATCATCTGATGTCACTGCAGTCTCTCTAAGTCTCCGGGAGGTCCTCAGTTCGTGTCCCGACGTCGGCAGGATTTTCGACGCTAGCTTGTCAGCTACGTCGAATTCATTCGTGTCTGAAGGAGAATTCTAGCGGCCGGCTGCTCTGATTGGTAGTTTTCCGTGGTTTCTCCGATCAACACTAGGCGAACGCCGGAACAGTACCCTAACGAACGGGCCACAGACCGCGTGCGATCTTTCCTTCCTCTTCCTTGTCCTCTCCTATCCTCACCCCTTACACACTAACATGCACTTCACTCCCAAACACTCCGGGAGACCGCTCAGGAGAGCCTGTCCCGGCTGCATGATTTGAATTTGTACTAGACTTGTGCATGGGACTTATTTAAGAGCTCCCTGATTGGACAGTGAGCCGGCACACGAAACGCAAGCGACACATCTCTGTGAGACACATACACTTTGAAGAGGCAGACAGCTTGTGCATTCGAAAAGAGTAGTGGCAGGGCGCTTGTAAGAATGAGGTTTATGAAAATTGGTTAATGTAAAAAAGAGTTTGGGGCTGAATTTTCAGCTGCGAGGTGTGAAGTAAATCAGATAATTTGCCATCCGTTTTGTAAACGTGGAAGTCAAAAGAGAAGAATAAAAGTAATTGCTTTTACTAATTTCTGTCTAAATTTGTTCCCCACAAAATATCCCAAAATTATTTTTCTTCCTTCAAATATCAATTACGTATCCCAAATTCCTTAAGAAAGCATGGGAAGCCCTTTTATAAGTATGCAATATTTTTGCACTAATAAACTTCCCCAAAATATTTCAATTAAGGATTGCCATTAAATTCGGAATACACAAATTATATAGCATTGAAGGCTTTCACGGCCGGAGTCAATATTCTCGATGTCTTCTGGGCTGATGGGCCTTGCTCCAATTGGCTTGGAACTGCCAAGCCAATTGGCAGTTCCAAGCCAATTGGACCACGGCCAATCAGCCCGGAAGACATCGAGAATACACAAATTATACTTCGTTTTAAAACTATTTGGTGCCTGTGATCGTTCTTTCATAAACCTCACTGATATTCTCCCAAGCGCCCTACTACTACTCTTTTGGAATGCACAACTGTCTGTCTGTCTGTCTCTTCAAAGTGTATGTGTCTCACAGAGATGTGTCACCTGCGTTTCGTGCGCCGGCTCACTATCCAACCAGGAAGCTCTAAAATAAGCCCCATGCACAATGTCTAGTGCAAGTTCAAAACATGCGTCCCGGTTGGGGCGGTGTCCCTGGTTGGCGGGAAAACCCAGTTAGTAGACGGTAGGTGGCGCCTGATCTTGCTATCCAGCAGGAAGAGATCACCGCCGCCTCCAGAGAAAAACACGCACTACACTTGCGGGACTAATCACGTAAGTACCAATCAACAACAATAACAATTTTTTTTATTTATATCAGAGAACGAAAAGCTATGTTTGAGGCATTCACGAAGAGATTATGCTAGCATACCACTTTCAATATATCTGTACCAAAATAATTGTAAAAATAAATTTTGTTTACATTTACTCCCCAAAACGGTGTTTTGTGTCTACGTGATGTTTATCCGAAGGTTTATGGTTGATTATAAAATCTAAACCCGAAAGTCCGATTAAATATTTTAATGAACTCTCGAGCATTTTAATGGTTGTTGCTGTGGACGCACTCTTAGTGTTGTTTAGATGGTTAGTTGCTAAGGGGCAAAGCGCGTGTTTGCCAACGTAAATAACAAAAACATTTCTTTTGTATTCCAGCATTATAAACGCTCATTTTTGTTGCAAGAAATCGTTCACAATCGGGCGTTTTACGGCACAAATGATGACGTTTTAGATTTTACGGCACTAAAAATTACACATTCAGCCAATCGCAGTGAGAGAGGCGGGGAGGTAGAGGTAAACTGAACAGTCGCTCACCGTTTTCTCGCACGGATGTCAAATATCCGAGACATCACAGAAAAGTCTTTTAGCAAAAGTAAGTTCGTTTTTCTTATAAATTTATAATGCTGTCATACAAAAAATAGCATATGCAATTCGTTTATAATGTTGCTTTATTGCATTCGTACTGAAAACTCGCTCCTAAAGTCGCTCGTTTTCAATCCATGTTCTGATGCAATAAAGCTTAATATTTGAAGTAATTGCAAAAAATACTATTAGCGGACTCTCAGATTTAGTGCTCATAAATCATTGGATGGTCCCTTTTGTTCCATTTGTCCCCTTGGTGTATTTTGTCGCCCTCGTCGTATTTGTCCCTGTTGTCTATTAGTTCCACTTCTCCCATTTTGTCCCCTAGTTCAATTTGTCCCCTTGTTTCGTTTATCCCATATTGTCCCCTTCTCCATAATATTTACGAAATACAATAAAAGTTCTCCACAAAATTCCTCAGTAGCCTGTTCCATTTCTTGGCTCAGAAATTGCAATGTCACGTTGTGTGTAATCATCGTTGTGACGCCTGTTAGAGCTATTGTCGGTTCGACCGATTTCGCGATAACTAAAGACCGATTTCCTGGTCAAGAACAGTGCAAACGAAAAGTTTGCAAGCTGAGTGCAGTTGAACCAAAGGAATGAGTCTCCATTAAATCAGAAACATATCCAACAGCTTCAGGTGTTCATCCGCACTGGTTTTGATAAAAAAATGTACGTCTTTTTCTTTGCTATTAATGCATTTTTAAACATTTTGAGAAAATATTATTGTTCGTTTTTGGCAATGTTTTAGGTCATCAAAATCCGTCCCCTAGCTAAAACATTGCATTATCTCCGCCAACACATTACTTGGAGAAGACCGCAAGGTCGACGAGTGCAGTAGACAGAGACATTTTCTAATAACCTGTCTTCGCATGCAATGTTGCCAGACGTACCAGGATCCTGGTACTTTTAGGATTTTAACGTAGGTACCATGTACCAAGGTGAAGACATCCTAGTACTTTAAATAGCAGGATTTCAAGTCTACGGTAATTGACGATGTGCAATTTAAGATTTGTATACATTTTTTTCTTCAATACTTTAAAACGCAGTAATACAAATAACTATGCTATTGATGAAAACACTGCTGTAAAACTATTAAAAACGACATATGGTGGACGTTACCTAGCACATGCTGTAGTAGGAAAGAGTATCATGGCTTCCATTTAGTTTACCGATACGAAATTAGATTACATTAGATTAGATTTATTATTAATTCTGCAATTAAGTATCATTACTTGGTGGCAGAATATTTAAATTACAAGAGAGTACTTAATTTAGGAAAAAAACAATAATTAAGAATAATAGTACATAATTTCACAGCGCAAACCTTACTCCAATTCATTTTACTCCACTTCACTTCACTGCACTGCACTTCACAACACTTAACTGTTATGCATTTCTTTCGCATTTCTTTCCCTCCACTACACAACACTGCACTGCACTGCACTACACGAATATAAATAATAATAATAATAATAATGTATCAATGTATCAAATGTATCAAATGTATCAATATTGAATTAAGTTAAACAAAAATTCCAGCGCGCCTTAAAACCTAGAGGTACTTCGATTTATTTAGTGTTTTTATATCATCAGCTGTTATGGTGTCATCCAATCTGGAGCATAAATATCACTACAGTGACGTCACTATGGTGACGTTTATGTTGTCGATTGGATGACACCATAAGAGCTGATGATCTACCAAACGACACAGTAAATAAATCGAAGTATAACAGAATTATAATGTACACAATTTCAGAATTTAAATCAATTGTCATCGGTACCCAGAATTTTAGTGAAAATGCCAGTATTTTCGAAGGTCAGTGCTGGGATAAACATTTAATCATCTGGCAACGCTGTTTGCATGTTCCTGCTTCAGACAGCTACATTTCCAAAATATGTGAATTTATTCATTTCTAAGAACTGTTGCTAGAATGAGAATTTCGAAGAAAAGAAATTAACTTACAATTTCCTAGTACTGCTGGGCATTGAGCCGCATTAGAAACTGTAATATTTTTATTGCGCGTACCAAGAAGTTAATTTTTATTTTCTCCCCAGGGAGTAGAGAGAAAGTTAAGTAATACTGTGTGAAAAAACCGTCAATTTTCGACAGAAAAAAAATCTTATTATAGGGTCCTGGTAACGCAAAAATGGATAAATACAGTTGTTAAATTAAGAAAAAAAACTCCTTTATCACATGGTGAAGAACAGAAACCATGTGATGGTGCAAAAATGATAGAAACCATGTTTTGGTGCGTCGTTGATACCGAAAAAATCGAGTGACGGCAAAACGTCTGTCTGTCTGTGAACGGCGCCGTCTGTAAACCTTCTCTAACAACAACCTTACATTCACATGATTTCTCGAAGAAGAAATATCGGATCCTTTCAATATATCGATTATACAAAACAATTAACTCGCATGAATGAAATAATACTCATAATTCACACAATGAAATAATGAGTAAATGACAGTATATAAACGTTGATTCTATTAATTTATGATTTTTTAAACTTACAGGAAAACTCTAAATTTGGTTGTATGGAAATCTCGAACTTCTAATCTCTAAGTTCACAAATGTCTAATCTCTTAACTCTCAAATTTCTAAACGAAAACCATTGGTGTTTAAATACATTTTCTTTGCAATTTTCGAAATATAAGAAATTTTAATGAAAATCGGAACTATACTATATATTGTCCAGAAACATTGTCCATTTGGACCATTGTCCAGAAAATGTTGAAAATATCGTACGGGTTTCATGTAATGTATCCTCTCCCCCACCCCCGAAAAAATATCTGAATGATTACCGGAACGACACAATAGCTCTTGTTCCTTAAGATTCAGCTCAGATTTTATAATCTGACGGAGGTAGACGTGGTACATTCTTCCACACAAATCGATTTTCCGGTTCTACATTGCATCCTCTCCTCCATCTGTACCAGATATTAAATCTCCTCTCCATCTGCACCAATTTTCAAATCTTCAGAACAGCACAAACAGACCTTCCTCCTGACGTGCGTGCGAAGTTACAGCTGAAAAGAACCTTCAGTACGGATATTACGTCTGAAGATCGAGATTGTTGAGATAATTCGAAAACGTTTCCTCTCAACACTGAAGTCGACGGAGAAAAAGATCAAAGACGATCCAATTTCTTAAAAACCAAAAATACAACGAACAATATCGCCAGGACATTCTACTTTCCCCATGACTCAACATTCTAGGGCGAAAATTGCTTTTCGATATCGTGAGCCGTATCGTGCCCGTGCTAGAAATCTCGCTTGTTTAACCCTTCTGCTTCCGAGGGGGGTAACCGAGTTACCCCAACGCATATTTTATTATTTTTTATCATCTTACAATTCTTTTATATTTTTGATATATTGTGGAAAAAATTATTCTTTTGGTCTGTAGTCATTTCACGGCTTGAATTTTTACCGGTGGTTACTACCTTACCCCCGTTGGTATTCGACGTTTTTAGATTATGTGGACGGTGTTATGCATCAACCGGCAAAGCGACATTTTTTGGAAAAAAAGAGTATGGACGCCATCAATTGCATTGGACCATCTTCTAAGTGTACGCAAAATTTTTGCGCCAAATCTGGAAAATAGCTTTATAATTAATGAAAAGTAAACGCCATCAGTCACATCTTGGATTTTATGTTTCGCAACAACCGACTTTAAACCTAGATCTTCAAATCTGCTGTTCTTAATTTCACATTATGGAGGTAAGCGCCAGATATTCCACTCATGTTTGTGTCGTTTGGCGTTTCAATGAATGAAATAGTTAAATTACAGTTTTGAGAGCTGAAAATGTAATAAAACCTTTGAACACAATAATCTCACAACTTGCGTGATGTCACCTAGCCGATTGATGCATAACACCGCCCACGTTAACAGCGGAAGATGGGAGGTGGTGTTGTGGACACGCCTACTAGGTGTTATTATAGTACTTGGGCGTTAGTCTGTGAACATGCGAAAGAATTGCAGTCTTGAAGGTTTCGAACAGTTATTAAGTATTCACAATCCAGTCGACATGTGTGAAGAAGATCGTGAAGTGTACAGATTGTTTTACGTATGAGAGTGGAACATAATGAAGACGTTATAGATAAAGTTGACGATATTATTTGTGCTCATGACGAGGAAAACGTGAATGATGACACGTACATCAGTTCAGAAACTGTTGAAGAGCATCGTGAAAGAGACAATACGAAGAGTACAATGTGTTTTAAAAGAGTGTTGTGTTTAGCATTCGAGAGCCGCATGTAAAATATATTGTTCAAATCGCTAAATTTTTATCAATACATCAAAATAATGTTTAATCTGGATAACCAAAGCAATATTACGACATTTACGGTCAAAATATTAAAACTTTATTGAATTTTCCCTGGGGGTAACTTCATCACCCCATTGGTATTCGACGTGTGCAAAATACCTCTGTAGTCGAAGGGTTAACATCGCCCTCTTCTCTATGCTTTCATTTGCATATTAAGGGGGAAAAGTTGTTAAAAAAACATCCTTATTTGTTTAAAACGTTATCAGGTAACTTCCAATGTACTTATTTATAAAAGTACGTTCAGTAGCGTAGCGTCAGCTGGTGTCAGCCGGGGCAAAACTAATGGTATCCCCCCCCCAAATTACGTACAAAAAAATTTCTTATAGAATAGTTTATACAATATTTAATAAAAATACAAGTAAATTCGCACGTGACTTTTATTAATAATACATTAAAAACTATGTAATTCAAAATAATTGAAATATTTTTTAAATAAATCATCTAAAACGAAGAATAACGAATTAACAAATGTTTGTTTTTTATAAAACCAGTTTTCCATATTTAAGGGCGCCAAACTTAGGTATAATTTAATCAAAATCTACGCAATAATCTGTACAAAATCTATAGACGTTTCTAATTGGTGTCACCTGACAGATCATCATGGAACAATTGACAACAATTCCTTAAAAAAATATTTGAAGTAATAAGACAACCTTGCTTGGCAGATAGCTTTATGTTTTCCTTGATAGTCACAAAAATATTAGAAACGCTTTTTACTCTGAAGAAACGTTAAGTTGTCCATGCAAAAATACCGGATCAGGCAACCCTACTTGTATTTTGTAACTTTATTACCGAACCGAGAGGTACATCCGTGCAATACAATCGCCTGGAATATCAGTATTACTTTCATTTCACACTGTTGCAGATTCTGCACGTTTCTGACACACATGGAGTGATATTGAGAAGCGTCCGACTGTAATAGAATATCCAAGAAGCTCTCCTATTCATTTGCGGTGCGAGGAACGTGTCTTTAAAGCCACCGGCCTCAAAATTCCATCTTTTAAGGCCCTAGAACGCTTTGTCTAGGAGTTATTTAACTATATAAATTTTAATAATGCTACCCGGACGCTGAGGATTGCATTTGATGTGAATTTTAGATGCGATTTTTTCAACAAATTCCTCATATTTTTAAGTCAAAGTGCAATTCGTCATGTCTCCTTGAAATTCTCTTAGGTTGGTTGCGTGTGAGAGTAACAAAACTCATCTATTCTATAAAATAATCGAGGAGGGGAATTTGTATAATACAATTGAACAATAAAACATGAGTTGAAGTAGCAGCATCTGGACTATATTATGCTTTACCAACTATAGTTCCACCTTGTTGTTTCAGAAAGATTTTATATGAATTCCATCTAACATTAATGAAACTATGCCATCTGATTCCTGCAATGCTTTGGAATTTCTCCTTGGCACACTTCAAAATATTTTCATCTGCTTGCTCTAACTGTTCGTAGTTGTGAAGAGACCACATATCCCGATTTCCTAAAAATGTGTATGCATCCTTATGCACGGAAACATGTAACAGAAAACAAAAATACTGCAGAAAGCAGACAAATCAGCACTGCATCTGTAACAGTGTTGAATAAATCGATCTGCTTAATAATAAATTTAACTTGCTTACACGTATCATCTAGATATTTGACTAACTTGCTCAAATTAGCATTTACAGTATTAATGTACGACGAGAATAGTCTTCGTAGTTTTCGTTCAAATGCTCAGTTATTCCAAGATATAAATTAACTTGTTGAAATTATTAATCACTCTAGGGAAAGTATCATTTCCCAGCTTTTTCAGTGGCAATATCATGACTGAGCATATTGACATTAACATACTGACATGAACACTTGAACGAATCATTGCTGATAATGAAAATACTGTTACAGTCAAAATACAAACCAAACCTAACAAGACACAGTATCTTCCATTCTTTGCTACATTGTTTCTTCCTTGTTTTTGACGTAGAACATCACGATGATGTAAATAAATCTGCGCAAAACACGTTGTACACATAAAGCGTAAATATTAGGTGAAGGGAATCTAAGCCTTCGAAGTGTGACGTCACAAAGATGGCCACCGGCACTAAGGGCTGAGTGCTAAGGGCTAAGGGCTGAGTGCTAAGGGCTAAGGGCTGAGTGCTAAGGGCTAAGGGCTTTGGTAATATCGATAATCACCGGACGAACTAAAATGTAATAGAATGTCCAAAAGTATCTTAGGCATGTAGATGGTATGGAAAACGTTTCTTATGTCCAATTACGCAAAAACTACGCTTTTTTCAGAAAATTGTATATGACATTTTTTAAAGAGCTAATTTTGTACAACCGACTTTGTCTGAGGCCAAAATCTCTATAGTCAATTTTGCAGTTTTGAAATGTTTTTTTTTTTTTTTTGCAATTTTCGAAAAATTGGAGATATCAACGAAAATGATATCTGCATCATTCTCTTAAACGTCATTCGTACTATTCGACAGCAAAATTTAATCAAAAAATTTGGGGGCATTTTTTTAAAAACTTCGAAAATGTCCAACGTTTCATGTAAAGTCTCCCCCAAAGTTAAAATGTCGGTTTTAAATTCCAGGAGCCTTGAGAACTGCCAAATTGACTGGGGAATATACATTTTGAAGAAAATCGGCTCAACGGTTTAGGCGCTAGCGTTGACCACAGACGGCAATCGATTTTTCAGTATCAAGAAGCAACAAAACATTGGTTTGGGCTACACCACGAGCTACAGGATTTTTTTTCTAAATTTAGCATTAGAATTTATCCACTCTTTCGTTACCAGACCCCAGCAATAAGCGTTTCTCTGGCAGAAATTTCCGTTTTCCGCCGCACGATTTCATAACTTTTCCTTCTTACGAAATGTTCGTAAGGCGAGAAAGTAAAAATTACAATTTTATTTAATCTAATGTAAACATTTTTGAGATTCTGAGTTTTAAAGTCTTCAGCAGTGCTGCAGGTAATTCGTTCCAATTTTGAATTGTTCTGTTTACAAATAAGAATTTACCTGCATCTATTCTCTGGTTTCGTGCCGAATTTTGTACCCAAGATCCTTCCGCGTGACCTATGGTGGTTTTGATAATCTAGCTCGCACTTCCCCCCACGGACTATCACCTCTTATTGATTTGAATAACGCACAAAGACGCGATTTCTCTCTGCGTTTTTCCAAAGGTTCCCACGATATAAATCATATACAAAGTCACCTTCGCAATCACGGACCCAAGGAAGGCATGTACTACGTGTACGATGAGGCTGCCATTCTACTCTCTTGCCCTGCATCCTGACAACGGCGTTTCATGCAGCTGTGTTTGCGAAACGAATCAGAAAATACGGCGTGGTGCCATTAAGATGAACATTGCCATTCGGGTTCTTGGCGGCCCCAACTTAAAACCACAATGCTTTCGAATAATTTGCAAACCTACTTAAATTTGTACAATTATCCTAGATAAATGTTTTGTCTGTTTTATGCGAAAACAATAAGTTTCTGTTGATTAATTGACTCCAGAATCAACATCATACTGATGATAGTGCTTTCTTAATTGGAGATTAAGACTTTCTTTAATGTCTGAAAAAAGTATTTCTAAACGTCAAAAATTGTAATTAAAGGATGATTTCCTATTGTGAAAACCATTAATGATTAAATTCCAGAATAAGATTCTGGAAATTCTGGAAGAAAATGAAACCCATAACTGTAATTTATAAGTAGTGACCGGAAAAATATGTAGTATTAAACATCAAAATATGTACATAAATAGGTAATGAAAACAGTAAGAATATGTAATAAATATGTAAAATCGGATATATTATGTAATATTAATATCCCTGATTAAAACAATATTCATATAGAACGAAATTACGCTTATAAAAAATATAAATAAATTTTAAAATTAATACAAACGTTTTAAAAACATTTTGGAGAACACAAGTTGATGCATACAACTTTCTCGTCAGCTTCATCTAACTTCATCTAACATCATCTGCATCTAACATCTGCATCTGCATCTGCATCATCTGCATCTAACATCTCAATCTAAGCTTCATCTAACATAAACCAGGACTTTGCAAATTTTTCTCGGTAATTAATCATAAAACACGGTGTCAATGATACTTTGGCACCTAGATTTCACCAATAAGGTAAGGGTAAATGCAATTTTTTTTTTAAAAATTCTTATTTCCATAAAAAATATAATAAAATTGAAGAAACGTGATAGAATAAGAAAATATGTTGTGAAAACAACAAAATATGTAAAATATGTAATATCGTACTAAATATGTAAAAATATGTAACGAAAAAATTGGACATTATGTTGGAGGGCGATGATACGCCAAGATTACAATTTTGAGAAGGTAAGTCGGAAGACGAAAAATGTATAATTACATAAAAATTCGGTCTCAATTTATAAGCCTGGGGTCTATGTGACCCCACCTTTGAAATGGAGTAGGTAAATTCACGATTGCATCCGAGGGCTCGAGCTCTTCAAGTTGAAATCTCGCTGGGAGTCCACCATATGACACACACGTGCCGCAGTTGATAATCTCGTCGTGTGAAATTGACGCTTTCGGGCGGGAGGGGCGCCTGCGAACACTCGAGACCCTTCCGCTCTGCTGACGGCGCTCGCGTATCTTATCTGCATCGGGGGCGCGGTGCTTCGTGGGGTGGAGTTGGATGAACTAATCGCGGAGGTTCATGGAGGCAGTCCACTCAACTGTCCTGGTAGGAAAAGAATGCTCAGAAAAATGAAATGAAGATACAATAATAGTAGTTTAACAAATTAGTTTATAATGTTAAGCTTTATTGCATGAGTACATGTTTTGAAAACGAGCGACGTTAGAAGCGAGTTTTCAAATTTGTACGAATGCAATAAAGCAACATTATAAACGAGTTGCATACGCTATTTTTGTTTGACAGCATTACAAATTTATAAGAGAATGAAACTTAATTTTGCGAACAACTTTCCTGTGATGTCTCGGGTATTTGACATCTGTGCGAGAAAACTGTGGTCGGCTGTTCTGTTTACCTCTACCTCCCTCTAATTCTCTTGCTGCGATTGGCTAAATGTGTGATGACGCAATCATTCGAGCCGTAAAATCTAATACGTCATCATTGGTGCCATAAAACGCCTGATTATGAATGATTTCTTGCAACAGAAAAGGTCGTTTATAATGCTGGAATACAAAAAATAAGATTATACCTGAACGTAGTCCTAAGTTAATAACAGATGTATATATGCCTTGATATGTTCCTTTTTGTGTAATATCTCGTCATCATTGAATTATGGTTAACAGAGTAATTATGGAAAGATCTCTCACACCTTTAATATGCACATTTGCAGCAATTTGTAAAAATAATTATATTTGTGAGTGCAAGTGCTTCAAATGACTTCCTATGTAGTTTTTCGAAAACTCAAACTTTTTCCGTGAAAAAGGGCTTCAAATTTCGCATTTTTAGTAGCGCTTGAACGTCACTTTTTTTTAAAACGACTCCAAATATTTCAAAGAATATAGCCATTTAGAACATTTTACTGTAATATATCCGTTCTACCATTTGGAAACCGACAAATTAATAGAATATCAAAAAAATGTACTTTGAGCGGCGATAGATGGCAGCCGGCACGAGTATGTTGTTGCAATTTGGAATAGCTAGCCCAGACCCAAGGAAATAGAACACTAATACGGGGAAGTCTGTGACATTCTGTAGTACCACTAGTTTATTCTCTGGAAGCGAGGGTTATCTATGCCGCGGTTATAAAACGACGATCCGGTTATTTTACGTAGGTGGAAGGAGAAATTGTGGCGTTGGTGAATAATTTGCTCTTTTATTGATTTTAGGTTGAAATCGGAATGGAGGGTTAAGTTTCTGACAAACTGTGGAGCTTTGTTTGCAATGCGGAGGATTCTGTTTTGGAAGACTGGAGTGTCAACACCGCCCGGTCACAGTATAACCAGTATGTTCACTTGCTCCAAAATCTAGTTTTGCGCTGGGTAGACCCTCGGCCATGTTCTTGGTTGTCAGCCAATAGAATTTCAGCAGATACATTCGGTTATCATACACCATGTGATATGAAACTGAGTGTATGTGTTTCATTTGTTTCAGAGGACGTTAAATTTGAATAAAACGAATAGAATAATAAAATGAATTGAAGTAGTGAATAAAATAAATGTAAGAAAATCATTTTAAATGTAGTAATTATGTATTTCGCGCGCTGGGTATTATAGCAACAACATGGCGGACGTCACGTGATCGAAAAAACTTTTTCAATGGGAATTACTGCGAGTAAACATACTGGTTATACTGTGGCTTGGTCCCTCGGGGCAATCAATAGGCGATGATGCTGCGCTCTCCCGCGTTTCACCGGATGAGTTCTAACGAGAAAAGGCCGTTTGCGCCCTGGGCCCAATTGGGCCAATTGCCCTCGCGCCTCTTCCACAACGACTCTTGCGGCAGAAAAGCGTCACGGGGCGATGCGCGTTGGGCCACAATATCCCGGTGATGACACGCCTGCCACTTCACTTCGCCTGCCACGTACTATATCTGGAATTTACAACCAAGGAGCACACCTGGGGTCTTCTGGGACACCAAGCCATACTGACAATTGGAAGTGGTAAATATGAAGGTGTGCGGCAATATATTGAATGTGAGCGAATAGCTAGCGCATTCTGTGGTCACGGGATAAAATTCTTAAGTCAAATATTTTGGCAAAATTTGGGTTAAATGCTGAAACTACATGTTAAGTGTCTGTATTTTATTTTAGTAAAACGACCGAATTCAAATGTTACCTCCCTAACGCGAAAAAAATTATTAAGAAATAGCGTTTAGCGTAAGAACAAGCGGTGGCTCGAAATATCTAACCCTCGTTTTCTCCAAACTAAGATTTTTGATTTAAGAACTTTTACCCCGTGACCACAGAATTGGTTTATATAAGAATACATTTTATAAGTTATTTTCAATAACATAATAAATATAATTTATTCGTATTAAATATTTCATATAAAGAATAATCTATACCGCACGTAACCTCCATTGTTGATATATAATGCGTCAGAAATATTTATAATAGTTTATGAAAGTTATTTCGAGATACATCAAATATTGACAGTATTAGACACATTTTTTGAAGTTTATGACAACACATTTGAAATGAGAATGGAAAAATAACAGGCTATACCTTAGGTCAAACCAGCTGCATATAACGAAAATAAAATTAGTAACTCTCTAATAAACTTTGGAAAATATGTGAAAATGGTTTAGTACCTGTTTAATAAGTGCAAGAAGGCATATCTAGAAGACTGAAATGATTCTGCAAATATTGAGGAAAGCATTAGGAAGAGAAGCATTGGGAATGTTGGAATGCAGTCAAAATCTGAATGCACAAACGTGTTCAAATTATTAGACAAAAGCGTGTATTTGTTATGCTCATAATTTCCATGATATAAATGTTGGTGGGAAACCCTTAATGCCTTATTGTTAAACACACTAATTGTTAAATGTATGGATGTAACATGTACACAAAAGTAAACTTGTAATAACTGTAAATACTACACAAAAAATGTCTTCAGTCTAATTATTTGAACGCGTCTGTGGACTGGCGTTATATTTTTTGTGCATACGGAAAAATTATTTCACTGTCAGTAGAGTCAGAAGAAAATCTAATTTTGGTTTTCCATTCCGAATCACAATGGCAATAACATTTTATCGAGACATATTTATTGGCGTGTAATGGTACTTTCTAACTGTGAAACACTGGTTCAATGTTAAAAAAATAATAAAAAGAATTAATTTCGAAATGTAACATAGAAAAATTAATGTGAGACTCATTTTGAGATAATTTGGAATATGACTTTAGATTCCTATAAATTACCCCCACTCCAAAATCTAAAGATTCTTTTTGAATTTGGATAACTTATTTTGAAACAGATCAATCAGAGATCATTCATTTTAGAAAATATCCTACGAAATAAACAATTTAAAATTTTTATTAATATTATTAATATTTTATTAATTACACTAATTATATTTTATTGGTTATAATAATTATATTTTATTAATTATACTTTATTAATAATAAAAAAATTTACAATCGAGATTAGTGTTGTGAATGGAGAAATGGCCACACACACTAATAGACGGACTTTCATTCAAGTTCGCATCTTGACATAAAACTAGTGGTGCTAAAGCAGCACGGACTTTCTCCCCCGTATTTTCACGCAAAATTATGCAAAAAGTACTCAAAATTTAAAAAAATTGTTCAGGACGTTATTTAAAAATATATCTTTAAGGAACAGATTTCATTAAGGGGAAAAACTGTATCTTTAATTCTTTAGTTATAGGAAGACCCCACAAAAAGTTTGAACTTTTGCAATTTTCGAAAAATAAGGGTTTTCAACGACCCTGAGACCTGTACCATTCTCTTAAACGTCCTTCACAGTATCCAAAAACACAATTTAATCAGAAACTGGAGCCATTTTTAGTTGGAAAATGTCTCAGTGGCGTCATATAAAGTACTCCCTAGAATTAAAATATCGGTTTCAAGTTCAAGGGACAGTAACATCAGCCAGATCAACTGCGGAATATGTCTTGGAGAAAATCGGCTGAACGATTTAGCCGCTAGCGTTGTTCACAGTCGGACAGACAGACAGATGGATAGACGTTTTCCTGTCTTTCTATTTTTCGGTATCAAGGATCCACAAAACATGGATTCTGGCTACACTACATGGTAAAGGATTTTTTTAAATTTAGTAACTGGATATATCTACATTTTCTTTGTCAAGGCCCTATAGGGAGACTTTCCTGCCAAATATTCGCTCCTGCCAAATATTCGCTTCCTGCCAAATATTCGCTCAACATTACATTACTTTGTCTCTACTCCTTAAAGAGAAAGTAAAAATTTTTTATTTAAATATACTAAAAATAAAATCAATTAGGAAGTGACTAAAGTGAACATTTGAAATTGCATTCTCCTCGAATGATTTGGTGTCACTGCAGTCTCTTTGACCGGGAGGTCCTGGGACTGCAGGGACGTCGAGTCCCGACGACAGCAGAATTTTGGACACTAGCTTGTCAGCTAGGTCGAATTCAGTCACTGTCTGCAGGACAATTCTAGCGGCCGGCTGCTCTGATCGGGAGTTTTCCGTGGTTTCTCCGATCAACACCAGGCGAATGCCGGAGCAGTACCCTAACAAACGGGCCACGGATCGCGCGCAATCTTTCCTTCCTCTTCCGTGTCCTACACACACACACACTAACATGCACTACACTACCACACATGCCGGGAGACCGGTCGGGAGCTTGCAGCTTGTCCCGGCTGGGGCGGTGCCCCGCTGGTGGGAGATACCTGTTTGAGGGGAAAACCCCGCTAGTCGACGTTAGGTCGACGCCGGATCTGCCATCCGGGGGGGAAAATCATCGCCACCTCCCGAGAGACGCACTACACTAACGGGAATAATGACCTCAGTAGTTGAAGCGTCCGAATCAATCAATCAATCTAATACTTTGGCGCATGTGACCTGCCATGATAGAATGCATGTGACCTGCCCTGTTAGAATACACGTGACCAGCCATCCCAGCTGCGGAAGTTGAGCCTTCGTTCCGCTTGACCGCTATCAGAGTAAGTGAACATTTGAAGGAAAAGGCCGTGAATCAAGCCGGAAGTGCCACCTCTACTTGTCCCTCGACATCAATTCACATGTCGTATAAAGAGGTTGTTGTGGAGCTGTTTTCTTCCCAATTTAATTCGCTCAGATTGACGTCACGAGCTGATGTAATGGAGGCGCGACTGGTTGAGGTCAGGGCTGAGGAGACTCGCTGTTCCTGTGTGGACGCCAATGGTGCAAACGAGATTAAAAAAGCTGCCACCTATGCTGAAAATTGCAGCCTGGCCATCAAGCAAGAGCCAATTGTATTGAGAAGCACTTCTTGTCCTCGTTAAATCAGTATTATTATCGCAGAGTTAAATTTTCCAAACAATATTTATCCATCTTTGCACTCCACTCTGAGCGCCGTTAAATGCCGTAAGTAAAGGAACGTACATATAAATCCCATGGACAATGATCGTGCAGTTTAAAAAAGAGAGACAAGAGGCTTTGAGATAGGAGGACGACAACAAACCAAGTTTGAGGAGATCGTTTTTACCTATGTTTTTAGAAAGAAAACTAATGTTTTAATTGTAAGAGCAGTGGTGTAATAAAATATTTTACACAAAAAGAAGTGAGACAGGAACTGTGACGAATTAAATTGAATGCACAAGTTATGGCGATGTGAGAAAGAAATCTGCGTGATACATGAACTGAGATCAACTGAGAAGAGGAAAAAGATAAGTCACATATTTACATAAACTGGAAACTAAAACGCTATTAGTTGAAAGAACCGAAAGCATGTAACGGGATGGGAATATTCGCTGTAAATATTAGTATAGTTTCTTCTTTTGTCGCTAATTTTGTTCACGTAAATGAGTGATTAATACAAGTTTCATTTGTTCAGCACGGTACCTTATAATTTGTTTTTTAGAATAGTGATTTTATTAGAGTATATTGAACATTCTTTCACAATTCGTCCGATGTTTTCCGTATGGAAACATTCTAAACTACAGATCCATGTCCCGAGAATTGGTGAATAAAGAAAGTAATTCTTGTGCTGATGTATTGTGAAAAAGTCGGGCCTAGTTTGAAGACAATATTTTGGTACGTGACAGTACCAATGATCATTTTCTTAACCCATTAACCTTCAACGTTGCGCTTACGCAACATTTAACATTTTTTAACAAAAATGATTCTATATAAATGTGTTTTGTGTCGCTATCGCACTAAGAAAAAATGCTATTTGATCAGTTTTAGCACTTTTCATTTATATCCGAGCGTAAATTTGGCTTCGTTGAATTTTGATACTTGGAGCTAAGGTAATCGATTGTACTGCCGATGTTCAATTTTTAATTTAATTGTTACACATTATTTTTTACTGTACATTACTCGACAAACTTGCTTGAATCTTGTTTTGTCATTTTAGAATACGTATTATGTGGAACAGTCCTTACATAGCTTAACATGTACACTAATCGTCATAAAAAAAAGCTGAACCCTGAAGGACCCTACTGATCCGCTGCAAACTCTGAGGGTATTTTGCACTCCATTCGCTGAGTCAGTGCTTTCATTTTAACAATCAGCTGCTCACTGGGGGGGAGGTGGTAGGTGCGTGACGTCGCGCCCACTGGTCTAGTTAAGAGAGCTTTAAACGACCGCGCCGGCCATTGCGACATCGGGTAGCGTCGACAGAGCGTCGTCTGCACGTACACTGTGCCTCGGCGACGCTTTCGACAGCCGGCTGTTCAGTTAGACGCGTTCGAGAAGGGGTGTATCGTGGGTGTGCGGGAGGCTGGTTGGTCCTGTCGGCGTATTTCGCTCCACTCCAGTCGTACAGACACCACCATCGCCCGTTTTTGGCGGCAATGGATTGAGGAAGGCATGAACACACGAAATGTAGGATCTGAACGTCCACGAGGAGGGAGGACCGATAGTCCACCACGGGCGAACAGATCCAACGGCAACGATTGGTGCTATTCAGCGGGCTGTGCAGCCTGCACTGTCACATCCTGTGAGTGCCAGTACCATTGGCGGGCGGTTGCACAACGCAAGGCTCGCCGCACGCGGACAGTTACGACGCCTGCCACTCACACCCCAGCATCGTCCACACAGACACACGTGGTGTCGGGAACGACGGACCTGGGGCATTGCAGACTGATAGCGGGTGATCTTCAGCGACGAGTCCCGTTTCGGCTTTGATGGCGACGACCACCGGGTCCGTGTCTGGAGGTGAAGAGGGGAGCGCCACGACGAGTGATTTGTGGTACCCCAACGCACGTCCCGCCAACCTGGTGAGATGGTGTGGGGCGCGATATCCCATGGTGCCCGTTCACCGTTACATTCAGGAGATCCTGCAACCGGTGGCTCTGCCGTTCGTGAACGCCCACGCTCATGCCCTATTTCGACAGGATAACACGCGTCCGCATACGTAGCCATCTCCTGAGCTTGCCTTGCAGCCGTGGATACTCTGCCATGGCCAGCAGCACTGCGAGATCTGTCCCAGATCGAGAATGTTTGGGGTGCTATGGAGTGTGCGATCAGGATCCTACCCACCAATCTGCAAGAACTCCGCGCTCAGGTGCAAGCTGCGTGGGATGGACTAGCACAGGGCATCATTCGAGACGTATACTCCATATCGCAATGTATGAACTGTATGTCTGTGTTCGCTAAAATGGCGGCCCCTCGCCATTCTAACATGTACCGTCTGTGGCCATGTATTAACGATCGATAGTGCTTTCTCGTTCGAGGTACAAACTCACTATTGCTTTGTTCTGCCTTGTAGTGTTGTTGTAGCTTCTTTCATCACTTATCCCCAGTAGCGGTGGGCGAGTTAAATTTAAGGGTGTTGCAAAAGCAATGGTCGTAAGGACGGGTGTAGAGGTCTCTGTCTCCAGTATTTCCCGATCGATTAATTATTATAATTGTTTAAGAAGACTGATCTTAAGTTCCAAATATGTTTTAAAAAATTTGAATTTCTATTGATTAATTATATGTAGAAACTGAACATCACTAATAAAGAATGAATGATAGGAAAACTTATCATTCCAAGAAACTGACACATGTGATGCAAAATTTACATTTCGGAGTATCGTATCGCAGACATTGTGTTACGGACAGCACGACAGGAACTTCGTCTCGGTTGGGAGACGCGATAGCCTGATAGTGAGTGATCCGATGAAAGCGTCCAATGAAACCACAGAAGCGAAGTCACGTGGTACCCAATGGTCCTTATGGTGCGAGGTCTCAGCGAGGTGTTGTTTCGAAAACATTAACAGCGAAGTAGCCACATCGGTTCTCCAATGTAATACGGTTACGAAAATTAGAAAAAGAGGAGCAGAAGAGAGTCATACTATTATTGAGATTGTAATAACAAAGTGATTTAATAATCCCTCAACATTCGTGAGAGTTACATTCCCCAAACATGTCAAATCCGGGAGTGTAGAGTCTATCTGTTAAAGAAGAAAGGTGGATTAGGCTCCTCGATATCGAAAAGCTGTTTAAAAAAGAAAGAAAAAATACCTGACAAACAATTGCTGTAGATCTGAGTAAGCGCTACTACAAGCAGAATTCACAATTAACATCCGAAAGTGAAGAACTAAAACGATCTTTGAATTCTATTTCAAAGATGAAAGTAATTGGATATAGGCTTTGGTTATTTTTTGTTTATCGCCCTCCTTGTTGTTCTAATATCCAAATATTGATGAGTTACTGCTTCTATTCCTCTCTTACATTAGGAAGTTCTTTCCATGTTCGCATCATATTCGAATGCCCTTTCCACCAGAGCTTGTTGAAGCTTTAGAACGCAATTAACAGTTTTGACATTGAAGTTGCTCCAGGACGCAGAGTCGCTTCCGTTACTTCATTACGTTAAAGGAGGTTTTCTTCACTGATGATTTCCCGAATCTTTATTGAGGGTATAATAATGAGAGTGGCACATCGTGAATGGCTTTTCTGTTCGTGGCAACAAACCGTATCTCCAATTTAATGCAGCTGAGTTGAATTATTTTTGCAATTGTGTTATTCTATTAATGTGAATTGACATTCCAACTTCGACATTTTTGCAGAACATGATACTTGGAGCTGCGTCGCCTGCCGACCGTTTCCCAGATGACTCTGATAAAGAAAATAAAAATGTGCTCGCTTAAAAAAAATAGTACGACCCAAAGACGCTCTCTGGAATGTCGAAGTTGCGAATGTTAAAACAGGTAGCATTTCTCTAATCGCGAATGTTCGGAACTCACGAATAGCGAATTTGCGGCTGTCAATTTTATTGGGTGTTGCGTGAACATTATAAATAGACATCAAATGTTTTGAGGAAATGCCTATTTTTTTCTAGCGAACTTATTTAAAGACTGATAATATACGTGCACGAATCATGACAAATGATGACATATGACGAAGTTTTTTAATGCTTATTTTTGCTTATTTTAGCATAAATGCCTTTTCTTTAGAATTATTGCAAGTTTTTGCATTTTATGTATTTTTATATACAATGCTAATATATCAGAAAAGCGGCCTTGGTCCAACCTGACCATTCATTACGAAACCTTCAATTCACGTATTTGTATTTTGAAATACGAGAGAATTCCTGAAAGTATACCAACATTTTTTTTTCCATTTCCGTATTTCACAAATGCCATATTCTGAGAAAATAGTGGATTTACAATACACCGAGAGCATGTTTTGAGTGTAAATAAATGTAAATTCGAAGAAGGTTTCAATATTGTTAATTTTGGACTTCTAAAATATATGCCAGACACATCAGTAGACTTTCACAAATCCTTCTATTCAAACTGATTTTGTCTCCCAATCGTTGCAGATTTGAAATTGCGATCCTTGAAAAGTTACTGGTAATATATTGCAATGGAAACTATTCAGAATAAAATGAAGAGTTGTAAATATGAATGGAGTTTTACAAACAATTTTTAATTTTATTGTGAATGTAATTTATGACAGCGCCTTTTTGCTCCCTATTCTTGTTACTTTCAGTGCCTTTTTAGGCGCCTAAAGGGCGATTTTTTAGTGCCTAAACATCCGACGTCTACTTATGAAGTGCCGCCCCTGTTTATCCGCCCGTGGTCGTCATCGTCGCTTCCTCAATCGGCGGCGCGGCCTCGAGCCAACGAGGCAGGCAAGGTGCGAGCGGCGGGCGCTTCCTGCCGGCCGGCGACGCCTTATCGGGGTCAGGGGCGGCCGGCGGCGGCGGCGGCCAGCCGGGCTCCGCGGCCCATTAGGGAGGGGGGGAGGCAGGCCGCCCGGACGGCGCGACGCGGCGCAAGTCCTCTGCCGGGAATAGAGGCCCTGGATACAGAGAGTAGCGCATCCTCCCTCCCGATAGCCCCATCAAGCACAATTCACACGTTCAACAGAAATCATCGGGAGAGATGGCTCAGTGCATCAACCTGATGGCACTGCAGTCCCTCTGGCCGGGAGCTCCTAGGCAGGATTTTCGACACTAGCTTCTCAGCTAGGTTGAATTCAGTCGCTGTCTGGAGGAGAATTCTAGCGGACGGCTGCTCTCATCGGGAGTTTTCCGTGGTTTCTCCCATCAACACCAGGCGAATGCTGGAGCAGTACCCTAACAAACGGGCCAAGGACCTCGCGCGATCCTTCCTTCCTCTTCCTTGTCCTTGTCCTACGCTCACCCCTTACTCTAACATGCACTACACTACCACACATGCCGGGAGACCGGTCGGGAGCTTTCAGCTTGTCCCGGCTGGGGCGGTGCCCCGCTGGTGGGAGATACCTGGTTGAGGGGAAACCCCGCTACTCGACGGTAGGTCGGCGCTGGGTCTCGCCAACCCGCGGGGAAAGATCACTGCCACCTCCCGAGAAAAAAACACGCACTACATTTACGGGACTAATGACCTAAGTAGTTGACGCGCCCGGAAACACGAATCAATCAATCAATCAAAAGCGGAGGGGTGGCACACGTCATCACTCCTTCGGGCTAGCCCTTCGCGTAGTTTACCGCTTGAATGTCTAGCGTCCGTGATGTGGCCCACGGATGCTAGACGGCGTTCTCTTGCGCTGGCCTCTCCCGTGATTGCGCCCCGCGTCGCTGCGGTTGTGTGGGTGGGTGAGACGGTTGCTCCATGCACCAATCGTCACAGTATATTGTAACCGATCGTATATGTCGGTTGTGGGGGATTCTGGAGGGATCGTGGCTCTTCTGGAGATTTCAAAAAAATAACAAACTCGTGACCACAGAACAACATATAATTGGAAACGCGTTGAAAGCAAAACAAAAAAAACCGAATGACAATGACATTGACTCTCAAAGAAAATAAAACATAAATAAGAAAACATTTAACACTATTCAAAAAATATCAAAAGGGAAAATCAACTGCGCACTTCTACGTGTATTATGGCATAGAAAGTTTATATGCTGTTAAGTTTGTTGGAACTCTACTGCATTGCATTGTAGAACAAAACTAAATATTCACGTCAAATGCAACCTGTAACACTCGACAGCATTTTGAATCTAGTATATCGTTGAATAGTCATGAACAAAGCAGTCTAGGGCATTAAAAACTAAACTTTTGAGGGGGAACGTCTCAAATAAACGTTTCTCACATTGTGATCTACAGAATGAGACCTTCATGAACATTCAATACATTTTTGCTGGTCCGGCGCTTCCCGATATTATCTCACCTGCTGAGAGACGTGCAGAATCTGCAACTAAGTTTGAATGAAAGGGACAGAGAGAGGCAGAGACAGATACAAGAGAGAGGGACAGAGAGAAACGGAGAGACAAAGGGAGAGAGAGGGGGGAGGGAGAGACAGAGAAAGATGAAAGGGGAAAGGGAAACATGAAGGGCAGACCAACGTCTGCCGGGTTCCGCTAGTGTTCTGTGTCGACGAACCAGAACCAGCAATGTTTATTCTCTCGTAGGAATCTCCAATGTCCCATATTTATTTCGCCCTTGTAAGTACTACTTGTAAGTCCCCACTTGTAAGTCCTACTATTAATATCACAAAATTTGCATCTAATACTTCAATGTCCAAAATGGCTACCCAATGTCCTCTTTGTAAATGTAGTAAGCTACTCTTTTACTTTCGCTTCCGGGTATCAATAATTCGAAATGAGTCAAAGTTCCAAATAGTGCTCAATAATTTCCTTGAGGTATCTGGGTATGTCTCAACACAGGTTACCAATTAGTGAAATCCACGAGTATCCAAATATCGCCCCATCACCGCAGGGGTATCCGTTGCGAGCTTGAGTGCGTAGACTGGACTCCGCCACCGAGGTCGTTGACATTCGAAGAATCCGCCTGTGGAAGTCTTGCAGCACAACAAGTCGCGTGATAAATACACAAACTTCGCAAGTCCGTTTGCACGCTGTCCCAAAGTACAGTCGACTCCTGTTATAATGAACTTCTGGGGACGAACATGTTTAGTTCACTATGTCAGATGTCAGAGACTATATCCAATGATGTCAAAATTAAACTGAATTACTGCACAATGATTGATTTTATTAATATAGAGATATACTCGTAGCAAAATGATTTAATAGCACGAACTGAAAATTTCATTTTCTTTATTTGTACTAAAAAATCAATTATTTTAAATTGTTTACTTCGTACATTTTCATTAGTAAATTTCTCTAGATCCTTCTCCAGAGTTCGTGATCTCTCCTTACTTGAATCTGCATTATCCTCTGTGTCTAAGTATCGTAATGCAGTCTTGACACCTTTCAATGCCTCTTACACTTTTGGAACAGCGTCCCACTCTCTAAAGGTAATTTTACTCAGTAATATACGAGATCCAATTAATTTCCTGAATGGCTTTCCTGTGTTCACTATAGCCGAGGTTCAGGTTCTCTATAACCGAATCTTCTTATTCTTATTTATAATGTAAGTGAATCAGGACCAGTGACTTTACTTCACTATAACCGAGGGTTCACTAGAGCCGAGTTCACAATAACCGGAGTAGACTTTACTATTTTTTCAACCTGAGTCACGCAGAGCTGCACCACTGCGAAGAGTTGTTGTGGGAGTTTGTAAGGAATGGGAAGTTGGTTTGGAAGGAGTTGGGGATTCGGTAGCGTCCGCCTGCCAGTGGGAGCGCCTGTTTCACTCACAAAAGCGGAAGTCTGGGTTATGAAAGGCCTGGCTCCATATCAGTCCAATTTGTAGGGCAATGAATGATCCAAGTGCTTTATCTTAAATTATTTTCGAGTAAACGTTGTACTATTGACTTTTCGAGAATTTTAATTGTTTATGATCATACTTTACCTTGTCTCATGACTCTAAAATGTGTTATTTTTAACAAGAATTAAGTGTTGAGAGATTACTATTTAAACGACTTGAAACAATATATTTAGTAGATAGTTCTAATTTTTTTCAGTAATTGATTTTGCTTTTTCATCACTTGTACTTACGCTTTCTTTCATTATTCGTTGTTAAAAAGCAACAAAGCATTCTACGTCGTTTCTTCCACGTGTTAAATTTGTTGACAAGATATTAATGAAGAGCGTATTTTCAGCATTATGAGAATTTGCTTATTAATATACAACTGTACATAAATACTCAGCAACAGTAAATTCGTTCTCAGAATCTTAATACACATGGATCGACGGATGTGTTCCAACTTTATTTTAGAAGCATGGAGCAATTTCAACCGAATACACAGCGAATACCTTCGAGTGACAAAGAAAAATCATACGGGATTCGCGTTTCGAAACGTTGCAGAAGAATTTGTCATCTTTATAAAATATTTATTATTATCATCCCCATTATTATTATATTAGCCTACAACATCTCATAAAGGACAAAGTCCTCCTGCTTTAGCAGGGTTACTGTAGGTTGATATTTGTAAAATCAAACACTAATTATGCCGGGAAGCATCATTTTCTTTCGACTGTTCGTATCCCTGTTGTCTCCATGTTGTCCTCTCTTGTGCCAGTCTCGTTTAGGTGGGACCAGCTACTTTGCTTAGCTCATCTGCCCATCTTCTCTGTCTCCCTTGGTTCCTCCAGCCATAACGAGGGTTACAGGTTGTTATAATGTACGCCTATTGCCTTTGGTCTTGTCTAATGACGGGTCCTCCCCAATGCCATTTGCTCACTTTGCTGTGCTGAATATCTGATTTTGGTCTTTCTCCTAATTTCCGTAGATGGTATTTTGTCTAAGAGCGAAATGTTTAATATTTTTCGTTCCTTTTTCCTCTGGCATCGTTGTATTCATTTTATTTGCGCTACTGTTAAGGACCATGTTTGTTATCCATAAAGAAATACAGACAAGATGTACACGTCCATTATTATCTTCTTTATTTTGAGATTTATCTTCTTATGTAGCAGTATGAAGGAGAGGCTCCACAATTTTCTCCAAGCTAATTTAATTCTTCTTCTAACTTCATTATTATCTCCTCTATTTGTAAATGATAGTAGCTGGCGCAGGTAAACATATTCTTGGACGTAATCTACGCTACTGTTGTTCACCATCATTACTTTAGATTCGCTATTACTCATAGTTTCAGTTTTCGATAAGTTCATTTGTAAACGGACCTCAGTGCATCTTGCGTTTACATCACATTGCATTTCTTTCAGAGTTTCAGGCAATGTAGCAAATACAGCTGCATCGTCTGCAAAACGGAGGTTTGTCAGCGACTTCGAATAGTAGTTTATGTAACTAGTTTATAATGTTAAGCTTTATTGCACGAGTTCACGTTTTGAAAACGAACGACGTTAGGTGCGAGTTTTCAAATTTGTACGAATGCAATAAAGCAACGAATGCATTATAAACGAATTGCATACGCTATGTTTTTGTTTGACAGCATTATAAATTCCTAAGAGAATCAAACTTAATTTTGCCAAACAACTTTCCTGTGGTGTCTCGGGTACTTGACATCCGTGCGAGAAAAATGTCACCGGCTGTTCCGTTTAGCTCTACCTCCCCCCGATTCGCTCGCTGCGATTGGCTGAATGTGTGATGACGCAATCATTCGTGCCAAAAATTCTAATACGTCATCACTTATGCCATAAAACGCCCGATTATGAACGATTTATTGCAACAGAAAAGGTCGTTTATAATGCTGGAATACAAAAAATATTACAAAATGTACGTTCGTGCAACCCAATCCCGCACTGCAGTGGGGTTTGGCGGGACGGCGGTGCACGCAGGAGGGGGACGAGGGGGCGGGGTCGGGCGTGGAACGGGAGGGGCACGGCGGGGCGGGGCGGGGCGCAGAGGAGAGGAGCGAGTGATGATTTATTGAATTTTAGTGATTCCGGGCGCGTCAACGGATAAGGTCATTAGTCCCGTAAATGTAGTGCATGATTTTCTATGTGAGGTGGCGTCGGTCTCCACCCCTCTGGATGGCGAGATCCGGCGCAGACCTACCGTCGACTGGCGGGGTTGCCCCCAACCAGGTATCTCCCACCAGCGGGGCACCGCTCCAGCCGGGACAAGCTCTAAGCTCCCGACCGGTCTCCCGGGGCATGTGTAGTGGTGTAGTGCATGTTAGTGTAAGTGTGTATAAGGGGTGATGATAGGACAAGAAAGAAAAAAGAAAGATCGCGCGTTTGTTAGGGTACTGCTTCGGCATTAGACTGGTGTTGATAGGAGAAACCACGGAAAACTACCGATCAGAGCAGCCGGCCGCTAGAATTCTCCTCCAGACAGCGACTGAATGCGACCTTGCTGACAAGCTAGTGTCTAAAATCCTGCCGCTGTCGGGACTCGAACCGAGGACCTCCCGTCAGAAGGACTGCAGTGACATCAGTTGATGCAATAAGCAATCTCTGAGCTATTATGAATCACGTCATTTGATGCACTGAGTCATCATGAATGGATAAATGGTTCAATGCTAATAATGAATGAATGGATGAATAGTTAAAAGGATACTTCAAATTTCGTGTGTCAGTACCATCCAAAAATGACAAGAAAGTTTTGATAAACCTGCAGAAGAAAAATTGTATTTCTTAATGTAAGTTCATAAGAGAAACTTGCATAATTTAACACATGACGATAATCTACGTTTCTCAGTTTGACAATGGGCATTTCTGGAACGTGAAATTTTGGGGGAGGTACCAACGAAATTATCGAAAAACTATGGTAACCGGCAAACTTTTACATTGTCACGATATTTCTTATTGTTTATACTTTCTATGTAGTAAAGAGAAAGTATTGTAATACAGCAAAAAAGTCGATATCGGCATTTTGACAGAAATTCACGTTTTGGGGGTTCCTGATGCTGAAAGACTTCTTTCGGAACTTCTTTCAACGTTTATTGGTCTGTCTGAAGAATAACAAAAAAAAAGAGAATAAAATTCAAATTACCGGATATACTTGAAAACATTTGAGCAACACAAATACTAAATTGAAACATTTGAACAACGCAAATATTAAATTGAATACAGATTTGTAATCAGGAAAAGAACACACGCAAAGAAGTAATTCATAGGTAACTGCTACAGTCGGGGAATACAAAGCTTTTGAGCCTTAATGAAAAACTTGTCTCAATCTAACCTCTTTGGTCCACACTATGACAATAGTACATTATGAAACGATGATGTAATGATTGGTATTAATACAGGAGTGTGATATTACGATATGAGCCCTTTCCTCGCTCGTATCGTAAACTTCACACGCGTGTATTAATACCCATTACATCGAGTTTCATACGGTACTTTTTCTACGACTTTTATAAGTTAAATTTTTAAATTGAATCATTTCGTGTCAATTGACACGCAGGATTCAGCAAAGGCCACCAAGCGGACAGCTTCCTAACCCTACTCTCACATGCTGTCAGTCTTCAGTGGCTACCTGCGCGCCTGCGAGCGTGAACTGCGCTAGTCAAATAGGATCAACGTGAAATTACGATCCAATTTATTTTTAAATAATATTCCACTAAAAATACTAATAATAGATGAAATTAAAACTGTCAAGCATAATATAATTTAAAAGTACACAATCTAAAAAAACATTTACTAGATTCTCAATTATTAACTGAGTGCCAGTACTTGGTTTGTAAACTTCCGTTACTGCTCAAGAACCTGTATCATAATGAAAACTGTATCGAAATGAATACCATTATGCAACTGGTTGCAGCCATCAAATGACAGCATTATACAATGGGAGTAAAGAAACGAACTTTATGGACGCCCTTCGTATGTTCATAGATCGCAGACTTATGAGACGTCAACTATTCTCAATGATGAATTAAATGCCAATACATGGTTTGAAAACTTGTGTTGTGAAGAACCTGTATCATGATGAAATCTGCATCATTATGCAACTGGTTGCAGCCATCAAATGACAGCATTATGCAATGGGAATAGAAATCGAATCGCGATTCGCACTCGCCCTAACGTTTTGGCACACTGCGCTCTGCCGGCGATCCCCTCCTCCCCACCGCTCCATAACTCTTCTTACCACCGTCTCCCCCTCTCTTCCCCCTCCCTTTCCGTTCCTCTTCCTCCACTGCCGCCGCCGCCGCCGCCAACACCGTGTATGAAAGTTTTGCATAATTTGCAGAAAAAGTGGATATGCCCGCAGTAAAATGTATTATTCCATTACATCACGACTAAAGATGTTATGAGTCGGCTGAATATAAAATCTACTCCAGGTTGCAACCAGCTACCTAAGGAGCACATCCGGTGACTATCAGTGCCTCTACAATACTTTGCGCAATATGTGGGCTGTTCCAAATAAAGCAATTTCTTGCACTTCCCATTCTTTTGAATTACCGGGGAGTTTAGACAAGTTCTTACACAAATTTTACGGAACAAATCCCAGAGCTCCGATAACTATCGGGACGACCTGTGCTTTTACGCCCCACATTCGGCTGATCTCGATTTCCAAAACTCTTGTATTTAAGACGTTTCTCTGCCTCCTTGGTAACGACGTTTTGATCGCAAGGTACAGCAACATCGATAAGTAAACACGATTTTTTCGCCAAATCCCGGATAACTATATCCGGTTTGTTTGCCACTATCGTGCGATCAATTTGAATTTGTTGGTCGTACAATATCGTACACAATCCAACAGACGTCAACGGTTTTGGTGACTGTTCGTACCATTTGGGGCATGTGTTTGGAACTTCGAGGGCGGTACAGATCTGCCAGTGGAGGTAGCTACACACCCTGTCAGGTCTTTTCAGGTATTCGGTCTTTGCTAGGGTTGGACAAGCTGAGACAATATGATCAATGGTTTCTACGTGTTCCTGGCAAATGCGGCATTTATCATCTTGGGAAATTTTGAGAACCGCTTTATCATAATGTCGTGTTCTCAACGCCTGATCTTGGGCAGCTATTATAAGTGCTTCCGATTCTGGCTTCTTTCTTCCCCTTTTAAGCCACATAAATGATTGATCTTTATTGATCTGCACCTTGTCCATTCTTTTTAGGTATTGTCCGTGGTGTGGTTTGTCTCTCCGCGATTTCTTTAACATTTTTTGTGTCTCACACTTCATGTTTAGCAGCATCAGAAGTTCAGTGTCTATGTTATTCGACGTGTCTTGCTTAGTTTTCTTCGCAATGCTTCTTTCTACACTAACAATGCCTCTGTTTCCCATTCTTCGGTCAGATTTCATGACCTTCCTCGTTAGAGTGTCATCTTGATGGCTGACTACATACTTCCCCAACCCGACTATTGCGTTGTGCCAGGAGGCCTCAATTTGTCTCAGGCCTCTTCCTCCTTCCTTACGTGACACATAAAGTCTATATATATCAGCTCGAGGGTGGGAAACATGATGTATTGTTAGCAGTTTTCTGGTTTCTCGATCCATGGTGCGAATTTCTTGCTCAGTCCAGTCCACTAGTCCAAAACTGTATTCGGTTATAGGTACCGCCAAACTACCTATTGCAGATATTTTATTCCTGGAATTCAGAGCGGACTGCAGGACCAGTCTCACTCTCCTATAATACTCCCTATGAATTCTCTCTTTCATTCTGTCATTCGAGATGGTTTCACATTCTTCAATGCCCAGATATTTGTAAGTTTTACCTGGCTCAAGATCTTGAATCACAGTGTGCGTATCAATTTCAATGTTCTCAGACGTTGTGAGTTTCCCTCTTTTTAAATTGATTTTTGCACACTTGTGAAGACCAAACTTCATACAGATGTCATTGCTAAAGTCATTCACGACAGACAGCATTTGGGAGAGAATCGCTTCATTCTTAGCTTATTATTATTATTATTATTATTATTATTATTATTATTATTATTATTATTATTATTATTATTATTATTAGCCTATACAATCCCATGCAGGGCTAAGGCCTCCTGATTTCTCAGGGAAGATTTGTGTTGTCAGCTACTTGTGAACTTGTACATAGTTAGTTTGCTGTCTGGTTTTACACCAAGTACCTAATACAAAAGTATACCAAATTTACAGTAAAATACAAAGATACAAAAATACAAATGATAAAAAAATACAAAAAATACCAAATACACACACACAAAAAACTCATCAAATACCACATTCACTTGTGGTTATGTTCAACTTCATTAGTTAACTGACTTAGTTCACTATTCTGACCACGCTTGTTTTTGACAATTAAAATAAATATGACAAATAAATAAAATGTATAGTAAATATTAACATTAGAACGCCCTGAGTCGTCCTGGCGATCTTTATGTCCTTGTAACTTCTTTGTTTGTGAAGATAGGATTTTGTAATTATATAACTTTTCATCATTTTCATTTATTTACAGTATGTTAAAATTTAAATTGTGAAAAAAATGTATTTCATGAAAAAAATCGAATTTACCTAGAACGCCCGAGAGGCGTCATTTCGACTCCTTGTGTTTTGTCCCCATCCTCAAGTTTTTCTTTCATATATTCCTTCGCTAAAATTTTTTAAATGTTTCTCCTAGTATTTCGGATACCTTCTGAACAAATATGCGACCTTTCTTTCCTTGTTTTTTTTTCTAGCCCTCGCGTTCAATATACGCAAATTCATGAGTTGTTTCATGGCTGTAGCAAATACATAACTAGTTTCGAAAAGAAAATTATCACATGAAGGAATAGCATTGTTATCACACAAAGTATGAACAAAATTCTTCAAATAATTCATCAAAAGAGAAATGATCGAGTATAAAATATATTTTTTTGTAGAATGAGCATTTTGGACTGCCGGTGGTAATAGTGTGGTCAAATATTCTTATTTTATTTCTTGTTTCATGATTTTCGAAATAATAAGAGGTGTTTGGAAAGACATCAACGCCAAATTTCACTGCTTTCATCTGAAAAATTATTCTGCATTAGTATGAAGGGATACCTTTACAAAGTGTACCAATATTATGCGTCAGAGGAATAAAGTTGTTGCCGGCATTCACCTTCCAAACTCGATGTATTTACACAGTTCGTAGCACAAAAACCGGTAAAAAGCAGAAAACATTTGTGACTTTTGGGAAATGATCCCTAAAATGCTGTGTCAATGTTTTTACATTCATTGCAAATATTGTGGACGTTTTGTGAAACACGAGATAAAACGTCTGGAAAATGTAGATGTAAGCCACACGTAAGGAAACGAAGCAGGTGTTGATCGAACGTATTTAGTATTTTACAAACGGTGCTCCAAACTGTCATCTGCACCTACAAGTCATTACAAATATTTATATACTGTTCAAGACTAGTAAGGTCTACCTCTTGTAGAGAGTAAATGTAATGAAAACCTGAAGAAGAACTACTGTCATTTGAAACATGGGATTAAATTTCTTTTGGAACTCCGTCCTCTAACACACAAAGTTCATATCGGTGTGAAACGAAGATATGTAAAATATTTCAAATTAATTTGCCATATTGCGATATAGTAGATATTGGAAGTGCATTGCTAAGAAATATATTTTTGGGTCACACATGAAACTAGTCTTATTTAAAATTAATTGTTTATAACATTTTACCATTATTATAACAATAGTTACTAAATTAAATTTTATTTATTGTTACTAATTAAAATTTACTTTTCAACATAAACTTCTACCCGATTACTTATGAATTCCGTTCAACATTTTTCATTAACTTAATTTCGCAGGATAATAATGACAATAAATATTTAAACTATATTTAAGTTGTGGCATGATATTTCTATTATACTGCTGTTAAATTAAATTGCTGTTATTAATGATGTTATAGTAACGTAGATAAATATTTTACCAATATTTCCTTTAAAGAAGTAACGTTCAAGGCTCGGAGTCGAAACGACTCCACTGGGGGTTCTAGGGTGTATTGGTAAGCCGGACGTTCTAGTGTGAAATAACATACGCAGAAGTAATTAATAAGTAACTGTTACAAACGGGATATACGAAGCTTTTGAGCTATAACGAAAAACTTGTCTCAATCTAACGTCTTTGGACCACACTATCACAAAAAGCGAATAGCACTCTCCCTAAAAGCGACTCCACACGCTATTCGGCGAAGAGCGAGCAACCGCTCTCCGAATCCCAAGTGGTGTGGATGGGTCGCTTGCTATTTGCCGAATGACGAACATTCGGCGCTCGCCCTACCCACCGCGTGTCGGTCTTTTGGACACATCAAACGGAGCGAACATTCGCCGAACACATCAGCTGGTCGGGATCAGGCGAGCAGTAACTCGCTGCTCGGCGAATGCCGAATGTGTGGACCCACCTTATACTGCCATTTTTCTATCTTTCCCCCTTAAGGCCCATCTTTACAATGGAATATGTCACGGTATTTCACGACGTTCTCGGTCGTGACGCCAGAATCGCATGACCGCGTCTGTATCAAGCAGTGATTGCGATCATACAACCCCTAGCGGCGCGAAGGAGAAAGACGCGAAATGACGTGTGGTGTTCCATCGTGGCCATAGGAGCTTAGGGGCAGAGTCCGAAAAATGGCACTATAATGTTTTGGCACACTGTGCTCCGCTCTCCCCCCTCTCTCTTCACCGCTCCGCAACTCTTCTTACGGCCGTCTCCGCCTCCTCCCCCTCCTCCGCCGCCGGCACCGCACTTGAAAGGGATAGTGAGCCGCGCCGCGAACCAGTCGTGGCCAGCCTGCCCACGCCAACGGACGCGCGCGTGCGCAGTGATTCGCGGCCATCGCTCTTCAACTGTCCGCGCGCTCGTCATCAGTCGCGCCGCGGAGTGCCCCAGGGAGCCGCCGCTTGTCTCGGAGGGGAACGACGAGAAAGTCTCGCTCGCCCGCTGACTGGGAATCTCACGACGCCATGGAGCAGGACACCAGGTGAGTCTCGCGCGCAGCTGAAGGGAACCGTTGCCAACAGGTGCGACGCGTCGCCTCGCGTCGCGTCCTGGCGAAAACAAACGAGTGATCGCGCCACGGAGGTTGGCGAGTGTGAGAAACCATTGTTTTTAAAGCCGGCTTCTGCACAATAGATACAACTGAACTTACAGAGCTCTTTTTTTCTTCTGGATGTGTGTGTGTGTGTCACTTGTAATTTTAATCTAATTTTGCCAGTAAACTCGAACGACACACTCTTTGCCTCTGTTGGAAACCAATCATTTTGGGAGAAGATGCATTAAAGGAGAATCATTTTAATGAGGTGCTGTGTAGGTTTTGTTGTATTGAAAAATTGTATTCTGGTCTTTGTGCCCCTTCCTGAACGTCAAGAATGTTTTCCTTCGATGCAACGACAAAGTGACGATCATAGTTTTATAATGTAAAAAATTGTTGATTTCATACACTTCGTTTCTGGTCACATAAGTGAGCACACATTTTATTTGTCACGTCTAAAGAAACTAGTATCAGAAATTACATCGTGTCAAATGTGTGAATTTCCGGATAAATTTTAAATGACAAATTGATGTATTCTAAATGACTTGATCCTGATATATTCAGATATATAGTGATTGACTTGATCAAATGAAATAAACATTAATTTCAAACAAATCAAATATTCTTTTAAAAACGAGCTATTAGAAAAGAAGACTGCAGCTGGTAAACAAAGCCGCAGCTGGTACATTGGTCAATAAAAACTAATTAGTTTTTGTTTAGTAAAAGCTGGCTGGGTATTCTGCAGCGTCTTTGAGAAATAATTTTATCTACGGCCAAAACATGAGTCACCTAATAAATGGTTTAATCGTTGAGATTAGAAGCACATGACAGCACTTAGTACTTTCGAAAAATGGCATTCCGAAACTAAGAAATTAAAATGCTAAATATTACTTAAGATATTGGCTGCTTTATATTTTTAAGTAATCGACACACTACACAAAGATTGTGTTCATATCAACAGTGGCATCTTACTTGTAGTATGAAAACCCAAATTACTCTTTCAATGGCGTTGGAAAAAAATGAGTTCGCGGTGTTGACATTACCCGGAAAAGGCATCTGTTGACTGTAGAATAAACAGCACTGAGTAATACGTGTACAAAGAATACAAAACCTGCAGTTCAGTTCCTTGAAATTTCATGCATTCACTTTTTTCAGCTCATTAACCTCCGTACCACATCTGCAATTTATAATGAAGTAGCATACCTGTGGTCTTTGGATCCTAAGCTTTTCTGACAATTGGAAGTCGTAAACACGAATGTGTACGGCAATACATTGAGTGTAAATAATGGTTTTTAAATAAGTATACATATTATAAGTTATTTTCAATAACGTAATAAATATAATTTATTCACATTAAATATTTCATATAAAGAATAAACTCTATCGTTCGTATCTTCCAGTATTGATACATAATGCTTCAGAAATATTTTTAATAGTTTATGAAAGATATTTCGAGATGAATCGAATATTGACGGTATCAAAAACATTTTTTGAAGTTCATTACGATATATTTGAAATGAGAATGGGAAAATAAGCTATACCTTAGGTCAAACCAGCCACATGTAGCGAAAAAAAATTAATAACTCTCTAATAATATTTGGAAAAAATGTGAAAATGCTTTGGTACCTGCTTAATAAGTGCACGAAGACATATCTAGAAGACTGAAATTATCCACCAAATATTTAGGAAAATATTAACAAATTAATGATCCTGGTGTTCAAAAAGACCCCAGATACGGTACAAGGATTAAATGACCTGTCATCTTCGCGCAAAAGAATATGAAATAAGTTCGTGCGAAAATATAAAATACAATATTGGCGATATGTGAAATTGTGATTGTAGTACGAAAAAGTTATATGAACAGCTCTTTTCTTAAAAATGTGTATCTGTTTTTCCACAACACACGCGTTGTTTCGATACGCAATTAGCCACATTGCGGCGAAAGCTTATTTTTTGTATTCCAGCATTATAAACGATCTTTTCTGTTGCAAGACATCGTTCATAATCAGCCGTTTTATGGCACAAATGATGACGTTTTAGATTTAAAGGCACGAATGATTGCGTCATCACACATTCAGCCAATCGCAGCGAGAGAATTAGGGGGAGGTAGAGGTAAACAGAACAGCCGACCAGTTTTCTCGCACAGATACCTGAGATCGCAGGAACGTTGTTCGCAAAATTAAATTTCATTCTCTTATAAATTTATAATGCTGTCATACAAAAAAAATAGCGTATGCAACTCGTTTATAATGTTGCTTTATTGCATTCGTACAAATTTGAAAACTCGCTCCTAACGTCGCTCGTTTTCAAAACATGTATTCGTGCAATAAAGCTTAACATTATAAACTAATTGCATGAACTGGTATTAGGCCATGTAATCTCGATTCAGAACGCTCCATTGCTTCACACAGAAAATCGTATGTTCATTATGGTAAGAGTCACTAAATATAATAGGGAGATTAAAAATGTTCCTCGTGATGTTTAGTAATTTTAAATTAATTCTATGTATATTTCCGTTGGTGATTCCAAACCTTCTGTGCATTTTCGTCTAGAAATTTTTGTTTTTAAGAAATTTGACTTAGAATTTTTTATAATTCAGTTCTCATCGTTGCTTATTGTTTGTTACAGTTTATTCCTCCTATTTGTAACTTTGTTATTACTCATGTTTGCGCGTAAAATGTTTCCAGCAATATTGCTTTTATACTGTGAAAATCGAGGCATCCTAGTTCTATCTTCCAAATAGTTGGCAGCATGGTCAGTACTAGTCGCGCAACTTTTCTTGACGTCTGAGCTCCCTAGTGCTCAACCCAGCACGACTCGGCACGGTCTGGTCGAAAGCTTGGTCTCACATGGAACGGCACGGCAAGATTATCAGGGCTGCCTACCGCTGCTTTCGAAGTCAAGCGATGATTCAAATTATTCAGAAGATTAAAATTAAGTAATGCACTAATATCATATCTCATTATTCACCAATATTATCATTAATTATTTTCATTTGTGTCTGCTGTTAATTACCTTATTATTTGTTCTATTTTATCGTCTACGATATCCTGTTGTGTTAAGAGCGACAGTTGGCAACATCTGTCTGATGTGACGTAGGCAGTAACGTCTTTTCCCCGCACCCCGCGCTGCGTGACGTCAAGCAAAGTTGCGCGACTAGTACACAAGTTTCAAAATCTAAAATCGTGTGCGCTAGCGACCCGTTAATAGCGCTTTGAAAGACGCGGTGATACGTACCGTCTCAGACTTCGGAACAAGGAAGAGAGACGCAGTGGCATATTCTGCTTTCATGCTCTGGACTACCGCTGGCTTTAGAAATAATCTTTGACTATATCAAACCATACACAATCTTCCATTATGTAGTTTTTCTAGTTTGTACTATTATTCTTATACAATATTATTTATATTACACAACATATATATTATTTTGTAATTATTATAATTATGTATAGTATATTATATATAATACATGTTTACTGTAACATTTTTTAAAAGAATCTTACCAAATTGAAAATAGTTAACTTCGACGCTATCACATACTTAATACGGTGCAATTTTAACACTTCAAATACGGTTAATATAATATAATATAACAACTGAATATACAGAATCTTGAAAAATGTATATCACTGAAAAATAATGTGGCCTATAATTATTTTTAATATGATTTACCTTGGCATATTTTTGTTCTCGTATTTTTCTCGGGCTATTGCCCGTAGCCCCGGTTACGTCACACTATACGCTACTGGATAGACGATGGGGAACGATGAGGGGACGCCCTAAAACCTCCTCTTCTAGCGAGCTCAGCCGTGGCCGGCACCTACGTCACACAATCCGGTCACGTGGACGAAGAGGTCCGTCGTTCGAAAGTCAAAACTGTTCTGTGAAGCAATTTTATGAAAAAGTTTTTTATATATAGGTGCCCGCGGAGGAAACGTCGACACTTCGAAAATAAATAGGCAAAAATTTCCATTGGCAAACATTTCCATTATAGAAGCTTAGGAACATTCCATAAACATATAAATTGATTATTATTTACAAAAGAAATAAACATATTTGTTCAGAAAGAACAATTAAGCAAGAAATAAAAAAGCACCCAATTTACACAATTCGCTGCTTTATTATTTCTCGCTTAATTTTTCTCTCTGAACAAATATATTAATTTCTTTTGTAAATAATAAATAATTTACATGTTTCAGGAGTGTTTCAATGCTTTCATAATGCAAATGTTCGCCTGGAAATCATTTTTGCAAGCCAACGTTTGCTCATTGCGGCTCAACCATACTCGGAATATCCACGTAGCTTACGAGACAAAATATGCTTAGAATTGTCTTAAGAGCTTATTTTCGAAGTTTCGACGTTTCCTCCCCGGACACCCTGTATAGCTACCGACAAACTCGTATCAATAAATAGTAAATAAATTTACAACTCTGGTAATTAATTGTACATCATTTATTTACATTAATTACAGTACTTCATTTTCAGGAAAAAGTGTGCCACTCAAAATTCAAAAAGGAAAATGAGTATGTTGTCCACTATTTCCCCAATTATGTGATTCTTATGACCTTCATTTCCATATTTTTCTAGTTTGAAGAGATTTTTCAATGTTTCTCATTCACACCTTTTACAAAATTGTTTATTAAAATTTTGCAAGCGATTGACATGATAGTAAACTATCCATGTAAGGTATGGCCACACACACATATTGTGACTTCAGGTCAGCATTATCTACTTTTTGGAAAAATTTTAAATTTTTGGGTAAACAAAAGAATAGAGCGAACTGATGTTTATGTCATCTCATAGAGTACATTGAGCACTACACCTAACTTAAGTTTAAAGTAAAAATTTGGAGTTGTCATTGAGAAAATCTTGCTTTTGATATTTAAAATTGCACATACTGCACGTAATATTAAAACTACTAAAATTTTCAAAAAATAGACACGACCTTAATGAAAAAACTCATTATGGAGAAGATATTGTATCTGAAGGAAAAATCTTTTATCATCAATTTTGTAGTTGTAGGAAGACGCCTAAACGAATTCATAATTTTGCATGTTTCAAAAATTCAGAGTTAACGGTGAAAATCGAATCTATGCCAACTTTATACATGTATTTTACTATATTACTATTTACTATATGGCTTAAAGTACCCCCAAAATATTAATGAAACTTTTCCAAAACCTCAAAGCTTTGACTGAGCCAGATCGACAGTTTTTTTTTCAATTTAAAACAAATCCTACGTATTGTATACGCGCTAGTTTAAAGGCGGACGGCCGGACGTTTTGCTTTCAATTGCTTTTCAGTATCAAGGATCCACAAAACTGGGATTTAGGCTACACCACGTGTTAGTGGATGTTTTGTTAACTTAGCAACTGGATTTATCCACTTTTTCATTAGCAGGGCCAGGCTGTAAAAATCTTTTTTCGTCGAAAATCCGCCGTTTTTTCCCATAGCGTTACACCTATTTTACAACGTAACATATATATCGTCTCCTGTATTATTTCAATAGTATACCTTTCCGTTGCGGCTCTCACACGCAATCAATCTTTATAAATGAGGTCTCTAAAGAAAGATAATTTCACGGAGACGTGACGAATTGCACTTTGACTTTAAAAATTTGAAGGATTTGTTTGGAAAAACGTATCTAAATATTCAAGTCAAATGCAACCCGTAACACTTGCAAAAGTTTTCGTCAAATAACTCCTAAACCACACGTTTTAGGGCCTTAAAATCTAAAACCTTGAGGCCAAAGGCCTCAAAGAAACGTTTTTCACACTATAATCTGTAAGATGAGTTATTCCTCGACATTCAATTAAATTTTCGTTTCCGCGCTTCAATACTGTCGAGGCCACATCAATATTTCAGCCCTTGATGCTGGTAGCAATTTTTGTGACGACACGCTTAGAAGGCTTAGATTCCTCAAATCTTATATTTACGCTTTCTGTATACACCATGGTTTGTGCAGTCTGATTAGATTTATTTTCGTAATCATTAATGCAAGATTTGGTTTCCAGCAACAACTAGAAGTACTATAATAGTTGCTTGATACCTAAGAAGATTGTTTCTTATGCGTGTAGTGAAACTATTCAATTAACGTTTTGCCATGGTCTGTTAGTGCTGTTTTCGTAATTGTGGAGTGATATGGGTGTTCAGTGAAGAGTGAAGTGTGTTTGTATTTTACCTGCACCAATATTTTCGTTATCATTAGATGGAATTTTCAAGTCAGCGAGTTCAGACACGTAGCTTTCTCAAAAGTAAAAAGCTTTTCTAATATTTTTGTGACTATCACGAAAAGGTAAAACCTAACTGACAAAGAATATTGAATAATTACTTCAAATGTCATTAAGTAAATGTTAGGAATTGTTCCAAGAAAATTCTCCATGATATTGAATATATATTTATTGAAAATTTCTTTTACACATTAATTGCATTGTTTTATTTTTATTTGTTATTGTGTTAGTACATTGCAAATTGCCTTTATAGATTTTTAAATAAATAAACACGTTTCGTTAACTACTTTCTCTCTTAGAATGAAAATAGGATAGGGATGAGTGTGGGGTCTAACATACGAGAGTTCTCGCACAGGTACGCCGACGTAGTGGGGGAAAACTTGTGCTGTGTCACAACACAAGGAACAAACTTTTTAAAGTAGCTAAAGTAAAATAGCTTGAAATAAATGGAAAACAAAAATCAAGACGCACTGGCCTACAATACGTGACGCCTACGTGATACTACAATACGCATACGTGAATTAATTAAAAAAACAACTAAATTTAAAATTATAGAAAGAATAGCGCAAGTTACTCGACAACTGCCAACGATCGCAGTCCAAACGCACGATTTAAATGTTGGCGGTATCTGGAAGTATGTACATCAACGCCCAGCTGCAAACTCATATTGTAAATAATACACCGTTTGATATTAAACTCAAGGCGTCGGTTCGTTAAGATATTCAATACGCAAACATCGTTTGAGCAACATTCCCATGTACCGATGTGAAGTCTAAGCCTACTGAATTATTTCTAATGGCAACAAATGGTATTTAGTACTCAAATGTTAAAAATATTAGTTTGATTATTTTTTGGCTAAGAATTGCTTTTCTTGAAGTACATAAGAATGCAGAAAATAATCCAATACTTTTTAGGATACAAATAAGTTTTCAATTTTCGCACCCCAGCAAGCTGGCACCCTAACTATCCAAACCCCCTCAGTTCCTCATAACAATTCAAGGAAAGTTAAATAATATTGTTAAGAGTAGGTCTGTACTTGCCCGATCCTGTATTTTCGCACTACTTTACTTGGCTTTCTCAAGAGTAAAAGCCTTTTCTATTATTTGACTATCAAGGAAAGCGAAAAGCTAACTCTCGAGGAAGATTGAATAATTTCTTCAAATGTTGGTTTTAAAGAAGTATGAATTGTTCCAAGAACATCTCTCTATAATGCTGAATAAACCTTAATTGAAAATTTGTTTCCAACATCAATTGCATTGTTATTTTGTTTGATATTCGGTATACATAAGTAGTTCCTCTCCTTCTTTATGGAAAGGATAAACAAATGGATATGGAAAGGGTGGGGTTTACCATGCGAGTGTTCTTGCACGAGTACGCTAGTATGTGTGTGTGTGTGTATATATATATATATATATATATATATATATATATATATATATATATATATATATAGAGAGAGAGAGAGAGAGAGAGAGAGAGAGAGAGAGAAAGAGAGAGAGAGAGAGAGAAAGAGAAAGAGAGAGAGAGACATATACGGGAAAGTAAAAACATACCACTTTAAATACGTATCAAAACTCCGCTATACAAGTCTCCACATCTAAAACTGTATACCGTTTCAGGTTACTTCATTAACCTACAAAAGTACAAAAAATGCATTACATGCAATACCATTAAAAAACAAATTTCAACAATTTTCAGAAACATTTCCATATGCTGAAACAAGAACATCTTCATATTCAAAATGCTTTATTATTATTTTAGTAAGCGAAAATGGGACTTACTTTTAATTATAGTACATCCCGGCTTTGTCAGTTGTTCACGCAACACTGGGCTACAATACAGAATACAGAAAAAAACGTTTGAAAAACGTCGTAACAAGGCCTTGACCTCCATCATAGCATATGACTGCCTGTGACTGAACCAGACCAATTCCGACACACCTGGTAACTCCAAAACACGCCAAAACAACGGAAAACAGCTTCTACACACTACACTGCTCTAGAGATGGGCTTAATAGCTTTTCTTCAATAACTGTTACCGGAATAACAGTCGACTCGTAATAACGTTCATTAATAAGTTGAAAAGTAACGTGTCCATGACTAGCATCTTAACATGACCTACTGCTAAGATCTAAATCTGTTGTGGCGACTGCTAAGTGTTCAACCAGGCAAAACGAGTAACGTTGGTAGCACCGTAAAGCTTGTGCAGCTACTACACCACGCTTGCTTGCACCACTTCCCTAAACATGTTTGGACAGAGAGACAGCTGATATGAACGAGAGTGGATGAACTGCCAAGGATGAATAGTAATTGAAATGAGTAGCAAATATGTATACAATTTTATTAAAATAACAGTGATTCGTGATTTGGGATCAGATTGTAAATATTCTTTGGATTATAGAACCTGTGCATAGTGAAATGGCGAGTGCCAAAAACAATGAGGAGGAAGTGTGTTTTTGCTTGCCTGCAGCTGAAGTGGTAATGACAGTTTAATATCAGTTATTATAAAGTGACCGTAACTCTTTTTTTTATCGGACTTAGGGAATTATTTGTAGATCCCACGTAAGCAGCAGTGGGACAGAAGTTAACATGTTTTGGGCGGATTTAATTTGTAGGACAAACTTATTGTAGTATATACAATAAAATATAAAAATATTGTGGCACATGGTGTGTAATAATGACGAATTATTTATTAATGAATCTATAATTTGAACCCTTGCTAATCACGGTTGATTCGCTGCATTGAAACTGCTAACGAAATAACTGTTATTTTGTGTAACAGTTACGAAACGTTAACAGTTAAGAAATAATAGTTTGGCTGTTAAGGGCGCATTCCTACACAGTAGACATGGGCTTAACGGCTTTTCTTCAGTAAGTGTTATCGGAATAACAGTGGACTCGTAATAGCGGTTATTAATAATAGTTGAAAAATAACACGTCCATAATCAGCAACCTAACATGGCATCCTTAGCACCTTACGGCGGCTGCTTGCACTTCTCTCCCAAACATGTTTGGGCAGGGACGGCTAGAGAAACAGCTGATATGAACGAGAACCCATGAACTGCCAAGGAACAATAATAGTTCATGTGATGAGTAGCTAAAGAGTATAGAATATTACTAAAATAAGAGTGATTCGTGATCAGCGTGCAAATATTCTTTCGAATATGACACATGTTGATAGTGGAGTGACAAGTGCCAAAAATAATGAGAAGTAGTAACTGTGTTTTGCTTACCCACAGCTAAAGTGGAAAAGACTATTGAATATCAAATATTATAATGCGAATAATTTGACCGTAACACATTGTATTCTATCGCATTTAGGGAAATATTAGTGGATCTCACATAAGATGTAATGGGACAGAAACAAGTTAACAAACATACTGAACGGATTAATTTAAAGGACAAACTCCTTTTAGAATCCTTATAGTAGTATACCATAAAATATAAAAATATTGTGGCACATGTTGTGTAATAATGATGAATTATTTAGTAATGAATCTATAATTTGAACACTTGTTAATCACGATGGCTGCCGCGAAAGCTGGTAGTAGTTCGGGTTTGCTCCAATATATTCGAGTACTATGAACATCAACCGATAACAGCCAATAACAGGGTAAATGAAATAACTGTTAAATCGCGTAACAGTTACTAAACGTTAACTGTTCAGAAATAACAGTTTAGCTGAGCGTTAACTGTTCAGAAATAACTGTTCAGAAATAACAGCACATCCCTACTACACAGTTCCTGTGGCCAGCCTCCAGCAGAACTGGAGCTGGGACCGCTTCAGTCACGTGGCGCGGCCTGTTCCTCTCGCCGACCTCGGCTCGGCCGCGGCCTTGGGTTTCATTCCGGAACTGAAGAATCCCTTGCGTGAGAGCGCTTTGCAAGCAAGGAAGACTGCTCGCTTACGTTATTATGTTCTTTTCTACAGCAAGTTTTCGACTCTGCCTCTCGACTCACGTCTTCACGAAGGAATACAATACTTGTGTACAATACAATAAGACATAGGATACTTGTATGTCACCGTCTTTCTAATTCTTGCCGCTAGATACCGCATGATCGCGACCGTATCAAGCAGTGCTTGCGATCATGCTACTTCTAGCGGCACGGCCGAGAAAGACGCGAAATGCCGTGATATATTCCATAATACATGGCAATAGGGCTTCACAGGCAGAGATAGAAAAATCGTACTATAGAGAAAACTAGGAAAACCCGGCAGATGTTTCTGCCCTTCATCTACCTCTTTCCCCTCCCATGACCCTCTCACTGTCTCTCCCTTCCTCCCTCACCCTGTCCCTGTCTCAGCCTCTCTTTGTCCTCTTTCATATTTAATTGTAGATTCTGCACATCTCTGAGCAGGTGAGGTAATATCGGGAAGCACCGGAACAGCAAATGTAATAGAATGTTCAAGGTTTCATCCTGTAGAATACGGTATGAGAAACGTTCCTTTGAGGCCTTGGGCCTGAAAATTTTAGTTTTGAAGGCCCTAGAACGCCTCGTTTAGGAGTTATTTAACGATGTAGATTAAAAATCCTACCGAATATATGTGTGTATATATATATATATATCCATATATATTAGCTGAATGTGGCGTCGCCTTTCAAAAGCATCTTCATATGTAGAAAATTTATTTCATACATGGCCGGACATTTCTGGTTTTTTTTGCACCACTGCAAAAATGCCACGAACCGCCTTTATTTAATTCTCCATTAATTCCATACGCTAAAGCACTTTTTGGGACATTTCTTATAATCTTTTGGCCGAATCTGAAAGCAAATTATCAGTTCCCCATGAGGAGACCGAGACGCGTCGAGTGACACCTCGTATGTCTCGATTGGTGCACGGGAAGAGGTCTAACCGTGAGGCACCCAACATACACAGTTGGACTGCTTTTTTATTTCTCGCTTAATTTTTCCTTTCTGAACAAATATATTAATTTATTTTGTAAATAATAAACAATTTATATGTTTCTGGAGTGATTCTATCGTCTCCTGAATTATTTCAGTACTATAACTTTGCGTTCCGGCTCTCACACGCAACCAATCTTTATAAACGAGGGCTCTAAATAAAGAGAATTTCACGGAGACTTGACGAATTCCATTTTGACTTTGAAAATATGAAGGATTTGTTTAAAAAAACGCATCCAATTATTCAAGTCAAATGCAACCAGCAACACTTGCCAAAGTTTTCATCAAATAACTCCTAAACAAAGGGTTTTAAGACCTTAATAACTAACCTTTGAGGCCAAAAGCCTCAAAGAAACGTTTTTCACACAACCTACAAGGCGAGACATGCCTAGATCCACTCAATTAACTTTTCGGTACCACGCTTCAATACTATCAAGGCCACCTCAATATTTCAGCCCTTCCTGCTGGTAGCAATTTTTTGTGGCGACACGCTTAGAAGGCTTAGATTCGACAATCTTTATTTACGCTTTTTGTTAACACCGTAGTTTGTGCAGTCCGACGAGGTTTATTTGCATAATCATTAATTCAAGATTTGCTCTCCAGTAACAACTAGAAGTACTACTATAGTTTCTTGCTACCTATGAAGATTGTTTCTTTGCGTGTAGTGAAACCAATCAATTAACGTTTTACCGGTGTCTGTAAGTGCTGTGTACCTAACTGAGGAGGGATGTGGGTGCACAGAGAAGAGTGAAGACTGTTTTACCTGTACCAGTATTTTCGTTATCATTCGATGAAATTTTAAAGTCAGAGGGTTGAGACACGTAGCTTTCTCAAAAGTAAAAGGCTTTTCTAATATTTTTGTGACTCACGAGAAGCTAAAAGCTAGCTGTCAAAGAATATTGAATAATTCTTATCAGTATTTAGGACTGTCTGTTTTTAGTAATTTTTATCCGACTGTGAAATTATGTGATTTATTGAATAAAGTTATAGTGTTGGTCTGTCTATAAAAATCTCTTGGAACTGTTACTTTTTATTCAAATATTGAATAATTACTTCAAATGTTGCCTTTAAGGAAGTGCTGTGAATTGTTCCAAGAAAACTCTCCATGATACTGAATAAATATTTATTGAAAATTTATTTTAAACATCAATTGTATTGTTTTTTATTTTATTTGATATTGTGTTAGTACATTGCAAGTTACTTTTGTATATTTTTAAACAAGTAAACACGTTTCGTTAACTACTTCCCCTCTTAAAATGGAAATATAAGGATAGGGTTCTAATACAGGGTCTAACATGTGAAAGTTCTTGCACGGGTAGCGGAGGTAATAGGGGAAAACTGGTGTATGGCACAACACAAAGAACAAACGTTTTAAATTAGCTAAAGTAAAATAGCTTGAAATAAATGAAAAACAAAAATCAAATCGCGCTGGCGTACAATACTACGTGAGTTAATTAAAAAAAGCAAGTAAATTTAAAATTATAGAAAGAATAGGAGAAGACACTGAACAACTGCCAACGTTCGCAGTCCAAAGGCGCGATTTAAATGTTGGTGGTGTCTGGAAGTATGTACATCAACGCCCAGCTGCAAACTCATATTGTAAATAATACACCGTTTGATATTAAACTCAAGGTGTCGGTTCGTTAAGATATTCAATATGCAAACATCGTATGAGTAACATTCCCATGTACCGAAGTGAGGTCTAAGCCTACTAAATTGTTTCCAATGGTAACAAATTGTATTTAGTACTCAAAGGTGAAAATATTAGTTTATTTTTTGGCTCGGAACTGCTTTTCTTGAGGTACATAAGAACGCTGAAAATAACAATCCAATACTTTTTAATACACAAATAATTTTTCAATTTTCGCACCCCAGCAAGCTGGCACCCTGACTCTCCAAACCCCCTATGTTCCTCATAATAAATCAAGGAAATTCACGTAATATTGCAAAGAGTAGGGTTGTACTTGCTCCATCGGTATTTACGCACTACTGTACTTTGCTTTGCTCTCTGAAGAGTAAAAACATTTTCTGTTATGTTTGTGACTATCAAGGAAAGCAAAAAGCTAACTCTCAAGGAGGAGTGAATAATTTGTTCAAAGTTGTTTTAAAGAAGTATGAATTCTTCTGAGAACATCTCTCTATAATGCTTAATAAAGTTTTATTGAAAATTTGTTTTCAACGTCAATTGTATTGATATTTTTGTTTGATATACTGCAAGTACGTTAGAAGTTACATTTATACATTAAACAAATAAACATTTTTCATTAACAGCTTTCCTTCTTAATTGAAAGGATAAACAAATGGATAGGGAAAGGTTGGGTTTTAACATAAGAGAGTTCTCGCACGGGTACGCTAGTGCTTCTATAATGCTAATTTTTGCTTATAAATCAATTTTTCAAACCAACTTTTCAGTGCATATTGCAGGTAAACTGTTCGGAATATCCACGTAGTTTATTAGACAAAATATGCTTAGAATTGTCTTTAGAGCTTATTTTCGAAGTTTCGACGTTTCCGACCCGGACACTATAAATTTATACCAACATTCACTTTTACGTAGATATAAGATAACGAACAGGGTTAGAAGGGCAGAGAGTACAACCAAATAGGTCCGTTAATAGTGATACGGACATTAATAATGTTTCGTATTACATTATATATTTTTTATTATTAAACTTGTATTTTTAATTTTTTATAATTAAAATACACGCGGACGGGCAGACGGGCGGGCGTTTTGCAGTAATGGATTTTTGGTATGAAAGACGCACAAAACATGGATTCTGGCTGCACCACGTGTCAGAGGAATTTTTTGTTTCAATATTTAGCTACTGGACTTATCCATTTTCTCGTTACCAGAGGCCGGCAGTAAGAGGTTTGTTGTAGAAAATTCCCCTTTTTTCGTCGCACGATTATAATACTTTCTCTTCTTAGGTTAGTAAGTGCGACAAAGTAAAAAAAAGGTTTTCTGCCATGGCTTCCTTTTGAGCTTCTACTGAACTGATTGTATTTATTTTTCCGTTAAATGAGAAAAATGTGATAAATAATATCTTTTAACACATCTAGTTATTTCGACTCACTAGGATTTACGATGAAAATTAATTAATTCATTTTTTGTTTAGTTAACTAAATATGCTCATTAATTCCATGAAAAATAGTCTATTATCTCTTTGTTTATAGCATGCGTGCAATTAAAATCCCACCGTGCAATTAAAACTCTACACCTACGAATCAGAATTCAGAAAAGAAGCCAAATCGTTTAATTAAGAAACTATAACATAGGCATAGCCAAGGTATTTCCAGTCGGCCATGAAACATGAACAAAAATGCACATCACAGTTTACATACTTTCAACTTTATATAAACAACAATAATTAAAACTAAATTTGTGAAGTACACGTTAATCTAGCTGACTAATACAACATTATAAAATATTTAACGTGAAGAAATTGCATGTTGAACATGTAAAACATTTGGTCTTGGGATTACAAATGTATGAAATGTACACATCAGTTGTGTTTACCCGTTCTAAAACGTACACTTAAGCAAATGTGTCACAAGTCACTAGTTGTTTTTACTTCCTACTACTTACCTGTACATGCATTCTCTCATATCTATCTTTACTTGTCGTGGAACGAAATGTTTTCATGACTTTCTCAATTTCTTCGAATATTTTATCCGCAATATATTCAGTACCTTCTATTTGCAAATATTTCTTGCAAACAAACGTTGCTAGGCCTACCAAAATATCTTTTTCAGAAGCAATACGTCATCAAACGTATGCCTCGAATGGTAAAGATGTGCTTGAATTTCTCAAAATTTAATCATCCTTAATAGAAACGAAAAAACGTTGAACGTAACATGTGTATAAAGGGGTATAATTGCACTCGTGGTATACAAGAAAACTCGCTCCTAGCGTCGTTCGTTTTCTTCAACATACCACTCATGCAATCATACACCTCTTTATATACTCGTTTCGTTAATTACGAGAATAGTACGCTTATCAGGCAATTGTTTACCGTATACATTGTTTAGAATTTGTGAATGTTGTTTTTAAGGAGTAATAAATGCATTTTGGTATTACGCTTTCACTTTACATTTCCAGACGGAGCGCTTGTTTGCGATCAATCCTCCTGTCACCGCCCATTCAATGAGCAATAGTTCACAGCATTATTTGTAATTAATCTACTGCCAGGACGCACTCCCGCATACCGAAGTGGATATGATTTTTCCGCAGACTTCACAGAAACTATAATAGTACATTATGAAACAGTGATGTAATGATAGGTATTAATATACGAGTGTGATACTACGATACGAGCGAGTATCGTAAACTTCACACGAGTGTATTAATACCCATTACATCGAGTTCCATACGGTACTTTTTCTACGACTTATGGTAACTTTCAGAAGTTGAACTTTTACATTGAATCGTTTCGTGGCATTTGACCTGCAGAATTTAGTATTTAGTATTTATTTGGTCAAAAAAACAGTAAAAACTCTATATGACGTGTGGGGAAAGAGATTATCTGTGCACATTTTCTTGAGACCCAGAATTTAAAAAAAGCAACATTTGAAAAACTAGAAACAAGATTTTAGAAAATAATTATTATTTTAGAAAAATAAAAAATTGAAGAATGTTTGTTCCCGAGTTATAGAAAATCAATTTCAACGGTAAATGAACTGCTGATTTGATTTTTCTGCATTGCAAAGGAATGATGAATTATTAGTCGTAAGTAGTAAAATAGGGTAATTAATGTAAATAGAGTTATAATTAGTTCTAAGAATTCCATATTATTATAAATCGAATTTTGTATGATTATTCATTTAGGTAAGAATCCTAAGAAGGGTGGAAGACCTTCTAACGATATTAGGCTGACTGAAACGAAAAATTTAATTGTTGATGAATTTCATCTGAAGGGGATATGGTTGGAATGTTGAGATGATAAATTGAAAATGATTAAAAGGATAGTTACTGAAAGGATTGAGTAGACAATAAAATAGAATTGTCAAAGATTTTCTGATATTATCAATCCCAATAATATTCAACCAATGTGATTAATAGATGAATAAGTTATGATTTTTCGTGTTGATGTTTGATTTAATCCACCAATTGATCTGATGAGAATTGATGATAATATCACGAAAATTATAATGGGTTGATAATATGGTAGATAAGATAAGATGAATGGGGCTAGTTTTTGTCAGGTTATTAAAATAAAGCAATTAAATCATGATGAACCTATTACGGAAGGAAATCATATATGGAAAAGTGCAGTACCCATTTTTAGAAATAGGGTGACATAGATGATTGAGTTAATAATATCCTCATTTAGGATATTCATATTCATAATCAGGTTTAAGATAATAAAAGTTAATAATATTGATCATGCTATGGCTTGGACAATAAAGTTTTTTATTGCCGCTTCTGTTGATAGTATATTATCTTTTGATGAAATTAGAGGAATAAAGGCTAATAAATTAATTTCTAGACCCATTGATGTGGCTGGTCATGAACTGGATCTAATAGAAATTATGGTACCTAAAATTAATTTAATTAATAATAATAATTTCGAAGGATTAAACATTTAAATTAAAAGAAAAGGATTAATACCTTTATAAATGGGATATGAACCCATTAGCTTAATTAGCTTTTCTTTTTAATTATAAATTTTGGTGTATGATGAGTAATTAATTACATGATTTATCCTATCAAGATAATCCTTTATTCATGCATTTCATTTTATGACTTTAATGGTTACTTTATACATCTCGGTTCAGAGTTTGTGGATAAAACTTATTTTTATTAGTAAAGCATAAATATAATTAAAAACCATCAGTCCAGATGGGGGAGGACGATCTTTTTTTATGGGATAAGATTGTACTCCAGTGGATTGATGGTTTTTAATTATACTTTAGTATTTAAGATCTTATTAATTATATCGTCATTTACAGAATAATAGTCCTGTTAGGTTGTGTGTGTGTATATATGTGATATACCAAATGTGGGAGGGCATTTAATATCAAATAATTATTAATTATAAACTACCATTAAGCTTTAATGCTAGTTTAAATTAGAATTAGGCTCCTTAGTAACAGATGACCAGGACGTTGCTAGGGAGAAACCAATATTTTGTCATGTCACGATATTTGGTAAGCGGGCACCTTAGTAACAGAGATAAACAATTTCATGAGCCCGTGGATATAGTGTAGAATCAGTCGAAAAATGCGTGTGTAAGAGTAGAAATTTCGCCCAAGTGTGCGTGGTTAGAAAAATAAATAATAAGAATCCGTTGGTAGGGAATATCAAAAGAATTTTGTACAACAATGAATACGAGATTTCCTTGATCGAAGAACGCAAAAATAGTTAGTTGGAGCTCAGATTTCATGGCGTGAGGATCATTTCTGAATTAGGGGGTGCGTGCTCGAGTTCAGACTTGGTATATTTTTGTGATCGAAAGTAGAGACTTGTAAAATTTCGGAGATACAGTTCGGGACTTTAACTTTTTTTCGCGAGTGAAAGTGGAACATAGAAACATTTTGGTGAAACCGTGCACTGACTTGGATTATTTTCATACCGATAGGGAGGAACTTTTAAGAAACTTGGCAACTTTTTTCTCCAGTGACGAAGGTGAAGCACCAGGCTAATGAACTTGTAAATATTTTGCCGAACAAGGCGACGACTTTAATTATTTTATAAATGGATCGGGACGTGTAAATAACTGTAGAACTGTTTATTTGAACTTCGATTATTTTCACCAGTGCTGATGGTGATATGGCAGGCCAGTGCAAGCAGCTTCGGGCGCATGAATAACTGATTTTTATTTATTTATTTATTTGTCAAAAAACAGTAAAAACTCTATATGACGTGTGGGAAAAGATTTATCTGCGCACATTTTCTTGAGGGCCAGAATTAAAAATAAAAAAAAATTTAAAAAACGAAAAAATGAATTTAGAAAATAGTTATTTTAGAAAAATAAAAATATTTGAAAAATGTTTGTTCCCAAGTTATAGAAAATCAATTTCAACGGTAAATGAACTACAAGCAAAAGGAGTGCTCAACAAAACGTGCGCACAGTGAAGCTACATTTACGTCCAGAAGCAAAACAAGGGGCCATCTCAACATTTGCTCAATGGATCAGGGAAACTGAACAAAAACATGATCGAGATGGGGGTCATTGACACGGAAGCTGAAGTACATTATAGAATGGGAGTAACAAAAAACGAAAAGGACACTTTTTCCCCAGACTGTCTCAGCTGGCGTCAGCATTGGTCAGATCCTGTTAGACATCGGCCCTATGATTCAATTAGTTATACGCGGGTAGGCATCTGCATGGACGCATATGACTAGTGCATTATGTGAATGGGAGTGACTTCGTGGCGTGTCGGAAGATTCAAGATAGAAGGCACCAAGACCAGAGCTGCTAACCGGTCGGTCGGAGGTGATGGTGTGGAGATACCGAGCGAAGCATCCAACGACACAACGGGAAGAGAGCTCAGGTTAACGTTCGTACGAACAATTATTTTATTTTTCGTAGTCATGACCAAAGTCAATGATTTTTAAAGAATGTGCCCCTTGCATATTCGAACCCATGACAGAAGCACAACGTGTCAATAGAGAGATATCGTGGATTTGATAAAACGTTATAATATATATATAAACGGAAAGGACACTTTTTCCCCAAACTGTCTCAGCTGGCGTCAGCATTGGTCAGATCCTGTTAGACATCGGCCCTATTCGTGCATCCTCGGATGTGTGTTCAACCCTCACTTTCAAAACAATAGTAGTTCCTAATTCTGTCGTCTGCAAATGTATAATGAACGAGTAATACAGACTGTGGTTGCATGTATTTGTTTTTCGTGGTGTATTTTGTAGAGAACTTTCAGATAGTGGGTTTTGTTCGGTCTTACTGAAGTAGTGAAGTTGTGCAGAGATTACGTCGCGTCCTGATGTGTCCACGCCGATATCGTGACAGTGCAGTAATTTCATTTACTGTTGGGTCTTAAACTATGAAATGGCAGTTTTTTTTCTTCTTTGTTCTTCCCACGTGAGTGAAATTCTGCAAAGCAGTTTTCTCCGTGTTGATTAAATAGAAAAATAAGTTTACCTTGTAGCAAGTCAGAAGAAATGAAACAAATGTTTGCAGGAGATGATGGCACATCAGAAAACTTCAGAAATAATATCTGTCAATATAATTATAGACAGATATTTATTATTTATAAGAGAGGTTTATTATTTTATACTCTGACTTCTATGTCTCTGACTCTTCTATTAATGCCTAATCATCCTGCCCATAAAAGTGAATATCAGCGTAGATACAAAAATAAGCATTATATAAGTAAAGTTTGCTCATTCTTCCTATCTCAGAATTTGTTTCGTGAACATTAGTCTGGGCACAGTATTTTAAATTTATCGCAGATCTCACCGTCAAATTTTGAGTTTTTTAATAAAAAAGTTTGTAATAAAAACGTTGAGGGAAAGTTGAACACGTTGACACACAAAAATTGCAATGCTAATAACTATAAGTTATCAAGATTTTGTCTTGCTCTTGTGTTATATGTATATAAATAGTTGTTGGTATATATAAATGCAACATAGTGGGTGGTCATTAAATTAGGATAATTTTTATTTTCATCAATCCTATTATTTTATCTACATTTTAAAGGAAATTATGTTGACAAATTTACCTATATGAGATTCCCTTTCCATTTAGAATATTATTTTAGATCAAATATGTCTCTTAGTACTTTGTAGCGCATCCTTTTACTTTTATAATAGCTTGAAATAATAGCTCTCCTTGGCATGGTGTAAACAGCTTCAATTTCACGTCAATTCCAGTTCTTTGCCTCGATACCATACTTCTATTCTCATTATTAGCTCAAATTTGGTTCTGCACTTCACTTCACTGTCTTTTTCTTTAAGTATCTTCCAAATACCTTCCATTGGGTTGGTATCATGACTATTTCCTGGCTATTCCTGGCCTATTTCTTGGCCATTAATACCTTAATTTTATTTTGTTGAAAATAAATTTTCACACCCTTCTCATGAAGTTCCATCGTGTTGGAAAATACAACCACCTCGTGGAATCCACTTCTCTAATTGAGGAACTACACACTTTTTTAACACTTTGAGATAATGTTCTTTGTTCGTTATACCATTCAAAGGTATAGTCTACCAAATCCTTTCTGCGAAATAATACCCCATATCATCACTTTTGTTGGATGATTTATTTTTTCCTTCGTACATTCGGGGAGCAGTTTCTCGGCAGATCGTCTTCTGACAAACTGTCTGTCTTCTAGAATTTGAATGGGGGTTTCGTCAGAAAATCACACCTATAAAAATTAGAGCAAAGGGAAATTTGTAATTTTGTTACCTTTAATTTACAGCTTGCGACATTATTTACCATCGATCTAACTCATTAAATAACAATATAAAGTAAATTAAATAAGTAAAATCATATTCAGAGTGCTAACTTTGAACCAGTCAACCGTTGTACATCGTTTGTGTTGACGTGCCCGAGCAATTCATTTCTTTTTCATAGCAGTAGTTAACTTTGAGAGTTTCACTGGCGAACAAGTACTGAAACCCATTGCTTTGATCCGGTGTCGTAATATGCGTGTACTATTTTCACATCCAAGTTCTCGTATCATGACTTATAGTTCCTTATTTGTTACTTTTCTGTTTTTTAACACAAGCATTTTTATCATGAAGTCTTGTTTTTTGGAAGATTTCCTAAGTCATTTACAGTTTTTAAGATTTGTGGAATTTCCACGCAACCCTAAATCATGTCCCCTCTTTATTCTTCTCACACTTTGAGGCGAAAACTTTGTCAATTTTTCAATTTCAATGTTTTTCAGTTCAATACGCTTCAGAGTAACCTCAGTCTCCGTCTTCTTTTGCGGAGAAATATCACTTTTCTTACCTATGACTCCTACTCACATTTACCTTTAAAACCACAGATTTATTGCCCTCTAAAATGACGAATGTAGCACTTCTCACTATCACGAACACTTGTCAGATCGAACAACTCCTTAACAACTGAAACGTAGAAATTCGCTCGAAGTGGGCAGTTATACAGTGCCTGAGAACTATCAGTCGATTTGGTAACTAAAAGGACAACAGATTACAGACTACAAAAAAATATTTTCCAGCATTGGGAGAATGCTATTCTAACTTATGAAAGTTTCGAGCATTCGTAATCCATTAAGTGATTCAGAACAGGACATTTGTAAAATTGAAAGACAATTCCTAATTTAATGGCCACCCACTGTATATTAGACTATAAAAAAATTTTTAAAAAAATAAAAAATAAAAAGATAGAATTCAAGTGCTTAGTGAAAAATAGACAATATCGGCATCAACAAAACAGGTTTAAAAATTTGTTTAGGGGTGCCACAAACCCCATATACACCCCATCTTCTGCCTTTTTTGCTACTTTTTAGAAAATAACGAATAAGAATTATTTAATGTTTTTTTATCAACGGGTTTTAGGCTGAGGTGGTGCCCACGTTACCCCGCAACAATTTTATGATCAGCAAAGAATATTTTTTTGACTCATACAGTGTGCCACATTAGCTCGAATATGGCCAATTTTACGTTGAAACCTTAGAAATACACACTTTTCAATTGGCCACAGCTCGGTAAATTTTTATCCAAAATACTTTTAATTTCTATGAGGTTAGAGCTCGAAATCTCTACTTTGAGAACTTGGCTTCGCACAATTTCACTATTTCGCTGCAATCTGCTGAAATTGCGTCGCGCGCCATCACTACGACCGACATTTGTGCCGCACTGAAGATATTTGGAGAGGCTTAGCGAAAAAAAGTTAAATCTTGATGTAAGAATAACATCGGCACCAATAAAACCACTTTTAAAGTGCGTTCATGGGTACCACAAATGCCATAAACATCACATTGTAGGCTTTTTTGCTACTTTTTAGAAAATAACAAGTAAATTATATAATTTAATGGTATTTTTATCAGCGAATTTTTGGCTAAAGGTGGTGCCCACATAATTCTACAACTATTAAATGATCATCAAAATTCACTTATTTGACTCAAATAGTGGGTCACATTGGTCCGAATATGGTCAATTTTACGTTAAAACGATACAAATAGACACTTTTTATTTGGCCGTAGCTCTGTAAATTTATATCCAACATACTTTTAAACTTATTGTTAATTTAATCTCTGCCCCTAGCATCCAGGTACTCTTTTAAATATACCTTCTAATTCTCACATCAACATTTCTCTTAATTTTTTGTATTTTGTATTCACATATTGAGACAAACATTTTTTTAGGCCAAAGAGCCCTTAGGTGAATGGTTACCGATGGGCTTCTAAATTGTTTGTGATTTCCTGAACAGAATTTCTGGTTATTGTAGTGATTGGCAGATATCGTCTTCTGCGTATTTCTATTGTTGCTAGTGAGAATTTTGTATACATTTATCGTTACTCACGTACACTTGATATAATTGTTCAGACCATTCATGGATATATCCGGTGTTACTTCAGTGCGTGATTGTGTGATTTTGTGCGGTCTAGTTATTTGCATAGTAAATACTTTCAAAATTGAATTGTGAAATTTTATACTTCTTCTTGAATCAAATACTTTCTTTTGTGTTGTTAAAATACAGCCTGTTTTTCTCAACCATGCCATTCCTTTCCCAACGTTGAGGATATTTAATTTTATTGACCCTTTTGTTTCATGTGCCAATTTGCAAGATTGTAAAGGAAAAAATACATGGAAACATTCTTCCTGTCATCAGAAAAAAAAAATTTTCTAGTCGCAACTGGCTTTAATTTCCATCTCAACTTCAGGTTACATTTTAATTGTCTTTGCATTCCTAGCAAGACTTGAAACTTCAGATTCATCAACTAAGCGACATGCCTAATAATTCTAACACTTCAGGAAACGAGATCAGTCGCCCCCAAAATTCTCTTCCAGGCGGACTTAGATGACGAACCTGCTTTTTACTTTCCCGTATACGTACGTATGCCATTTTCTCCTAAACGGCACATAATTTTTGAAAGAAAATTGCCATTGATGACTAGGTTTTTGTGATCTTTAATATTCTAAAATTAATATTTTCGTTCTACCAATAGGAAACCGAAAAATTAAGAAAATGACAAAAAAATGTACTTTTGGCGGTGATAGATGGTAGCTGGCAAGAAAGAGTATGTGGCAATTCCGAATCGAATCTTCGAGATTCTATCTCTCCAGATTCTGATGACGAAGCACATTAACGAACCTAGTTCTTTGGAGGGAGAAAATGTGCAAATTTGTTCGCAAGGCTCATGTCGCTCATGGGATAATGCCATATGTCCTTATTAAAATATATATATATATATATATATATATATATATATATATATATATATATATATATGTATATATATATACTAGCTGACCCGGCAAACGTTGTTTTGCTATATAAATTATTCCTAGGATTATTTTAGTAGAAAAGAAATAGTAACTTATTGTCAGTGTTTGAGGATATTTGTATATATGAGTTGAAGAGTCATGGAGCGCTGTGAACGATGATGGAATATAAAAATAACACAATACCAAACATTTATATTTTTAATTTACTGTAATTTGTTTTAAAATCATGTAAATCTCTATTTATAATAATTTCACTAAAAAACAATATCTCTCAACGCAATAGAGCAGGGCCGTCAAACGGAGCACGTACGTGCTCGGAGCGCGCTTGCGCTCCGCTAGGGCACGCAGGGCCCGCGACCGAGGGAAGCTCGCGCTCCGATTTCTCAGGGATGCACAGAAAGCAGTCGTGGCGGGGCGCAAGAAGACGTATAAAAAGTTTGTTCGAGTGGGCTCTTATATACTGCAAAATGTAACTTGTGCTCTCCAAATGATTTTTAAAACGTTTGTATTATTTTAAAATGTTTTTAGGAAAGTTTTCATAAATGCAATTTTGTATTAGGTAAAAGTGTTTAAAACTTAGTGTACTTTAATATTACATAATGTATCCGATTTTACATACTTATTATATATTTTTACTGTTTTCATTACATATTTATGAACGGTTTTTTCACGTTTTTTGACTTTCTACATATTTTTCCGGACTCTATTCATCATTATTCTATAATTTTTAAGTGCTTTTATTGCGTTCATTTTCACACGAAAGATATGCACATCGTATTTCTTTAAATGTTTATTTTCAATAATAGTGTCAGTGCTTTTCTGAAATTATGATATACAATATTTATCTTTGTTTTAATATATATTTTGATTTATATTTATTTTCTCACAAATATTCATTAGAATTAATAATTCTCTTGTATTGCTTTCTCTAACACTAAGTAGAAACGTGCGTTAATACTTCCGTGGTGTAATGATCAATGCTTGTATGACTGCAGTTTTTATTTACATGTCAATTTCCACTTAAAGTTCGTAAAAATTAATAAATGTCTCTTTATGATATACCAACCGGTGTGTTTCACCCAACTCGTCACATTCGCAAGATGTTTTCTCACCCCTGCTTCCCGCCTGTAACTCGAGTGACTTCGCTAAGCTGATATCGCCGCGTGCCCCAAACCTTTGCGAAGGCCATTCGCGTGCTCCTTCGTCTGACGGCTCTGCAATAGAGTATACAATATTTTTTGTTATTCCATCTTTAGCTAACACAAACTCGATGGCTTGCCCACTCGAGAGCATGCCACATATAATTGACCGCGTGAAAAACATGGTGTGCTCAAATCTAAGCCACAAACAGACATCGTTTGGCCTCGAGACTTATTGATAGTCATAGCAAATGCCAATCTTAAGGGAAATTGAACACGTTTAAATTGAATTGGCACATCTGTGGGTATAGTAGGGATCCATGGCAGTAATATATTATCACCTCGAAATTTGCCTTTTAAAATGATGGCTTCGACAACGTTTTTCAATAATTTTTTAATAACTAATCGCGTGCCATTGCACAGCTGTGGCGGGTTCAAATTACGAAGCAAAATAACCGGAGATCCAACTTTCAGTTGTAAATTACGTGGCGGCATGCCTGGTAAATCTATGAGTTTAAGAACTCTGCTGGATAATTCACAGCTTCGTTGGCATCTCAAACTGTGTCAATAGATTTGTATGACACCAAGTCCCCTGGCAATAAATATTGTATTTCCAGATTTAATTCGTTGACGTCCACATTTTTTGCTGCTAGAATTCCTCTTTCTGCCAGCCACTCATGATTAATGTATTGTGTATGTACATTGGGGAATATCTGGTCAATGAGAGCATCTTACAACTCAATGATTGTGCAGGAATCGGACGGTAATTTTATGCAAGCAGTTTCATCTACAGTAACTTTTCCATCGCCGATATCTAGCAGTTGTTTTGAGAATGTTTCAGCAGATGGATCTCGAAGCATTTGAGACATAGAATTCCGTTTTATTAATTAAATAAATGCGATATTGTCTCACTATATTTGTTCTATATTTGTTTTCACTATAATGTTCTCGAGAAATTAAAAATATAAAATATCAGTAATTTCGTTATAAATGTACTTTCGATTTATTTTTAATCTCAGTTTAATATGAAGCCGACTAACGTAATTTCAACATTTTTAATTTCAATATCCGCGAAGTGCATTTCTCCGGCTTGAGTAAACGCAGTAAGAATCTGAACGATGTTCCGTATTCTTATTTGGCGTATTCGAAAACGACTAACCAATGTGTTGTTCTCTGAATCTCTATCTGTAAGACAATAAAGGACGGAGTTCACGACAACACCTTGGTGCTTGGTCATCAATTTTCGAAACGGCAACTGGATAAAGCCCTAATGATTGGTAGATGATTGGTGTCTTATTGCTTTCTACTGTAATTATATATAGAGAGACAGCATTTTCAACATTCAAACTTTGTCAACCATAGTTAGCGGGACATCTAACGATAAAAAATGGATTTTAATCCACTATCATGGAAATGCAGTTTTTTTTGGCATCTGCATAGCTTAATGCGGGTTGCGGATTAGGTACATCTGACAACTGCGGAAATGCTGTACATCTGGCAACACTGGTGAGAAGTGACGCCGATAGACGCCCGGCGGAGATACTGATCAAGTGATAATTACATTATTACATCATGTAAATCAATCAGGGTTCTCTTTACCTATTGTTGCAATAAATGGCAGTAACAACGAAAATGTTTAACTCAAACATATTAAAAGACGGCAGGAGAAAATAATAAATAAATCTTCTCTAAAGGACAATCATTTAAAAATTCGTTATAAAAAACATGTACACATTTTTAGCTGTTCAACAATGAACCTACTTTCCATTTTGTACATTCGAGAATTTAATAGCAACTTCCGAAGGCTAACTAAACATTAATTAATTAAGACTAATTAAAGATTTCGCGGAACCAAACATCACAAATTATTAAAACTGTTTATTTAAGATTAAAGTTCTTAGTCCCAATGTCATTTTTACCTGCAGTCAAATAGTAATTGCCATTTTTCCTGCTAATTATAGTATTAATGATATATTAGTCTCTAATATGCTTAAGGCTAAATGTACCGAAAAAAACTTGTAGGAAAATTCAATAGATCGCAGCACCATCAGCAGGAATTTACTTTACCGATGACGTCTGAACAAATGGTCCGATTTTCGATCTGTAAACGGCATTTGACTCCTGTTTATAATAGAATTTACGCTACGAAGCCCTTTTTCCAAAAAAACTAGCAGAAACTCGATTTTTAAATTTTTTCTCGTACTTCCGGGAACAATTTCAAAAATGTGGGCTTATAGCGCGATGGCGACACGCTTCCAGAATCCAACGCCGTGTCAAACATGCAAATCGGATAAATAGGAGCGACGGTAAGTGAAATTTCGAAAAACACCTCACCCCACTCCCCCTTCCCCTTCCACGCCGCCGGGACATTGTTAGCCGGCGGCGCGGTCAAGCCGGCACGGGCGAGCCGGGCGGCGGCCGCCGCGGCGCGGCGACGGGCAAGAAGGCTGAACTTTCGGGGGCAGCAAGCCAGACACCCCGTCACTTCGTTGATGCTTCCGTCACTTCGCATCTCAAGATATTTTTTCCCCACTTATGAAACTAGTGATGCTGTAATAGGGGTAAACGGTCTCGTATCATCTTTAATAGTAGTATAAAACTATTACCTTATTCACATATTCCATCTTCCTTCGAATACCATCATAAGAATGTCTGAGGTATCACTCAAAACACCGATCCCGCTTTGGTGCTGATTTCAAAAAGAAAAAATCGAACTAATTGCGTAAATATCACCCATATTCCATCTCCTCACATCGTGTTTTAGATATATTGTACTTCTAAGATCTTCCATTACCATTTCACTACCGGAAAAAACAAGCGGAGATAACGCAAGAGCTCTTTTATCCTACGATTCGATTTATCATTTCAAAACGGTGTTTGTCACCTTGATAGAATTCACCTGGTTAATCCTTTTTCCAGTAAAATAACCGAATCGAATTTTTAAAACGTTTTCGTACTTTAGGACAAATTGCACATACTTTCTCATAGTAATCTAATATCTTTGGTCTGGGCCAGTTTTACCATCTTTCCCCATCTTCTGACATCTTGCTGACATCTACCGCCGCCCAAAATACATTTTTTGAACTTTTCTCATTTTTCAGCTTCTTAATGGTAGATACGAAATATTACTTTTAGGATATTAAAGAAGAGTAAAACTTCGTCCTATATAGGAATTTTCATTGATAAATTTGGAGCCGCTCTTAAGAAAATGGCGTTTAAGCGTTACTGTAAATGCGAAAATGGAAGCTTCGGAATTTTCACAAGAATCTTTCGAGTTTTCGAACAACTTCATTTGGTGACATTTAAAGCACTTCTACTCACAAATGTAATAATGTATAAAATTTCTGGAAAAGTGAATATTAATGGCGTGAGAGACACTTAAAAATACATTTATTTATTTTTTGAAAAATCAAAAAAATACAGCCAAATTAATTTTATGTTAACTTAAAGAATGCAAATAGCATTCGTACGAAAAGTTTGAAGAAGCAATTTGAGAAAATGGCGTTTTGAACATTTGTGCAAATTCGGAAGTTTCAGTTAATTTTCACAGAAAACATCTGAGTTGTCGAGGAACTTTTAAGACATAATGTAAAGCACATGTACTCGTAAATGTAATAGTAGGGAGTTTTTGCACCCTCGAACGTTACGTACTATCGATCTTCTGCTCATTCGCAGTGCAAGTTTCGCATCACTTTGGTGCCATCTGCGCATGCGCAAAAGATCGATAGTACTTAACGTTCGAGGTGGCAAAAGTTCCCTAATATGAACAAATCGTCGTTAAAGAAAATATTTACTAAATGAAAGGCTAGTCAAAGAATTACATTTTTGTAAGTTTTGAAAAAACAAAGGAATAGAGCAATATGGCGTTTATGTCATCTCAGAGTACATTAGGTACTATCCTTTCCAAAAGTTAAGGAAAAAAGTTGAAGTCGATTTTGAGAAAATCTTGTTCTTGTAATTTTTAAAAATTGCACAAATTGCCCTCAATATTGCGCGAAAACTACTAAAAATTTCAAAAAAATGTGCATGACCTTATTGAAAGAACTATGTATGGAGAACAAATATAATTTTAAGGGAAAATCTCTATCTTCAATTTTGTAGTTGTAGGAAGACGCCGAAAAAAAATTCGAACTTTTGCAATTTTCCCAAAATCAGTCAGCAATGAAAATAAGAGCTATGCCACCTTGAGTGTATTTTACTTTATTCTTACAATTAATTTAAGGAAAGTATTTGGAGTAATTTTTGATTGATTGTTAGTGATTTTGGGCGCGTCAACTGCTTTGGTCATTAGTCCCGTAAGTGCAATGCATGTTTATTTCATCGTGAGGTGGAAGAGATGTTGCCCGCTATGCCGATGGCGAGATCCGGCGCTGACCTTCCATCCACTAGCGGGGCTTCCCAACCAGGTATCTGCCACCAGCGGGGCACCACCCCAGCCGGGACAAGCTCTAAATCACCGACCGATTTACCTGTCGGCTTGCCGGGTTCTTTCTTAACAAGGTATCTCCCACCAGCAGTGCACGGCCCACAGCCGGGACAAGTTCCAATCCTCCCACTGGTCTCCCAGCATATATGGTAGTGTTGTGCAAGTTAGTGTGTGTGTGTGTGTGTGTGTGTGTGTGTGGTGTGTGTGTGAAGATAGGACAAGGAAGAGGAAGGAAATATCGCGCGAGGTCCGTTTGTTAGGGTATTGCTCCGGCATTCGTTTGATGTTGATCGGAGAAACTACGGAAAACTTCCAATCAGAGCAGCCGGTCGCTAGAATTTTCCTCCAGACATCGGTTGAATTCTACATCTAACTGACAAGCTAGTGTTGAAAAATCCTGCCACCGTCGGGACTCGAACCTAGCACCTCTCGGTCAGAGGCATTGCAGTGACATCAGTTGATGCACTGAGCCACCTATCCTGGTTGACATTTTTGAGAAAATGTTGAAAATGTCCCTGGGGCTTAATAAAAAGTATCTCCAAAAATTAATGAATGTTTTAAAAATCGCAGAACTTCGACTCAGACCAGATCGACAGGGTTTATTCAGTTGAGCAAAATTCTACACATAGTTTAGGCACTAGTGGTGTTCACATACGCCCAGACAGGCAGACACAGACAGATGGACGGACGAACGGACGTTAAAAAGTCAAAACACACATACACCCGTTTCGGTATCACTCAGGGGACCCCAAAACGAGTACTTCCGTTAATATCTCGAAATAGATTTTCCGCAGCATTACATAACTTTGAGTAACTAACACGAGAAAGTAACTGGTGGTGCCTACAGAATGGCACAGACTTTCCCGTATTAGTTTTCAATTTCCTATAGTCTCAGCCAGCTATTCGGACTTTGTCGTAGTAAAATTTACTATTTTGTTGGCATGGGCTAGATTTATGGCCTTGCCCCATCTTGCCACCTGCCATTTAATGCACCCAACTAATTTTTTTAGGTTTTCTCAATTATTCGGTTTCCTAATGGTAGATTCAAAATATTGCTTTTAGAGAAGACTGAAACCTGTCCTTTACGACAATTTTCATTCATAAACTTGATACCGTTTTTAAGAAAAGGGTGTTTAAGCGTCTGTGGCAATGTGAAATATGAAGCCCTTTTTCACAGGAATCTTGAGAGTTTTTTTAAAATTTATTTTAAGATATTTTAAGCTCTTCCATTCACAAATGCAATAATGTTTACAAATCGCTGCAAATTGTGCATACAAAGCATGCGAAATATTTAAAAAAATACATTTGTGTAAATTTTGAAGAAAAACAACAAAATAATACAACAAAACTTTTTTGTTTCCTTAGACAGTGCATTTCGCACTATACGTACAAAAACTCTTTGAACAAAAATTTGGAACCCTTTTCAGAAAAAATTGCGCGTTTGAGCGTTTCTGAAAATGCGAAATTTCGAGTTCATTTCCAAAAAAAATTTTAGTTTTCGAAAAACTTTAAATGATATAATTTAAAGTACGTGTGCTCATAAAATCTAATAATGTGAACAAGATGCCGATAATGTAAATATAAACGACGTGACAGGCTATTCAAAAAAGTTTCATTGTGTTATTTCGCACGAAAAAAACAAAAGAATAGGCAAAATAGCGTTTATGTCATCTCTTAAAGTACATTTCGCAAATCCTACCAATAGTTTTTAAGGGAAAAAATGGAGCCGATTTTGAAAAAATCTTGCTTTGTTCTTTTTAAAGTTGCATATATTGCACACAAGATTGGCCCATAACTACAAAAATTGTTTTAAAAAAATTCCATGATCTTAATGAAAGAACTAATTATGTACAACAAATTTCTTAGAAAGGAAAAGTACTCTATCGTCAATATTGTAGTTGTAGGAAACGCGAAAAAAAATTCAATCTTTGCAAATTTCGAAAATTCAGCTTATCAGTGAAAAAGCGGACCTAAGCCCCCAAATTTTGGGGGGTTTGTATTTTATTCAATTTTTACGAGGAAAATATAAAGAAAAAATTCTGGAGCCATATTTGAGCAAATTTTTTAAAATATCCGGGGGGGGGTTGGGGGTTGTGTAATGTATCTCCAAAAAAGTTAATGCACGTTTTTGAAAAATTGCGAGCTTCGAATGACAGCTAGATCGACAGCGTTTTTTGTTTGTTGTTTTTCCAGTTGGAAAAAATTGTACGCAGTGTAAACGCTTAGGTGTTTTTCACATACACCAGAAGACACTATGGACGTTTTTTCCGTCAATCAATTTTCGGTATTAAGGGACCCACAAAACATCGGATGCTGGCTACACCACGAGTTACAGGAAGGTAATTTACTAAAAACATAACACGATTATCCACATTTTCATTAT